>ML681998.1:16745081-16935284 GCA_007922195.1 Podocnemis expansa
AGTGGTGTGCCCCAGGGGTCGGTCCTGGGGCCAGTTCTGTTCAATGTTTTCATTAATGATCTGGATGATGGGATAGATTGCACACTTAGTAAGTTTGCAGATGATACCAAACTGGGGGGAACGGTAGACACCCTAGAGGGCAGAGACAGGATTCAGGGAGACCTAGACAAACTGGAGCAGTGGGCCAAGAGGAATCTCATGAGGTTCAACAAGGATAAGTGTAAAATCCTGCACTTGGGACGAAAAAACCCCATGTACTGCTACAGGCTGGGGAGTGATCAGCTAAATAGCAGCACTGGAGAAAAGGACCTGGGAGTCATGGTGGATGGGAAGCTGGATATGAGTCAGCAGTGTGCTCTTGCTGCCAAAAAGGCCAATGGCATACTGGGCTGCATCAGAAGAAGTGTTACCAGCAGATCGAGGGATGTGATCATTCCCCTCTATTCTGCACTAGTGAGGCCACATCTGGAATACTGTGTCCAGTTTTGGGCTCCCCACTACAAAAAGGACATGGACAATTTAGAGAGAGTCCAGAGGAGGGCAACCAAAATGATCAAAGGGCTGGAGCACAAGCCCTATGAAGAAAGACTGAAGGAACTAGGCTTATTTAGCCTGCAGAAGAGAAGACTGAGGGGGGATTTGATAGCAACCTTCAACTACTTGAAGGGTTGCTCCAAGGAGGAGGGAGCTCGACTGTTCTCGGTAGTAACAGAGGGCAGAACGAGAAGCAATGGTTTCAAGTTACAGCTGGGGCGGTCCAGGCTGGATATTAGGAAAAACTTCCTTACTAGGCGAGTGGTGAAGCAGTGGAATAAGTTGCCTAGGGAGGTGGTGGAATCTCCATCTCTGGAGGTGTTCAAGTCCCAGCTGGACAAAACACTGACTGGGATGATCTAATGGGAGTGGTCCTGCTTTTTTTGGCAGGGGGTTGGACTAGATGACCTTGTGGGGTCCCTTCCAACCCTATGATTCTATGATTCTATGAAATCCAAGTGACTTAAAAATCATGAGATTTTTAAAAATTACAAAGGTGGGGCTCTTTTTATTTGCATTCTGAACCCTTAGGATGTACTTGATTCGTGTTTTCAAACTTTTCTTCACAACCACGAATGCTTAAAACCTGCTTACCAACATCAGCTAATTAAAAAATAATAAAAGCTTAGGTTCTTATGCAATCTCTTGATTTCAGCTTCTGAGTACATAAAAAACCCCATAAAATATTGTAAGGCTCCTGATATAAACACAAGTTGGCACTGTCTAGCCCCTACTTCTGCTATCTGCTTATCTTTTTGCTTCCTGAAGAAGCTATGGACGAGTGACTAAGGCTAAGTCTATGCTGATGGCAGCAAAATCACCACTGTCAGCGTCTTCAGGGTTCAACTGAGTTGTCTGTGTAAATACACTCAGTCAATCCAAAATTTGCCCTAGCAATTCCAGCTGCTAGGTGTATCCGTCAGCCAATCCTCTTACCGTAGTGCAGGGGTCTCAAACACGTGACCTGCAGGCTGTGTGAGGCCCCTAAAGCTATTTCCTGCGGCCTGCAACTACACTATTGTTATTGATATTTGCAATATTGTTCTATGAAAAGGTTTCAGCAGTGCGGCCCTCGGGCTAATGTATTAGTCCTCATGTGGCCCTGTACTAGTCCTCATGGAGCCGTCACGGTGATTTGAGTTTGAGAACTCTGGCATAGTGTGTAGTGAGTATTTAGTAAGTTGTCAGGAGCTACCTAAGGTATTTTAAAAACAATGAAAGTCCTGTGGCACCTTAAAGACTAACAGATTTCTTCAGGCATAAGCTTTTGTGGGTTCCAACCCACTACCTCAGATCCAACCCACTTTGTCAGTGGGTTGGAGCCTACAAAAGCTTAAACCTGAAGAAGTCTATTAGTCTTTAAGGCAGAAGCATCGTGGCCCTGGGGCTTGGGCCACAGCCTCATCCCCTGTCCAGTCAGGGCCCTGGGCTCCTGCCACTGCCAGCCTGGCCCCTGATCCCTGGGTGGGGATGGGGTCAGGTAAGGCAGTGGCTGCCACTGGATCTAGGCCAGGAGAGGCAGATGCTGCAGCGGCTGGCCTGTCCCCAGATACCCGCTCAGGAACGGAGATGGGCAAGGCAGGTGGCGCACCAGCCATTTGGGTCACTGGCACTAGGAGTCAGGGCACATGCCCGCTGTACCAGGTGCCAGTAACGCCCCTGCTCTAAGGTGCCGCAGGACTTTCTTTGTTTTTGCTGTACACAGACTAACACGGCTACCCCCCCCCGGAAATTTTCACAACCATCTCTCATGTAAGGTTACCAGATGTCAGGCAAAAGGAGGACATGTCTTCCTTTTTACCTTCATGTTCTCCATCCAGCTGGCATTTTAAAAATACATGATTTTGTCTAGCTTTTTACTTACAGAGGTTAAACTATGCTGGAATGCCCTGGAAGACCTATTTTTAGGAGGAAGCATTCCAGGGTCCCTTAAAAAGACAAGACTATTACATTAATACTACATTTTCTCCCTGTCCTCCAATGTCCTCCTTTTCATACTTCCCTGTCCTCCTTTCCATGCTTTGGCACCTGGTAACTCTACTCATGCATCAACTGTGGTGGAAAAATGAAGCAAGTGTAGACTAATGCTAAGGCTCATGAATGGGGCTGAGAAAAGAGAAAAACTGTACTTGGGGGGTATGAGCTGCATGCAGCTGCTTCCCCACCACTTGAAATTGGAGGGAGGTACTCACTGAATTGGTATAACTGTTACTAGCTGACAACAGAGGCGGCGGGGAGGGGGGGGAATTGAGAAACTCACAGAGGGTATAGAAGGATGTGGGGGGTGTTCAGAAAATCCCCGGCCCCAGGCGCAGGCCAGCAGGTCCTCCAGAGGTGAGACTGCACTGGGGACAAGCAGGGCGGGTCAGACCACTGGATGGGGAAGGCGTCACTTTCAGAGGGAGATGCAGCTCCAGCATAAAGCAGCTGCCAGCGCACTGGACTTGGAATAACACAATCATTCCCCATAGGCCCCTGCCTAGGGTCACCAGCTACCAAAGCATGGAAAGGAGGACACAGGGAGAAAATATGGCATTAATGTAACAGTCTTCTGTTTTCAGGGGGCCCTGGAACGCTCCCCCTAAAAATTAGGTGTTCTGGAGCGCTCCAGCATGCTTTAAGCCCATGAGTAAAAAGCCAGGCAAAGTCACATATTTTTAAAACGCCTGCTGGACGGATGCCGTGAAGGTACAAAAGAGGCCACGCCCTCCCTTTGCCTCGCCTCTGGTAACTCTACCCTGAGCCAAACGCGGCGAGCGCCGCAAGCTCCACCCCTCCTACGTCAGAGCAGGGGCCGAACACCGCTTGCTGCCAGGGCGCGTGCGCGGCTGCGTCACGAGAACGTGCGTCCCAGCGTGCCGCGCGCCACACGCCGCGCTGCGGAGTGGCCGGCCGCAAGCTGGGCCTGAGCGGAGCGGCGCGGAGCCTGCCGCGGTGAGCGCGGCCCCGAGCAGGTGCGGAGCGGCGGGGTGGGGGTGGGGTAACGTGACTCGCTCCGCCCCAACTGGCCGCCGGCGCCAGAGCAGCGTTTGCCCCCTCGTGCGCGGCAGAGACCCCAGCCCTCGGGCCAGGCGCCCTGAGGCCTGTGAGCGAAGCTTGCCGGCGTCCCCTGCTCCGCCTGCGAGCCTCAGCCAGAGCAGCAGCGATGAACTCGATTCAGTGCTAGCTTTATAGATCTTACGATGACGACACGTGGTAGCGACTTAGTTTTTGCAACATAGTCAGGCTGTTTTATTATCCTTACCCATTAGCGTTATAGTTGGTTTTTCCAGGGTGGAGTTGATTTAAATAACTAGTCAGGAAGGCGTCATTTAATCATGGTGTAAAAGTGCATCTTCATTGGTGGTTGTGACCCTAATACCTATTCATCACAACTCAGGGATAGATGTAGGTTTCGGTTTTAGAGGGTGTACACCGGGCGCGGCCAGACTGTGGCTCGGGAGCTGCATGTGGCTCTTGAGTGAAAAATTCCGGCTCCTGGAAGAACGTCAGCAAATTAATTTAGGAAAGCAGCCCCAGTCTAGGGGTCTTAAATCTCTGGCCCTGAGTATGCTCGGGGCCCCTGCACCTGGCTGCTGGAGTGGCCAGGTAAGCGGGTTCGGGGGGTGGGGGCAGTGTCAGTGTCAGCCTGAGGGAGCCAGTGTTAGGGCCTGGGGGTTCAGGAGGGGGTTGGGGATAGCAGGGAGGAGCAGCAGCACAGTCAGGGATGGCAGGGAGAAGCAGTGGTGTGGTCAGGATTTAAAAAAACCTCACCACTAGCCTGCAGTCTTCCACATCAAATGACAGCTACATTTTTATTGTATAGATCTAGTTTTCATGGTAACCTTAAGAAATTATTAGAATCTGATATTAGTAAGATCAATATTTTCTCTTTTTTCATGATAACATTAGTGTGTGCAATGAATTTTAAACATAGTAATTTTGGAGTAGGTAAAAGTATGTGGCTATATGCCTCCATGCGGTTCTCAAAGGTTTAATAATCAACTTGCATGGCTCTTGAAGTTCCATCACTTTGGCCACCCCTGGTATATACTGTACCATTCATTTTTAAACTTGCCAGAAACATCTGCCTGGGGGGTGCTGTGTTCTGGGCTGAATGACTGAACCCTGTTAATGAAGTGGGAGTTCTCAATGAAACAGAAAGAAAAGCTTGTTGCATAAACAAACTGGTGATTTTTTTTCATCAATTTCCTCTGTTCGGAATTTACCAGTTCTTATCACAAACTTATCTATGGCTTGTGTGTTAAGTCCCAAAATGGCAACACAAGGAGTCCCATGGCACAGAACTCGTTGTTTTATCTATGGTGGTTTCTGGATGATGGATTTTTTTTTTCTTTCTGCTGCAGTAGATATGCTGTGGCATACACAAATGTGACTGAAACACTGACATTGGCAGATAGATCTGAAACTAGAAAATGATGATGATCTTGAAGGTGGATAGTCTTCAGAATCCTATAAGTTGACAATGGATTCTCCTACACAAATATCAATGCAATTATTTAATTATTTTCACCATACTATTCATTTAGTATTATTCATTGCATTCACTGATGCTCAGTACTATAAAGGTGAAAATGTGAATGGGAGGTATGCCTGCTTCAGCTATGTGTTTTTGATCACAACTATATCAAAATGATAGTACTGTAGAGTAACAACTATATTTTTGGCTCAAACTTGAGAATTTGAGTAGTCCAGAAAAAAAGGTGTGCAATTAAAAAGTTATCAACCTGAAGAGCCTGCATGATCCGGTATGTTTTTTCATCATCTTCATCACAGGTTTCTCCTGAGAAGGAACATTTCTCGTGATGATCTTTCATTTGGTCAATCAGGCCTTGCATTTCTTTGTTGTGCTGCTTGCATTTTGCACACACACGTCTCTTATCCACAGATAGAGGAACTTCATTAAGTTATTCTCAAACTGGGTCTCTTTTACAGCCTGTTGTGATTTTTAGTTTTTTCCCTTCTAGTGAGAAAAATGGCAAATTTCAAATGAGTGAAGGCAACACAAGACTTCTGAAATATGCCCGTTAGTTCCTTCTACCTGTCCCTCCCTTTTCACATATATCTTCAGATTTCATCTCCTCATCCAGATCTTTTCTGCTCACAAAAATCTTGTATTCATTGAACTTTTTGAAATTTTTGCATTTTTAGAGAGAGGTAAGGGATTGATTCTGTGTATACAAATTTGTAGAGGGATAATAGGATTGAGGTCTATTACATCTCTATGTATTATTTATTTAAAAACATTTTTGCTGTTAACAAGCATGTTATCTCTGGAGACACAAATCCACACTTTGAGAACTGCAAACCTAAGCATCTCTGATGGTATCTTCTAAACCAGAGGTGTCAAACTCATTTGCTATGGCAGGCCAGATTTGATTTAAATGTTCTTCAGGTGAGCCATACATACTGTAAATTGAAATACTAGGGCATTCTCATAGCATCTGAGAGTGCTGCATATGCAAGAGTGTGCTCTGAGGCCATGCGCTCTTAGGGGGAGAGTGTGGTCTCACAGAGTGCAGTCTTGCATACTCAGTGCTCCACAGCGTGACAAGACTTGATGCTCTAGTGGCACTGCAGAGAGCTAGGCATGTAAGACCTTTCTCTCCTTTCTTAGGGAGGGAGTGTGGTTCCACAGAGCACAGTTGCAGGTTGCATGAAAGAGGTTCAGCTTGTGGACCACATGTTTTAACACCACAGTTCTAGACTGAGCACTGAATCCCATTGAATAGATGAGGATTAACAAAAGTAATCTATACCAGTGGTTTTCAAACTCTTTTTCTCTGGGTACAGTTCAAAAAAATAATTCATGCCTGCAACCCAACATTACATTTTTCAGCAATGCATTCCAGTCTTTTTGGCAGCTGCAACCCAATAGTGGGTCCTGACCAGTGGTTTTGAAAACCATTGATCTATACGGAAGCCTCTGGAACCTCCTAAAATAGAGTACCCTAATACATAAACTAGCAGAATTCATTTACAAAAGTTTTAAACATTACATGAATACATTGTCTCATATTATAGAATTAGAATCTACAATCCCTATTCCATGATGATACGTTTGAGCTATACTTATCAATTAAAACAATCATTAGAAAGTTTTTTTTTCTCAAAAAGCCTTTTATCAAGAAAATCTGATTTAAGTGAAAGAAAAAGACTTTTTAAAATAAATAATTGATTTTCATCTGCCCTGGTCTTTTCACCAACATAAACAGGAAAACAATTTGAATCTGAAGAGGTCAGTGCTCCCAGAAACGCTGGGAGAAGAAACGCAACAGTTCCCAGAGCTTAAGTGGCACTCACCTGAACCTCAGTGCAGGACTTTTTCCAAGTCCACCACAGGCTTATGAGTTGAAATAAGCACTTTCCCTCTCCTTTGTTTGTAGGAATCTTCAGTAGAAATTCCTAAAGGCTCTTCTTCCTCTACTGGAATCACTATCATCCAGTTCACTGATTGAGTGTTGCTGTCACATTTAGAAGCAAATACCACACACACAATAACAAAAATATAATTGACTTCTTCCCCATTATTATATTAAAGAACTGTTTGTCTATCACAGTAGTTGAGACAACAATTAAATGGTTGCACTATAAAATCAAGCAGCATTTCAAGTATACAGTTAAACATTTTCACTCTTCCAGTGGTCCCATCTCTATAATACTTCTAGGTACTATCCTGCTGCAAAATGCTTCAGAGTTAGCGGAAGACAGCATACTCTCTCTCCTATGTCAGCATCTCCCCATTCACACAGAGTACATCTTGCTTTACCAAAAGTAGCTGCACTGGCTGCTTGCTCTCACGTGGGAGTAACAGAGCAAAGGAAGCCCAAAACTATCCCCACCCAATTCCAGAAACTTCCCGCTGTGGACTGCTAAATCTGCCTAGCAACAAAGAGCCAGCCCCAGTAGATCTCTTAAAGAGATGTCTTCCTATTAGGCATGCAGTTACGGTTATATTTGCATGCAAGCATCTTCAAAACACAGATGTGATGTGCAGCTGAGCTTATCATGCTATCTTGCTAGGTTCTTCTCAGTGTATTCTGGGCAGCTACTGATGCAAGTGGTGTGCTTGAAGGATGTGCATTGATAAAGTGCATGGTATAACTTTTAAGAGTCTGTAACTGAATGGTGAAATGACTGACTTTAAACATGGTTGGTATCCAGGCAGGGTGCTTAATATTGGTAAGCAATGGTAGCTGTTGTTCCTGGATTCAGTTGGCACATCGATGTCTCTGTTACCAAGTGTGTTTTGCTGCATGGATTGGGACTACCCGTGTAGCTGAGTTAGTTGACCCTCTTTCCAGATCTTTGTGCAGTAGACTGTTTCAGAACAGGGGTGTCCAACTTTTTGGGTGAAGGGACTACATTTCAGTTCTCTCTCTGAGTCCTAGTGAGCAAAGATTTGGCTAGATATAGCAGGGTGGCAAGGGAGAACATGGGGATCTTAGGCAGAGCAGGAATGGCAAGGCAGAGTGGGGGGAACAGGGATAGGGCGGGTTTGGGATGGTAGGGAGTACAGGTGTGGAGTGGTAGGGGAGCTTGGCAAGGGCAGGGGATCAGTGCTGCCAGGTGGTGGGACTTGCTGCTTCCTTTCCCTCAACTTCACCAGCTCACAATCCCCTAGCCCTGCTCCCCAAATCCTACCTCCTATGCTGGCTCCCCAGCCCTAAGCCACCCACTGCCCAATCGTGCCCCACGCCATCCCCAGGGACCCTTTCCCAGCCCTGTGCCACACAGCCCTGGCCACAGCCTCAGCCTTGCACACACTCCCTCCCTCAGCCTGGTGCCACCACCTCCCCTGACTGATCCTTGCGCCAGCCCAATCCCGGCCCCTTGCGGCACAGGGCTAGGATTGGACCCTGGGGGGAAAGAATGGCAGCATCTGCCATTCTTTCCCCCCAGGGTCCAATCCTAGCCCTGCGCCGCAAGCCATTTGGGACTCTGCACTGCCGCCTCCCCAGCACCTTCCCTGCCTGCACCACCCCCTGCCCTGACTCCAACCTTGTGCCTCCTCCCTGAACTAGTCCCTGGATCTCTGACTCCTCCTTTCCCCCTGCTGGCTTCTGGTCCCCCTGTAAGCTAGCCACCCACTCACTTCAAAGGGGCTGGATTCAGCCCCTGGAGTTTGCTCCTAAGTTATACCTCGTTTAAAAACTACTTACTTGGAAAATCAGACATAAAAATATAAGTGTCACAGCACGCTTTTACTGAAAACTTATTTTCTCATTTTTACCATACAATTATAAAATAAATCAATTGGCATATACAACTGCACTTTAAGGTATAGTATATAGAACATTGTAAACAAGTTATTGTCTGTATGAAACTTTAGTTTGTTAATGCTTTTTATGTTGCCTGTTGTAAAGCTAGGCAAATAGCTAGATATATTATTTACCCCACAGCTATGTGTATCCCAAGATGAGAACCACTCAGCTAAGATAGAGCAATATTATTGTAATTGGTTTGTGACCTACTCATCTGTCCCAGTGACTGCAAATCTGTTAAAGGTCTGGATGGTAGCCGTGACCTAGATCCTTTGCAAAAATAATCTCCTTAGCTTTGTGGAGGCAGGCTTTGTCCTAAAATGAGTTTAAACTAATGAATCAATGCAATTGGGTACTAATGTTTCTATTAATTGTTTCACTATTAATCAGTTTAGCAGTCAGATCCAGCTATGCTGGGATTGTGGAGCACTACTATTTTGCCCATTTCTGACCCCAAGGTTCAGCATATCCATCAAAAGTAGTGCAGGATTAGGCAGTGTTGGTGAGTGGGATAATGAGACTGGGTTTAGACTGTATATGCAAGTAGAGATGATGTCCATTCTCAGAATGACGACGAGTTAGTGGTATTAAGACTTGTGAGTGATACACAGTTGGTTATTTTTCATAGTTACAGCAAAATCTTTAGTTAGTGGGAGAGACTGATGCCCACCCAGCTTTATCCAAAAAAGGGTATTTATCACACTGAATGAAGGTGGATGGTATTAGGTTTGTCTTCAGGGGGTTTTTGTCATCTCATCCTCCCTCATTAATCATGAACATGGATTTTTTTTTTTTTATTGACAGAACATGGATTCCCAGAAGGATGTTCAGCCTCCAAAGCAACAACCAATGATTTACATCTGTGGAGGTAAGAATAAAACCAAATATTCAATAATCTTTGCTGATCCCTGTCTTATTACCACTAACCTTTGAATGATGTTAATGCAAGTCTTTGCTTTAGAGACTGTTTTCTGGAGATGGTCCTGAAAGATGAATGTATGGTTGAGAATGACACTGAAATATGTTTGCTTTGGGTCATAATTCATAGTTTCATCACCAAACTCAACAGTAAACGTTTTGTCCATTCTGTTATGGTAGGGGGGTGGGGAGGAGCAAAGATTGCTGATTTGCTCAGACTTGATCTCAGCCTCCACTTTTTGGAAGTACTCATCTATGAACTTCCGGTCAGATGTAAGGGTTACTTCAGGTTCTTTATAGCTGTGGTGTGGACCTAAGCTGAAAGTTCTCTGCCATGATGCTATAAACACTGACCTTAGTTCTGCTGTACCTGCAGAGTAATGTGCACAGATGGGGTCAAAAACCTGCCGTACCCAATTTGTGGATTGGCAGCTGACTGACCATGTAAATTATCATGGGAACTTCAAGATCAGCGCTTCTACTGTGGCTTTTTATATTAACAAACATTGACCCTCCAATTGTCCATCGAGATACAACTGCAATGTGAAAATGTAAATGTGCTAAAGACTTCCCAGATCTTCCCATCTGGGAGGCTATGACTAACATCCCCCAATGATGCCTGAAATTGTGAAAACTACTACGGACCACGTGTGACTACATCATGTCTCTGATTCTGGCCCAGGGAATGGCAAAGTGTCTGGACTTCATCTATCATTCCAAACAAGCATGTTACTACTGACCCACTAAGCTGCTGTCCTGGTTTCAAGCTACAATGCAGACTACAAACAACACCAAACCACATCAAAACAAAACATGGAAGATGTGGCTACTTGATGCACAAGTGGAAAATTTCATATCCCATCCTGACTGTGCTGACAACATGCAAATCATTGAACACACAATGCAGTGCTCCAAATATGAATTCAAAGGTGAACTGAATGATATCCACAATGTCACAGAGAAGGCCTTGAAGTGGCTTCTGGACATAAAACTGCATCTATAAAATGTTGCTCTGTAAATGCTGTGCATGTGAGAGAGAGAAGTAATGTCTGTTGTACCCAACGTTGTTAGTAAGTTGTATATGCGCAAGGTGGCATGCCATCTAACTGCAAACAGGGCAGAATAATTATACTAAAATGATGGATTTTTGCATCACGGAATGATAATGGGGAGAGAGCTTTTTAGAATGCCAGCCATTGAGGTTATGTCATATGTTGCAGTTCTCTCAAAGTACCTATTATAATCTGTTTTGTTTGTAATGTGACACGTTGTCTGTAGGGTTTATTGCATAGTATGCCTCCTATTTTACCGTTGTAAATATGAATAAATACCATCATATCTCTGAGAAAAGCCTGGTCACATTGCCCACAACAATTTTACCTAAAAGTAGTGTGCAAATGCAATAATTTATAGCGCGACTGACAAAACTGTTGCTATTGAGTCTGAGACTCTTTTCTAATGGCATTTTTTAAGAATACTGTACCTGTCATTCAGAGCAACCAAAGGCCAAATTGCTTTTTTCGTCAGAAAATCTTTTAACTAAAGAGAAGCCATCCTTGGCAGATGGTTTAGCAGCAGCCAGAGAGAGGGGGTGTACTCCACAAAGCATAGTCTTTCTCAGTGTCTCTAATCTTTTTGAGTGAATACAGGTTATTAGCACCACAGGACCTGCTGTACAGAAAGTCACTTTGGGTGATTTATGATATTTTGGATTGCATTATGGTAATACCACTCAGCTTCCAGCAGAATGTGGACAATTATTTGTGAGATGTTTTTGTAAAACATCTATAGCTAACCTATCAAGTTTGAAACTAAAAATTGTTTACTTCGAACAGCAATCAAGAACTCAATTTTTAGTAGTAACATTACTTCACTACAGTTGTTTTATTTGCCACAAATGCAGATTGTGAATTTTATTTATAATTTACTTTTGGAAAAGGTAAGATGTTCCATTTTGTATTTCTTATTACATTGGTCTAATAACACTTTTTCCTCCCCCCCCCCAGAATGTCATACAGAAAATGAAATAAAAGCAAGAGATCCTATCAGGTGTCGAGAATGTGGATACAGAATAATGTACAAGAAAAGAACAAAAAGATGTATCCTTTCACATGTGCCTCTTAAATTGTTTGAATGGGCAGGGGAAGGTAGTGGCTAAAAATAAAATAAAATTGTGTTGGTACTGATTAGTTCAGTGGGGGGGGGATAGTATTAAAATAAACATTTATACATGGAAGAAAGTGTGGCCTTTTATTTTCAGGGATGAGCTTGTTAATTAAAACAAAGTGATCTTTAGTAGCCTTGTATTACAGTGCACTGAATAATTAAATTGTCATACATGCAGAGTACATTCCATTTTTAAAAGTATACAAATGAATGCTGACTATGATGATGATTGAAAATGAGCCTCAAAACTTGCATGACCTATCTGTAACTGCATTTTTAAAATGTTTTTTTCCTGTAATTTTCTTTAACTCTACTACAGTGGTTGTCTTTGATGCCCGGTGATGTGAAATCGAGGTGTAGCTGTTTTTGTTTTGGTTCATTTTAGTATATTGATAACTTTTGGTTTGTATACACATCTGTTGTGGACAAATGTATACTTTTTCATTCTAATATGGATTGTAAATTATTCAAGTAGTTCAATAAAGTTTAATATCAAATATTCAGTCTGTCTAGAATAGAAATTTATTTCAAATTTCTACTGTGAATTTGTAGGAGGCTTTTGAATTCAGTGGAGTTATACTTGCTTATGTCAGAGCTAAACTTGGCCCCATGTCTTCATGTTCTCTGATTTTGCTGTTCTCACCTCAGAATCTTGTTAAGGCACCAATCCTGTAGAGACTTTAAACATGTTTATGGATCTACTCCGTGCACACAGTTAAACTTTAAAGCGTGTATCTGCTGCATATTGAAGTCAAACATGCATAAATCTTTGTAGGTTGGGAGTCTGCATCTAAGTCAGTGGTTTCCCAGCCTGTGGTCCAGGGACCCCTGGGGGTCAGCAGAGTTATTGCAAGGGGTCTGTGAACACAGCTAGTGGCAGGTGACCTGGGCCCAATCCAGCCCCAACTGCTGCCAGCCAGTGATCCATGTTTGAAAGGGCTCTAAAATTGATTGAATAAATGAATTGTATTTGTGTGCTGTGAGCAGCCTCACCCTGGCTATGTCCCCAAGTGTTGGGAGCAGGTGGGGACTAGGTCCTTCACTGCCCTTCTGCAGCACAGCTGCCTGCAGTCAGTCCCCAGTAACAGCCAGGGGTTAAAGTAAGGGGGAGTGCCCCAAAAAGACATTTTGGGGTCTCCTACTTTAAGGTAGCCAGCATTCCAGGTCCCCTAGAAATAGGGGAATGCCCTGGAATGCTGCATTCCAGGGGCCCCCTAAAATAGGGGGATGTGCTGAATGTGGACTTCCAGAGCCCCCCTAAAAATAGAAAGGCATGTGAGAACCAGCGTTCTGGCGTGTCCTTTCTGGGCCAGAGGAAGGGAGGGACTGAGGGCTGGGGCCAGCCCAGTCACCCCTCCCTCCTCTCCCTAGAACCTGTGTGGCTCTGTCCCTTCTGGCTGGCTCCTCCTTGCTGGCTGGCCAGCACCACAGGCTCTTGCCCCCCGGCTCAGCTCTTCAGCCAGGTAAGAGGACTGGGCAGGGGCAGAGAAGGTGCATGGGGAGGGAGAAGAAGGGGTTGGGATGGTGGGCTGGGGAGGGCTTTGGAGGCTGAAGAGGGTGGGGGGTTAGGAGGGCTGGAATGGGGGCAGGGAGCTTAGGAAGTAGGGATTGGGGCTGAGAAGGACATGGGGAAAGGGGTCTGATTTGGGCTGGCGTTTGGGGGCAGGAGTTGGGGTGCGGGGGGGGGAGGAGCAGGAGCTTCAGTGTGGGAGGGTGGTCCACCCAATTAGGAGTATTCCAGAGCCTGCCAAATTATACTTTAACCCCTGATAACTATCATCATTTGGGGGTCTATGAAATTTTTTGACCTTTAAAAAGGGGTCCTCCAACATGAAAAGGTGGGGAGCCATTGATCTAAGTAAAAGGGCATGATTTGCAGAACAACAAACTGACACTGTACTATATGATGTGTTTTTGGTAGTTGAAGACATCACTTCTCTATGACAGTAGTTCCTAACCTTTTCAGTAACATGGCACACCCACTTTTTTCAGCTGAATTGAGTGCTCATAAATATCACGTTTACTTTTATTTACTATGGTTACGGACTTACTAGAGAGGTTTACAGCATAGTGCATGCAACAAGCTAAAGAAGGATGAAATGCATTAATGTTTAAAATCCACTGGAAAAAATACATGTCATATCAATTTTGTTCTATGGCTACCTGCGTTTAGAATGTTCACATTTTAGAACTGAAAGCCCCCTACATCACTTTTAATTTGGTGATTGATTTTCACAAGTTTTGGGAGTTGTAATTTTAGCTGGAGAGAATATTTGTTCTACACTGATTTTCATTACTGTTGTACAAAATTTCACAGCACACTTGGACAGTTCCCCTGGCACAGATTGAAAACCACTGCTCTATGGAGTGGAAAAACCTTGCAAATTAAGTATCAAATGGTCAAGAAATGCACAGGTGAGTTTTGAATGATCTGAGAATGTTAGTTGCTTTGTCAATATGGTTACAATGGCATAGATCGGGGTAAACCCCTGGCACGTGTGCCAACAGTGGCACCTGAGCCCATTCAGAGCAGTATGTGAAACCCTGTGCAGCACTACAGAAATTGCCACTCCTGCCACCAAAAGCAACTCTCAGTGGCTTCCTTCAGATGCAGCTGGGACATGGGGGGTGGGGGGGGTGTCCCTCCATGGCTATGCCTTCATGTGACACAGAAAAAAAGCTGCCCAAAGTGCTTTCTCTCTGTAGTGTGATTCTCCACAAAGGAGCCGCTCTGGGCAGCTTCCTTCTACAACATGCCTAGGAACTCCTAAAAGGAGCTGCTGCTTTTTGTGGCATTCCTGGGGACTCTGTCCCAAGGCACACTGCCTAGATGAACCACTCTGGGCGACTTCTTTCTGTGGCATGCCTGGGAAGCTCTCCTACTCCAGCTGTGACCACTGCTGAATTTTCAGGTAGCCATCACATTTTTTTCAGCCAAGGGGGTTGCTGGCACCAGCTGAGGGTTGGGGACAAAGGACTGACACGAGTGGCAAAGGTTGCTGATCCCTGGTATAGATCTACAAATACACTTAAGCACCCAAGTCTCAGTTTTAGGCTACTCTGTCATCCAAAAAACTCCTTGCAAAATCTATAGATGCCTAAAGTGACTTGGCATCTGCCTTCAGGGTAAGACTTCCCTCTGTGCCCAAGATCCAAAGGGGCAACCATGTTAGTATAGTTCAGGGGTGGCCAAACTTATGGAACTCAAGCCACACAAGTTGATTAAGCTTTCAAGAGCTGCACTGAGTCACATAGCTATATTTTACCTACTCCAAAATTACTAAATTTAAAATTCATTGCAGTTTTTATTGAAAAAAGAGAGCAAATATTGATCCTGCTAATGTCAGATTCTAATAATTACTTAAGGTTACCATGAAAACTAGGCCTACCTGTACAGTAAAATCTTAGCTTCTTCCTGCTGTCCTGACCATGCTGCCACTTCTCCCTGCTGTCCCTAGGCCCTGATGCTGGCTCTCCCAGGCTGATCCCCCTCCCCAGGGCCCCCTTACTTGGCCACTCTGGTGGCTAGGCACTGACTGGGGCTCCCCTCTGGGCATGCTCAGGGCAGGAGATTTAAAACTCCTAGGCTGGGGGTGCTTTCCTCTGGTTTTCTTCCATGGGGGGGGGGGGGGGGGGGAGTCATGTGGCACTTAAAGACAATGCATTCCTCTACATGGCTGGACTTCACAACGAAGAGAAAATCCATCTATGACACGCACTTTGCTTTTCTACAGAGGAAAAAAGATACAAAACTATATAAACTTCTATACAGCACTACAGGAAGCAAGAGTGACACCTATAACCCAGCCAGCAACATTGTTAATCTCTCAAGCTACACACTTACTCCTGCAGAGGAATCTGTTCTATCTCGAGGACTTTCCTTCTGCCCCACAACTGCCACACATAAGATAAAATTCTGCGGTGACCTAGAGGCCTACTTTCGTCGTCTAAGACTCAATATTTCCATAACACCACAGATCAACGCACTGACACACAGATGCCTTCCTCCAAACACTACAAGAAGAAATATTCTTCATGGACTCCTCCAGAAGGCCGAAATGAGAGACTCGACTTCTATATTGATTGCTTCCGCCACCGCACCAAGGCTGAAATCGTGGACAAACAACATCCTTTACATCATAACCTCAGCCCTGCAGAACGCAATGCCATCCACAGCCTCAAAAACAACTCTGACATTATCATTAAGGAGGCTGACAAAGGAGGTGCAGTTGTCATCATGAATAAATCAGATTATGACCAGGAGGCTTATAAACAACTCTCCAACACAACCTTCTACAGATCACTTTCCTCTGACCCCACTGAGGAATACCAAAAGGAATTACAACGCCTACTCAAGAAACTCCCTAAGACAGCACAAGAATGTATAGAGACAGAAATACCACCAGAACCACGGCCAGGGATGTTCTATCTACTACCCAAAATCCATAAAAAAGGAAACCCTGGACGCCCCATCATCTCAGGCATTGGCACTCTTACTGCCGGCCTATCTGGCTATGTGGACTCCCTCCTCAGACCCTATGTTATCAACATCCCCAGCTATCTTCAAGACACCACGGACTTCCTGAGGAAAATACAGTCCATTGGAGAACTTCCAGAAAACACCATTCTGGCCACTATGGATGTAGAAGCTCTTTACACCAACATCCCACACAAGGATGGATTACAAGCTATTAGAAGAACCATCCCAGATGATGACAAAGCGCAGCTTGTGACTGAACTTTGCGACTTTGTACTCACCCACAACCACTTTGAAGGGGCATGAGTCAGCAGACTCCATTTTGGGTCCTGAGACACCATTTCAGGGACCCAGGGTAGTCACATCTCACCTGTCCTCACCATCTCCAGGTCAGTCACATGGGCCCAGATGCACCATATTAGGAAATGACCCTTCCCTGACCCAGGTGAGGTGACCAGCCATATAAGGTATACAGCCCCCGACCCTGAATTATGATTGGCTCTGTGCCTGCCTTACCCCTTTTCTGTAGACTGTACTATAAAACCCACGGTATTGTACTCCTCTGAGAGCTAGCTCCACGAGATCTCTGTAAGGTAATAAAGCATATATGCATTTGTGACCTCCTCTGTCTTTGTGTGTCTTGGGACCACTTGGACCGACTCGGAGACTACCAGAGCTTTGTGCTCTAACAATTGGGGGCTCGTCCGGGATTCCAAGGCGAGAGCTGCGAGAAGCCAAATACCCACAGCCGGCAAACAGTCCTGTTTTGGGACCACCGGGTCTTTTGCTTCTTCTGGCCGGTAGCTAAGGGTCCCAGCTGGAAAAACTGATTTCCCGAGCAGAGGACGTCACTGGGGAACAGGTAAGACAGGGTGAGCCTGACTGGCAAATAGCCCTTGAACCTGAAAAGGGGAATTTTTGTTGTTGGGGTTCTGAGCAAGAGGGGGTGAGCTGACGAGCGAGAGCCCCTGAGCCGAACCTGGGGGATTTTTATTGAGGTTCCATGCAAGAGAGGGTGAGCTGACGAGCGAGAGCCCTTGAACCCGAACCTGGGGATTTTTGAGGTATCAGCAAGAGAGGGTGAGTCGACAGACAAGAGCCCTTGAGCCTGAACCTGAGGGGGGTGGGGAAGGTCGTTTTTGAACTTCGAGTAAGAGGGGGTGAGCTGACGGGCGAGAGCCCCTGAACTTGAAAGTCTGTATCACGATCTCATTATGGGTCAGAGGGAAACTAAGGTAATTCCAGACAGTCCGCTGGACTGGACTTTGAAACATTGGAAGGAATTGGGAGGAAAGGGACTGAACAAGAAAAAGGCTGCTAAGCTGTGTATTCTTAAGTGGCCAAGCTGTACTCGTAGAAATTCTGCTTTGCAATGGCCCCCTATGGGCACTTTTGATATGAACAAGGTGCTTTATCTTGGGGAAATATTGTCAAATTCGTTCCCAGGACATTTGAATTATTTTTATGTCTGGTATGAGGCTCTGTCTAAACATTTGCCACCTGCTATCAGGGAGGACAATAGT
Organism: Podocnemis expansa; assembly: GCA_007922195.1. NCBI lineage: Eukaryota > Metazoa > Chordata > Testudines > Podocnemididae > Podocnemis > Podocnemis expansa. The sequence goes on from ML681998.1 coordinate 16,762,964, forward strand.
AGTTTGTCTGTGGAGGGACAGTCCACCTCCAGTACATTGTTTCAGAAGCAAACAAAAGGTGTCTCTCATGATCTGGCTGTGGAGGGGGTTGTTGGTCCTGACCCTAACCCAGCTCCGGGAGGGGGATTCCTGATCTCCTATATGGGAGCATCAGAGACAGCAGGAACTGGGTGTGTTACACTCAGCAAAACCCAGAAGGCAACCCCACCTGCCAGCGAGAACTCTGTGAAGGGAGAATCTGCCTCAGATACATTGTCTCAGTCTCTCCTGGCTGAGGGAAAAAGCTTTCCAGCAGGAGCTCAGGCTTCTGATGCCCATTGTGATCAAATTCCTGTAGTAGAAAGATGTGAAAGTAGCCTGAGGGAATCATCTCAGCAAGGATCCCTGTCTGTAGCCCCATCTACCAGTCTGTGTGTTGAGGAAGGTGAAAACAATTCTGATTGCCAAAATGTTTTACATGGAAATGAATTTACTGACTTGGTTTTTCAAACATCTAGTGCTGCAAATACCTTGGAAAAGTTTCCTGCATTTAATCTGTGTTTTGAAAAAACAGTGGTCACAACATCCGATTGCATTCATGAAGCTAAACCTGTAAGTGAACAGATAGTGTCTCAGGCTGCAGATAATGTCTCAAACATGGAAAGGGGAACAGAGCAGCTTTTACTCCTAAATGCTTTGAAAGCTTCATGCAGTCTCCTTGTCACTTCAGGTACAACTGGGAATATGGGGAATGCAACTTTGGGAACTGAATATCAGAATCCTATTTGTAAAATGCTAACTGAAGTGTTTGGTGTAACTCTCAGACAGAGTCCAGACTTGAAACTGTCCATGAGTAAAAATCTGAAAATTCCTATGCAAGCTAGTGTCTGGTTTCTTGCAATTTACCTAACTGATTGGGGTGGGAAAATTTACCCACCGGACTTACAGCTGCTGGCAAGGGAGACACACAGACACAGAGAATGGATCATGTTACCAGAGAGTCCAGGCTTTCTGGTCAAGGCCAAGGGTTGAATCAGCCTTGGAAATAGATTGCCAGAACAAAGGGTGTAATATAAACACATAAGCACCCATCTATCAAGACAATTTAATACTGATATCCTCTTAAGTGGTAACAATTAAATGTAACAACTATACAATCTTTGTAGTTAACAGTAATGGCTGTAAACTCTTGGTAAAGTTTTGTAAATGTATTAAAAGAGTAATTGGGTAAACTAAGGCAGGCAGCCTCATGCTTTTCATGGTATAATTTTACAAGTTTTTGCAGGTTTTGCCTCTGCATTACATAGTTCCTAAACCTGCAACAGTTTCTTTTATTATTATTTTTTTTGGTTGGTTTTTTTTAATAACACAAACAGGTTTTTTCTCTTACTATTTTTGTTTCAGTTTTTGGTTTTTCATAACATTTTTTTCTTTTATTTTTGTTTTATTCTTTCATTTTTGATAAGTTTTTCCTTTTGTTATTATTTTTGCTTTGTTTTTTGCTTTTGTGCACCAACAGTTTCTTTTATTATTTTTTTTCTTTTCGTTTTTTGGTTTTTTATAACCACTCCACATATTTTCTTTTGTTATTTTTTGCTTTGGTTTTTAATAACACACTCTATGTAACAGCATGTATGGCTTCCCAATTAACAGCCTGCCAGCAATATATTTTCTTTAGATTTGTGTTGGCCTATAATCCAATCCTTTAGTGTTTTGCAAATTTGTAGTACCCCCATATTTGTTAGCTTGTTATTTTATCCTATTGTAATTGTGTTGTGGTATTTTTTTTCTTATTCTTTTTCTTTGTTTCAAGATTTAAGTTCCTCCATTGCCCAGGGGTGGAGTGCAGGACAAACGGAAGACTTTGTGACGGTATAGTAATAGTGGGCAATGGAGGCCTTAAGTGAACTGAGCTTCTGTACACCTAGGCTCAGCCCAGGTTTTCCATTGAACTTTTTCCAGCCTCCATTACAGCTGGTGCATGCAGTATGTTTTGCAGGCGAAAAACATGATCCCTGAACAACAAACAGTGATCTGTCAGCAAACCCCACCACTGGATGTTCCTCTCCACAAGGATGAGAAGTAGATGACAGGCACCCCTCTGCTGAGGGAGGGGCTAACCAACACTCCCCCAATACCGGAGTAGAAGGAGGACCTGTAGCACCTGGCAGGTTAACCAACACAATGGAACCCCTGATATTTACTGGAACTCTTTTGATGTTTGCAGCTGTACAAAGGGGGGTGCAGGGGGGATGGACCACACCACTGCCATCTCCCCCTCCCTTTTTGGCCTTAACTGTTCCCTTTATAGACAAAAGATTACATGTGCCTTAGATAAATCTGTTAATCTAACCTGCCACACGATTGCTGCCCTTAACGATGAACAAGCCCAGCTCCGCCAGGCAGTACTACAGAACCGTCTCGCTCTGGACTATTTACTCCTTAAAACTGGACATGGATGCCATGAATTTGAGGGGCTGTGTTGTTTCAATCTCTCTGATAATTCCCAGGCTATTAAAGCAAGCCTGAAGGACCTCCGCAGAGTGGAGCAAGGTCTAACTGAGCACATCGAACAACACTGGTGGGACTGGCTTGCTTCCTGGCTGCCGTCCGCCGCTTGGCTCCGCACCTTGCTCTTTTCTCTCCTTGGCATTGTATTTTTCCTGGTGGGTGGCTTATGCCTCCTCCAGTGCTGCTGTGGTCTCTTTCGGGAGATGGTCAGCACCTTGCGGAGGGGCACGAGCCCTCACCACTCTCACCACCGCAGACTTAGGTACCTCACCCATGCCAACGGACAACAGGGCACCCCCTTTCTCCAACTGACCTCCCTAGGTCACGGGACCTCCTATGTGGAGGCCCCGTGAAAGGGGGGATTGAAGGGGCATGAGTCAGCAGACTCCATTTTGGGTCCTGAGACACCATTTCAGGGACCCAGGGTAGTCACATCTCACCTGTCCTCACCATCTCCAGGTCAGTCACATGGGCCCAGATGCACCATATTAGGAAATGACCCTTCCCTGACCCAGGTGAGGTGACCAGCCATATAAGGTATACAGCCCCCGACCCTGAATTATGATTGGCTCTGTGCCTGCCTTACCCCTTTTCTGTAGACTGTACTATAAAACCCACGGTATTGTACTCCTCTGAGAGCTAGCTCCACGAGATCTCTGTAAGGTAATAAAGCATATATGCATTTGTGACCTCCTCTGTCTTTGTGTGTCTTGGGACCACTTGGACCGACTCGGGGACTACCAGAGCTTTGTGCTCTAACAACTTCAGATTTGAGGATCATTTATATTTCCAAATCAGTGGCACTGCTATGGGCACCCGCATGGCCCCACAATATGCCAACATCTTTATGGGCGACTTAGAACAACGTTTCCTCAAGTGTCATCCCAAGACACCTCTTCTTTACCTGCGCTACATCGATGACATCTTTATCATCTGGACACACGGCAGGGATGGTCTTGAAGATTTTCACAGAGATTTCAATAATTTCCACGACACCATCAAATTGAGCCTGGAACACTCCACACAGGAGATCCACTTTCTTGACATTACAGTACAAATCAGGGATAGACATATCACCACCACCCTATACCGAAAACCTACTGATCGGTATAGTTACCTACATCCTTCGAGCTTCCATCCTAAACACACCACACGATCCACTGTCTACAGCCAAGCCCTAAGATATAACCGCATCTGTTCTGATCCCTCAGACAGAGACAGACAGCTTGAGGATCTCTATCAAGCATTCTTGAAACTACAGTACCCACCTGGGGAAGTAAGAAAACAAATTGACAGAGCTAGACGGGTTCCCCGAAGTCATCTACTACAGGAGAGACCCAAGAAAGAAAGCAACAGAACACCACTAGTCACCACATATAATCCTCAAGTCAGACCTCTGCAAAAGATCATTAAGGACCTACAGCCTATTCTAAAAGATGATCCCTCTCTCTCTCAAGCATTAGGAGACAGACCACTCCTTGCCTATAGGCAGCCCCCTAATCTTAAACAGATACTCACCAGCAACTACAGATCTAACAACAAGAACATTGAAGCAGGCACACACCCTTGCAAAAAACCAGGCTGCCAAGTCTGCCCACATATCTACACAACAAACACCATCATAGGTCCTAATCAAGCCTGCTACTCCATCAAAGGCTCATTTACCTGCTCGTCTACTAACGTGGTCTATGCCATCATGTGCAAGAAATGCCCCAACACCTTATATATTGGACAAACAGGACGATCGCTCTGTAAGAGATTGAATGAACACAGAGCTGATATCAGAAATCAAAGAACAAAGAAACCAGTTGCTGAGCACTTCCATCTTCCTAATCACTCGATGATGGATTTGTTAACGACTCTCGTTAGAGATGTACCTGGGACATCAAGACTCCAAAGAGAAACAGCTGAACTCGAATTAATATGCAAACTAAATTCTGTGAAAGCAGGACTCAATCGAGATTATGGGTTCTTTTCACATTACAAAGGGTAATTTGACTTCAGGCTTCCCATTCTTTAAGCCTGTAAACTGCTCTGATTTGCTGTTACTGTATGACCTGATCCTATGTTTTACACCCCCTTGCATTTAGTTTCATTCCTTTCTGTAAGTTCACCCATCTTCGAAGCATCTGAGGAAGTGGGATCTTCTCCCACGAAAGCTCATGCAAAAAATAAATCTGTTAGTCTTAAAGTGCCACACAACTGCTTGTTGTTTTTTTACTTAAAGACTAACAGATTTATTTTTCGCATGAGCTTTTGTGGGAGAAAATCCTACTTCATCAGATGCTTCGAAGCATCCAACGAAGTGGGATTTTCTCCCACGAAAGCTCATGTGAAAAATAAATCTGTTAGTCTTTAAGTGCCACACAACTTTTTTTTTTCCTGGATTAGACTAACACAGCTATTTCTTCCGTGAGCCACACTTTTTCATTCAAGAGACCATATATGACTCCTGAGCCACAGTTTGGCCACACCTGGTCTAGTTCAGTAAAACAAACAAAGAGTCCTGTTCCAAAGGGGCAGCCGCATTAGTCTAGTAAAGCAAAAAAAGCAAGGAGTCTTGTGGCACTTAAAAACTGAGATATATTTATCACATGAGCTTTCATGGGAGAAAGTCCCACTTTGTCAGAGACTTTGAAGAGATGTCCTCAAAGCGGGATTTTCTCCCATGAAAGCTCATGCAGTCAATATATTTGTTAGTCTTCAAGTGCCACAGGACTGTCAAAGTTTCATCTCTGAGCATGTGCACGGCAGGCTCACTATAGACAGCTGGTTGCTTATTTCCCATATAACCCTGAGAGTGATTCACAAACAAAGGCAAGATAGATTCTCTGAGCTAATGAATTTTTAAGTAGTTTAGTGGAACAGCTTCATCAGGAGAAATTGAAGGAGCCCCCATATCAGAGTCTTCCTTAGCTTACTGCTTACAACTTCTCTATATGGTATAGGAGATCCTTGTTCAAATCCCTTCTTCACAGGTGTACTGGGGAATTGAACCTGTCTCCTACATCCTGGTAAGGCAACACCAAAGTATTCAGCTTTTTCCTGTGAAATGAGGCAGTCATCTAATTCATTCTGCACCTAGGTGACCTGAACTGTAGGAGAGGGATTTATGGTTGTAGATCACTAGCAGAAATAGGCACCTGCCTGTAAACTGGGCTTAGGTGTCTAGCTCTGAGAGAGGGACTGTGCATATAACAGTGAGTGGGGAACTGCATTCTAGGGCAATTATCTTCTCCATTTGCTAGACAGCAAGACACCTAAGTCAGATTCCAGTGTAGGTCCTATGATTTTTCTAGGATCAAAAGTTAGGGTGACACTGAGCACTGTAAATTCCTTTGTGAATTTGTACACTGTCCTTAATTGGTCATTTTGTTGCTGTTAAAAACTCAAATGTTGTAAATGATGCATTTTCACTAATTGACTTTCATTGGGTTTTTCAGGGGAATAATATTGCTAGGACCCTTGCTTTTGCAACTGCCCCTGGGGTATTTTTTTCCTCCTTTCCTGTTGTGTAGAGAAATGATTTTTTTAAGGGGCCCATACAGTTCATCATGTTAAATTATGGGAGTGAGGAGTGCTGCCCACCAGAACAATGGTTGCTTATTTCAAAAATATATCTGCCAAAAATTCATTCCAGTGAGTAAAAGGATAGGTCAGAGCACTGAAGGCTGTTTTTTAATCCCCTGCCTTACCCAGGCTTTTTCCTCATCCTGGCATAGGATGCTATTACATTGGAACACTGGTCTTTGTCAACTGAACATCACCCTGACCCCCGACATAACTGCCCTCCACTACTGCCCCACCTCCATCCCCAGTGTGCAAGATACCATGGTTATGTTTTCACTCAAAATCTTAGTTTGGACTCGGCTAGTCTGAACTAAGCAGTATGAAAATTAGATCAAACTACATGCGTTTTTAGTTTGAACGAAAAAAAGCGTGGCAAGTTTGAACTAAAAGTTAGTTTGAACTTTTAAAAAGTGCTTAGTTCAAACTAACCAGTAGTTTGAAATTATTTAGTTTGAACTAGCAGGTCTGTAACTATGGGTTCTGGTGCCTGGTGCAAGCAGCCTCAAAGACACGCCCCGGGCCCTGATCCATGGCTCATCTGTACAGCAGTTGGGGGGGGACACCCTTCCCTGCTGTGGCCAGAGCCAGCAACTGGGATCCCTACTCCACTGTGACAGGGAGAAGGGACCCCCTCCAACTGCCAGCTTTGGCTGCGGCAGGGAAGCAATCCCCCCTGCTGGCTCTGGCCATGGGGTGGGGTGGGGGAGTGATCCCCTGCCGTGGCTGCCGCTGCCAGAAGTGGTAGGGGCGATGGCTTCCCTGTGCCGCCCTTTTAAATTTGCAGCTGGGGCAAAGTCTCATTCACCCCACCGTAGTGACAACCCTGCAAAGTAGCATGTCTCCATTGGGCCAGTTCAAACTAAAAAAAATACAAATTAGTTCCAGCCAAGCAATTTGGGCTAAGCTTTGCTAAATTTTTTAGTTCCAACTAGGCAAAAGCTAGTGTAGACAGGGTTTGACTTAATCTGGACTAAGCCTGCTTACTTTGAACTAATTTACTAGTGGAGACATAGCCTCTCTGCCTACAACCTCCAGGTGAACTGCTTTGATTTGCTGTTACTGTATGACCTGATCCTATGTTTTACACTCCCTTACCTTTATTTCCATTCGTTTTGTAAGTTCCCCTAGCTTCAAAGCATCTGATGAAGTGTGATTTTTCTCCCTGGAAACCTCATGGGAAAAATAAATCTGTTAGTCTTTAAGTGCCACAGGACTTTGTTGTTGTTGTTGTTCCACCCCTGGACTAGACTAATAGGACTGCCCCTTTGGAAATTCCCATGGTACACCCATGCAAGCCTCGAGTTCCCCCTCAGAGGCAGCAGCGCCCCAGCTACCCTCTGTAAAGCGGGCACGTCACCGGCGCCAGTCGCAGAGCAGGCGCGCGGACCAGCTGGGGCTCAGCGTGGGCGGGTCCCGAGAGCACGCGCCGCCCCGCGCGCCTCCCAGGGCCACCCAATGCGCATGCGCGGCCGTTGGTCGGCGGCGGGCGTTGCGCTCCCCTCAGTGTCCCTCCGACCGCGGAGCTAGTCCGACGCCGGCGGAGCTACTTTGTGCAGCCAGATCCCGCCGCCCTCCCCGGAGCTGGCGGAGGGGCCGGGAGAGGTGGGGTGCATGAGGCGGGGGGGGGGGCGCCCCGGGGGGGGGGGGGTGATTGGGCGACGAGCCAGCGCGCGCTGGAGTGGGGGCCTCGCGGGGCAGAGCCCTTGGCCCGGCTCGTGGGGGGCGCCTGCTTCCCACACAGCCAGTGCCGCCCCCCGCGCCGCCCGTTGGTTCGTCCCGGCAGCTGCAGGCCTGCAGGTGCTTTGCTGTGTGTGAAACGGAGCGCGGGGCACGAGCCCGCGCGGCCTGCCTGGGGGCTCGCTCCTGCTGCCGCCGCCGCCGCCGCCGCCTTCCGTCTCCATGACACCCGCTGCTGTACATAGCAACCGTTGCTAGGGAGGCCAGGCTCTAGTCCAGTGGTTCCCAACCGGTGTGCCACGGCACCCAGGCGCGCCCTCAGACCTGAGCAGGTGTGCCACGGAGGTTTTTTGGAAAACTACATGAGGCGCGTTGGATTGGCTCATGAATATTCATGAGTTCATTTGGCGACCATGTGGTGTGCCTCAAAAAAATTAAAGATATCAAGGTGTGCCACGGCAGAGAAGAGGTTGGGAACCACTGCACTAGTCCATTGGCTCCCAACATTTCAGTTAGAAATTCTTGGAAACAATCCCATCATTTTTTGCCAGACGCAGACTAGAATCATCAGATTTACCCATCCTACGAATTGCTCCACAAATGGCATATGTTTTGAATTGGCCATGGACTCCGCCTGTAACGTTGTCACCCTCAGAAATATTTATCTGAATGGAAGCATGGTCCCTCTGTGGTAGCTGGTAGGAAAACAAGATACAAAACGACGTTGGGGAATTTGTGGACCTCTACATGCCTCGTAAATGCTCTGCTAGCAACCAAATAATTGGTGCTAAGGACCATGCTTCCATTCAGATGGATATTTCTGAGGTTGACAAGGTTACAGGCAGTCAATAGCCAGTTCAAAACATATGCCATTTGTGGAGCAATTCGTAGGATGGGCGATCCCAACATTTCCTCTGCCCTGGCACACCTTGCTGCCTTTCATTAATTTGATGCACACCACCACCACATAGTTTCCAAATGAGCTCATGAATATTCATGAGCCAATGCAGAGCTCTTCAAGTAGTTTTTCAAAAAATTTTGTGGCACAGCTGTGTGACTTGGCACACTGGTTGGGAAACACTGCTTTAGTCCCCTGCTCTGGAAGCAGTTTTGCTGGGCTCGTTCCCTTTGTTGTCAGGTGTCCAAAGACTACCAAGAACATATGCTGGAGCTGGGTGTTGCTGGTGTTATGTGTTGACGCTCCCCTTAACTGTCGGAGACGTTGCACCCAGGCCACATGAAGAGGGGAATGGGGCCCTTTGTCTTTCTTACAATAAAGGAGAGAAATGAGAAAAGTATGATTGTAAAAAATACAGAGGGTTGCACAAATACGGGGGTGTGAGAAGAGTTAATTTTGAATATTCAAACTATATCCCTCCCCCCCCCCCAGTGCAAAAGAAAAGTAAACCTATTATTTGCACTGCTTGCTTGGGAGTCTGTTGTGCACCCAGTCATGCTGTGGACTGTGCAAAGACAGACAGGGCCGTAACTACAGGGCGAGTGGGGCTTTGCCCTGGGTGCGCCAAAGCAGCCTATTAAAGGGTATGTTCCCCACTGCTCATCCCAGGTGCTGGCTGTTGTAAGGGACATGTTCTGATCAGAACATTCCCCAGGTACTGTAAACAGCAGAATAAAAAGACAGTCCCTGCTCTGGAGAGAAATAGTTTAAAGTTTAAGAGAAGAGAGAACAGATGGATACAGACAGCTAGATGGAGAGCACAAAGAATAAGACAATATTAGCAGTAGAGGTGTTGATGTTAGTGCATGGTGGCTTAACTACTGTCAAGAGTTTTGAAGGCATCTTGAGAAAGTAAAAGTTTAAAATGAGATTTGAAGGTGGTTAATGCAAGTTGATGGGAGTGGTATGGGGAAAATGGTGAGGTGCCTCTTTTGTATTGTATGAGCCTCTTCTGTTTGGTGAGTCTTAATCTGCCAGGAGGGATTTCCTCATTTTATAATTCAGAAGGTTCCTATTAAAATAGCTTGCTATTTGGATTATTTTTAAAGATCACAAGAAACATATGTCTGATAACAGCAATATATGCTCAAATTAATATTTGTAGACATTTTAATATTTATCAACATCAACCACTTAAAAACACGCAACAGTCTCACAAGAATTCTAACAGTTATCCTCAGTTATGCCTGTAGAAGAGAGTAAATTAGTTGCCTCAGTTTACAAATAGTGTTACATTTATTTTTCTTTGATACATTTCCTTTTCTTTCTGAAGGACAGAATAAATTAACGACAGTTATTTAACAGGCATATTACTTTGCATGAGGCTAACAGAACCAAACAGTTTTCCAGAGGAAAAACTTGTATATGTAATCTATGAAGTCTCTAATTTTGCTTGTATTATTATAATATATATTCATTCTTCAGTGCTATGTGTTTGTGGCTCCTTTGGTCACAATGGAAGAGAGTGGTTTTGCTTTTAAGAACTTGCAATTTGAGGCCTCTGTGCTGCTTCATATGAATAATTCCAAAAGGATAGCCATGTTCATTTAGTTCAGCAAAACAAACGAGTCTGGCGACTCCAGGGGCATCGCTACTGCTGGGCCTGCAGGGCTGCAGCCCCTCCATGTCTCTGGCTCTGCCTCAGCAGGGGCAGGAGCCAAATCTGAGCCGCTAAGGGTCAGATCCGGGCTGGGACCGCCTGCTGGTGGCCAGCAGCAGCCGAAGTCTGGCCGGGGTTGCCGCAGCTGGCTGGTAGGGGCTGGATTGGGCCAGGCTGCCAGTGGGAGGAGCCCAGTCAAGGTCCTGAATCAGGCTTTGGGGCTGGATCAGGCCCTGGGGCAGGGCCATACAGTAGGGGGTAGAGCTTGGGGCTGGGCCCCGAAACTTTTTTCAGGGCAGTGACAGTCCTTGGTCGCACTTTTAAAGACTACACACATTTATTTATCAAATGCGCTTCCATGGGAGAGAATCCCACTTTGGCAGATGCTTGAAGGTACAGAACTGTGAGTTTCTGTGAGTTCCCCATCTTCAGGAGTCTGATGAAATGGGATTCTCTCGCACAAAAGTTCATTTGATAAATAAATGTTTGTCTTTCAAAGTGCCACTAGGCTCCTTGTTTGTTCATGTAGATAGATCCTTATGGTCACTCCAGGAAAGTTAGTGGGGCTCTGCCCAGGTGGAGCAGTTTGCAGGATCATGGCCTCAAATTGGCAACTCTCTTCACCACGTCAGTGGAACTATGTGCATGAGTAAGAGTTAGGTGTGAATTAAGGTCAAGACTGTTTGCTAAAATTTGAATTTCCTCAAATTATATCTGAATACCACTTCAGGCAGCAGAACAATTAGGCTTATCTTTCAGTTTTTTAGGTATGAGTGATCCGCCAGTTTCATCTTTGTGGGACCAAGGAACAACAAAAACATACCAAATTCCTATTAATCATCTGGACTACAAGTTCATTGAAAAATGCTCAGATGTTAAACACCTGGAAAAGATTCTCAGGATATTGAGGTAAATGTTTAAAATTGTCTTCATCATTATGAACATTACTGATTTTTTAAACTTTTGCTTTTAGTTAATAGCCGGTAAGATTCAGCGGATTTGACCCAAGAGTATTGGGCTCAGTACTTGACTGATCTTAAAAGTTTTGGTGGCTTAACATACTTTAAATCCCTAAATGAAAATAAAAAGTGTAACTAATGCTTGTGAAAAGTTCCTTATTGACAATAATGAAAACAGATGTGCTGTGTTAATCCATAAAACAGATACAGTTTGAACAGTGAAAGGGTCTTCTCATTGTTCTACCACTGCACCTCATTTGCAGCAAGGTGGGACCTGTATGGGGTTGTGGTTATTTCAGAAACTGTTCTGATTTAACCTTTGCAATTTTTGCTGAGAGTAACAAGACTACACATACAGTGTTTTGTAGCTGAGTTGATCCATTAAGAATATTTATAGTTGGTACTAACTGCAATGGATTTCGTAATGTGAATAGTGGCCTATTACTGGACGAAGGCCACCAACTCATTTTACAGTTATCATCAAACTGTTGTAAGATGGTAATAACTTGCAGATACTAGGAAATAAGAGTCCTCTGTAGTCATTAGTGTATTTTATATGTAGACATTAGAGGGGAATGCACTATTGTTTGGTTTTGCTCATCTTTTAAATGATGTGACATCTTTTTACCTTTAAGGTCTGGGGAGGAAGGATATTACCCAGATCTTACATTATTCTGTGAAAAACGCATCAAATGTTTAGCTCCAGGGAGCAGAGCCCTGAGAAAAGATAAACCTCCAGCTTCTGCATCTGACTTTACTGCTGAAGAATGGGAAAAAATTAATGCTGAAATGAAGGTAAAAGTGTTATTTTAACCTATAGTGTGTACAGTAGTGGCAATGAAAATATATTGACTTGATAGTGATCATCCTTCATAGTAAAGGTAATTAGAATATGATTGTCTCTTTTGTTCTTAAACTGATTACATATCAATAATACAGTGATTTAGAGTTGCTAATGATATATGTGGCCATGTATATTATTTTCATTAAGTGAGGAAATAGGAACACTAATTATCCGTCCTAGGCCTGAATCTGTAGTTTCCATCTGAATAGCCACCACAAATTAAGACGCATTTATATACCACCTTTGTATCAGTAAAATAACAAAGCATCTCTAAACTATACTCACCAAAACACATCATTCAGAAGTGAAAAAATGTAGCATCTGATTATGTTGTGGCACAGTAATATTACATTATAGATTTAGGACAGAAATTGAAGAATTTCATATTTAGCTGAAAATGAAGAGGGAGCTTAACAAGGTGGAATAGGCCTTAGCTTTATTGTTTCAACTTAAGGGCAGCAGTTTTAATAGTGTGGCACAGCAGTCACAACTGGATGCAAATTCAATTCCTAATGTGAGGCATGAACCTGTGATTTTTTTTTTGGCCCAGGGTTGAGTATAATGCTAACTGAGTGATACTGGGATTGATCCTGAGAAGTATCAAGCGCTTGTGGAATTTTTTGAAGTTAATCATCTGAACCCATTGGTTAGAGAGTTTTTATAAAATTTTTAGCTTTAACATACAACAGATGATTTGGAAAGGGGTTCCCTACAATAATGATAGTTGTTTTGGGTTGTCAGATTTTTTTTTAATTATTAGTCATATGTAACTTAGTCTAGTATAATCTAATTTATGCGGTTTCTGCCATTTTCCCAAAAGAGGATCATCCAAGCTCTTGTCAAAGACCCACAACATCTTTTAGTGTTTGTTTGTTTCTGTCACAGCTCTCCAAAAGCCCAACTTTTGATGACTATCACACCAATAGAGGAATGCTCAGACTTGACCTTTGCTTAAGTCCATCAATATCACTCCTTGGGTTGGGCACATAGAAGTCAGTATAGTATAGACCATGAGGAGGTCTGCATTTGCTGTTTTGAGGTACAGTGGTACTATCTGTTTATTTTCAGAGCTGGATGACAGAAATGGAGGAAGATGAGCATAAAACACAATTTCCTGTAACAGAAACACTTTATGAGAGACTAGACAATTTGCCAGCAGTTCGTGGTTCAAGTAGCTGCCTTCATATTGATCAGGTATCTTTTCTTTAAAATATGTGTAACAAATACACTTCAGTTCCTTTCTGTGATATGTGTGTACCTTTATACATAAATCATGTGTTAATTGTGCCTGTTGTAGCCAGCTGTACATCGATGAACGAGCAAGGCCTGGTGTGGCTCTTGCCAGCTCTGCATTGGCCTGGAGAAGGTACACCACCTGTACCTCGACTCACCTCAGTAGACCACCCAGCTTGTCTGGGTTTAGGGTGCAGGGTTTGCAACCAACAATTATAATTCAGAGTGGAGACTCAGCTAAAAAAGTTTGAGAACTGCTCAGAGTGGAGGGCAGGATATAGCTAGGGGCTGTATGCTGGTAGGGGTATGCACAGGGACAGGGTGCAGGGAAGAGATGGCTAAGGTCTGTCTGCTGTGAGGGTGTAATTGCACCCATACTTGAAAGTTACCAAAATATAAAACAAAACTACCCATTCAAAACTGTACTTCACCTATTCACATTTTATGCTTGAGTTATTTCTGGTGCTTTTTCTTAGAGACAATCAGCTTCCTCAGATAATTGTAAGACACATTTTAAAAATCCTCACAAAACATACCATAGATAATATCTTATTTTCCTACAACATGTGCTACTGTAGAATGGATTGAGACTAGAATATGATTTGCCAAAGAGATGTTTGAATGCTTGGATGTTACAGTGTGTTTCCCACAGGGCAGATTGGCTTGGGCGCTGGGGGTTTTTTGTCTTCCTCTATAACATTGGGCATGGTTCCCTTGCTGGTTGATTCTCTGTATTAAAGTCTTCAAATCATGATTCGAGGACTTTAATAGCTCAATTATTGGTTTGAGGTTCATTGTGGGAGTAGGTCGCTGAGGTTTTATGGCCTGCATTGTGTGGAAGCTCAGACTAGATGATCATATTGGTCCCTTCTGACCTTAGAGTCTATGAGTCTATAAATGATCCTGTCTAATTCTCACGCAGCATTTAGAATTCTGGGGCACCAATAATAGACCCAGGTACTGTAAACTCTTACCTGTTTTTGGTATTTAAATGTCTGATTTGTACCTTTTTTTATATAAGGGATCTTTATTGTTAATGCAGATGCATTCTCAATTCATCTAGTTAATAATTAAAGTCATATCCATCTCATATGCCTTCAAACTGAGAAGTTATAGAGCTCAAGTGGATATGAGGAACAATTCTCAGGACTATGGTTTATTTAGAAGTAAAACAGACCATCAGCAACACAGAGTTGAGCATTCTTGGATTACACACCTTCAAAAATTTGATTTCCAAACATAAGAACTTGCTCAGTCTAAACAGCTAAGAAGTGACATATTATTATTCAATAAGTAGTGAATAAATAACAGGATCAATTCTTCTATAGTCCATTCAGGTTTAATTTGAATTTCCATCCATAGGTCTGCTCTTAGCTGGTACCTCATGAGTGGCCCCCTGATCAGAAAGGCATGAGATCTTTTTCCTTGGCAAAAGGAATCCAGAAATGGAAATATTATCACACGCCTACACAGGTGACTTAGTCTTCAGTATAGAAGAGTATGCTTAAGAGGATGGATTGATTTAAATCAGAAAGTTGGAACCCTTGAGTCAAATAGTTTGTTGTAGTCCTGTTGTTTTCCTAAATTCAAATTGATTCTCATTAGTTGGTAACCATTGAAACAGGTTTATTTTCAAGCCAATATATTTGCACTATATTTGATGTTACTTCTTGCTATGTTAGAGGGTATAACACAGCTACGTGTTTATGTAAGCAATATAAAACATTTATTCAAAATAATCTTTTTTTATTAAGTTAGAAAATGGTGAGTGGTACTTTTCGTATTTGCTAGATGATTAATTTTTTTACTTGTGATTTGTATAAAGCTTTTTGGATGGAAATTCAAATTAAATAAAAAATGCACAAAACACTTAATATGTTATTAAATCAGTGTTGTAAGTGCTGTGTACATTTAAAAAAAATCAAATGCATAATGTTTTTGATAAACAGGAGTCAAAGTATGCCCGAACACTCTGGAACACTGTTCTGGGGCCCACTATTTTTAGGGGCTTGGCATTCCGTGGCCCCCAAAAATAGAACGTGGAGCCAGAATGCTGTGTTCTGGGGCCCACCATTGAAAACTAGCAGGCCCTGGAATGCTGCGTTCCGGGTCCACATTCTATTTCTAGGGGCCCAAACGCTGTGCCCCTAAAAATAGAAGGCCCCAGAGCAGCATTCCGCAGCGTTATGGTGGACAGGGGCAGGGGCTAGGGATGTTACTAGGGGCTCAACCCTACTCCAAACCCCTCCCCTTCCAGGCCCCACCCCCAATCTGGGGCCTGCTGCTGGAGCCCCAGCCATGGCGCTGCCTCAGGGCCAACAGCCCCCACCTACCCAGCCGCTCTGCTGCCGATGAGCGAGGGGGCGGCTGGCTTGCTCTGGGTGGGGGGAGGTTGGGGGGTGGGGGTGGCAGGAGCTGAGGTCTGGGGGGCCCACTGGCACGGGAACATTCAGGGCCTCCCCAAATTATACTTTAACTCGTGTTGATAAAATTTCTAAGACTGATTTATTAAACAGTTTGTGTAATGTAGGTGGTGATTGCTTTCAGTCACTACATCATTCAAGATTTTAGAGCTAGTAGATTTAACTTTCACATCTAGTTCTGGAAAAGGAAAACAAGCTTTTCTGCTTTTTCCACCCCAAAATGGGTTCTTAACTTGGAGTGAAGTAATTGTTGAGCTTAAATGAAGAAAATAGTTTCTCTGTGTCAGCAAAAAAGCTACTGCTGTCTCTAGCTGCTTCAGCACTTTAAAAAACCCTGGGTCCAGGTGCTTAGCCATTGATGTACACCAGTTTAGTGATTTGACTTGGTTTAAAATTTGATAGCAAACATGTAAGGTGCGATTACTTAAATGATTTAATAGATTCTAATACATTTAAACATGGGTCTTCAATTTCAGTTTTAATTTGAAAAGGGTTTATTTTTTAAATGAACACATTTAATTTGAATTTAAAAAATTCTTATTTGAATCTTGAAAAATCTTTTTTTTTTTTTTTAATTATTGATTTTTTTTAATACTACCCTGGAACTGGTCATGTTCTCCCTTTGCAGATGAAAATTATTCATGTGGATCTTTTGCCATTGCTTATTACACTCTTACTTTCATAATGCATATTACTTTATTTCCTTCACTCTCAAAGTATGTGTTATGGCAAATATCGTTGTTGTCAAGGAGGTCTGGATGTAGCTAGGAAGGGTGACTTCGTAGCATTATCAGTTATATCCAACATCCCTTCCTCCATCCTTTCCTTTTGGGGCAAGCAAGCTACAATACTAATAGACAGTTTGAGTATTTGGGGGAGAGACCTGAAGCTGGGTTTTCAACTTAGGACATTCTTCATGGTAATGCAGTTATGGTACTATTAGATAATTAGACTATCTGGATGATTTATGAACCTTGAAATATCAAAGCTCACAGACAAAAAAATTAATAATTCAGGTATTTAATCAATGGTGACTACTTTTGTGTGCTTTCCTTCTGGAAAAAGTCATTCCTGATCCCATAATTAGAATTTTAAGTTTGTCCTGTTGATTACCCAGCAATATAGTTCTTTTTTTTTTTATATATATATTAGTGCCACAGAATCTTATAATTTGACTGACTGCTAGTTCTGTCTGCTAGAAGGAAATCCACCAGAGTAGCACGGAATTTGTAATGATATATGGTTTCAGACCAAATTTTTTTGTTTTATCCAGTGGATAAGCAGTTCAAGTAACATGTTGATCTAATGCTGTGAATCTATCTTATCTCACCCTTACCTAAATCAGTGGGCTGCACTCAGTAATACAAGTTCATAAAACATGATCTTATATTTTGTGTGTACCAGATCTTATTGCTGAAACTGTTTCTGGTTACATTCAAACTTATTTGCAATTACTGTTTTATAGTGCCATACTTTTTCTTCCTTTTCTTGGTCTTAAGTCTCAATGTGCTAGATTGTGTCCCTTGAGCTGTGTACAGAGGGAGCCTTCTACATGCAAATACTCTTTTTATGGACTGTGGAGGAGGCGAGGGAAGTTGTTTGCTTTCTTCTTCCCAGCAGTTTACAGAGGCCTTTGTGGTGGTCCAGAGATTCCTATATGCTGAGTGGTTAGGTTATAGTGGTAGTCAGGAATTTTTTTTAGCAAATTTTTTTAGTTGAAAATTACCAGAGGGGTAGCCACGTTAGTCCGTGTACAGCGAAAACAACAGGAGTCCTGTGGCACCTTAAAGACTAACATTTCTTCGAGCTTAAGCTTTCATGGGGTCCAGTGCATCTGACAAAGTGGGTTGGAGCCCAAGAAAGCATGAAGAAATCAGTCTTTAAGGTGCCACAGGACTCTCGTTATTTTAGTTTTTAGTTGGAAAATGTCAGTTCATTAAATGGAAACTTTTTATGAAAGTAATCAATTTTAAAGAAACTTTTATAGGGAAGATTTCTCCAGTTCAGGGTGGAATTTCTGGTCAAAATGAGAGAGAGACACAGAAACCAGCTTCCATCCCAGAGTAACTCAATGGTTAGGATACACACACGGGATGTGGGAAGCCCAGGCTAAAGTCTGTTCTGCATGGTTCAGGCCGTGGACTTGGAGTTGGGTCTCCCACGCATCTCAGATGAATTTCTTAGACAATTGGCTGTTCTGGTGCGAGTCTTGCTTGGTTTGTTGTGAAAAACTTTGATAGGTGAAAGTTTTGTCTCAATGCAAAATAGGAAAATTTCTGAAATCTCAAATTTTTATGGGAAAGTAATATAAATTTCTGCTCTGTTCATGTTGGATATTACACAAGAGTGATTTTGAACTATTTCCCTTACATTCCGTGGAAATACCAAAAGAAAGTTAATATTGTCAGAGACTTTTAACTTTCCAGTAGAGCCCCTTGATTCAAAAGAACCCCTGTGGAGGTAGGTTTTGGGGTATCATCAACCAAATGTCTCTGACATTGTGGTTCTGTTGAGGTTGCCATTCTGGATGTGGCTGTCAGGGTCCCAAGAGTATGAGAGCTTGTCTGTTGAGGGCTTTTAAGTTTTGGTGGCTGGATCCACAAGAGGGAATACCCTGTTTCCATCTATTCATGCTGGAACAATATGGGGATAACTGCAGAAGTGAAACCTCACTGAACTTTCCTACAGTAGGTTTCCCCATGTCATTTGGAATGATTTGTCCTTCAGTTTTAGGTTTAGGGACATCCAAGTTGAAAAGAACCCTGATGAGTGATGCAAGACTGAATTTATAGTGTTGGAATCATGTATATCAAACACATAAGATTTTTCTTAAAACAAAAGTCAAAACTAGTGAAGTTGGGAAAATAGATGCATGCTAGAGACCAAACATGAGCAGTGTTGAACTCAGATAATAACAACTGAGTGACTAAAAAAGGAAACTACTAAATAAGGGATTTCATTAAAAAATGAATTCTTAGCCTATTTCTTTTCCTTTTAGGCCAAAGAAAATAAACAAAGAAAGAAGAAAAATATACCACGAGATTACAGGGAATGGGACAAGTATGTTAAATTTATTTTTACTTTTGTATTGAACTTTTTAAAAGAGAACAGTACTAGCTAATGTGTACCAGCTTAAATTATTTTAAAAGAGAAATGTTTCATATATATTTTATGAACTTATAAAAATAGTGAGATTTGTTTTTGTTTTAATATCAACATTTTTTTAATAATATAGCATGGAGCTAGTATCTGAGAACAAAAAGTGACACTACCAGCTATTGTATTTGTTTAAGCTGAATATGTCAATGAAAAAAATAAAACAGACTACATAAATAGTTCAGTTTTAAAATTTCATTTTTAATCATACAAGACTTTAAAGTCTATGGAGATACTAAGAAAGCAAGTAAGGAAACTTATTTTATGTTCTGTAAAGTGGTATTTTGGGCACTTGAGGTCATACTCAAGGTGTGTCTTCACTGATGGCAGCAAATTCATAGCTGTGAAGACCTGGCTCAATTGATCTGGAAGTTGATTTAAACCACCTCCCCAAAAAGCATAGCACTGGTTTGATGGGTATACATTTCCCTTTTGCACAACATAGTGGGGACAGTGTACAGAAGGGAATTTAGGAAGTTGGTAGGAGCTACGAAAGTAGGTCTGCATGGCTTGTGTAACTCCCACTGACTGCTGCTGAATTTACCTGTCAGTGTGGATCAGATCTAAGACACCAAGTAGATGGATTTCTACTCCTGCACTGAGCTCCACTGACTTCATAAATTTGGGCTTGCTACAAGCACACCTGTCTGCTCTCTAACAGTCGGTTGTAGGGCCAGGGCCAGGGCCTTATACAGACGCTGACCATTGTATAAGACCCTAATCATGCAAATGGTACACTTGTTACTTATATGTGTAAGTGTTTACAAAAACAGAACCTTAGTGTCTACATGTTGCAAACGATGCATGTTGGAATTCTTTGCTGGTCTGTTTCTTGTGCCTCCACCAGGCACTCAGACTCCTGGCTGTAGTGCTCCTTTTATTGTGTTAAATAACCCACCACCAACTATATACAGTTTCCAGAGGGCTAATAACCAATGTTCCCTTTAAGCTGATGCTGCAGCTGAGCAAGCTATGGTACTTGTTGAGCAGCAATTTGTGCAGCATGGCACTGCATGGGCAACAGGTTTTTTTTTTTTTTTTAGTGCCGGAAGCATCAGCAATTCTAAGTACCTTAACTGAAAACAAATGCATAGATGTTGTCTTTTTATTAGAAAAAAAATAAAAATGTTAAACTGAAATACTGTAGTTTTATTAATTTACTGAACAAGTGTGAGACAATGAAACTTGCCTCCTATCTAGCCTCTATGGTCAGCTACATATACCTCACAGTTTTTGTCACCTGTCACATTTCCAGAATATAAATGACCATTTTGTATTTATCTGAGTCCTATTAATAGCTGGTCAGTGGCAGAGCTGTGTATGGTTCTGGTCATTACGCTAAGTCTCAGCTGGGCAAACCGACTGCACTTGGCTTTTAACTGGATACCCAACACGTAATGTTTCCAGACATTATCAGCATTCAGCTCCGTCACTTATCACCACTTTTAAAAGTTCAAATGGATGAAGCTGAGAGTTGCTGAATTTTTACTAAAATTTTTTAGCATCTGTTTTGCATTCTAAATGAGTCTGCTGCTCTGCCTATGAGCCTCTGCTGCCAGCCAGCTCTAGTACTCTCCCCGGCAGCCTAGGCTAACTACCACTGCCCTCCTTTCTGCCACCAGTCCCCTTTCTTCTCTCCCTGCAGCCCTGGCCTTTCTGCTGCTGGTCCCCTTTCTCCTTCCCGACAGCCCTGGCTGTCTTTCACCTCTGCTGTGTGGAGGTATGTGATACCTGCATAGGTGTGTAACAACCACTGCACACCCACACAGCTTAGAGGGAGCCCCACCAACTGAGTCCAATCAGGGAAGTTCAGCTTTATTTGTCTACAGCTTTACCCTTAGTTAGCTGTTCCTCCTTCTCTTTCCTCCCTGGGAGCTTTTATGGAGCCTGGTTAATGAGCCCACCAGCTGCTCTGATCATCCAGCTGACTTGACTTTCCCACTGATTAGGGCTGTAGAACAGGGGTAGCCCTGCACCCTATGCAGTGTGGACTAGAAAATAGGTTGTCAGAATACTTCTGACAGACATCCATTCTTTCGTCATGTGCCTTCTTATTGGTTGCATGTGGAGTAGACAAACAATTTCTTTCAAATAATCTGTCCCAGGTAAATTGTGTGTAAGAATAAATAAAGTAGGCCTTATTTTTTCCTTATTAACCTACATATTAGAAAGCAGCTGCTACATTTATTGCTGTGAAACGTACAAGATGTATTTAAAATATTTGTGTCATATCTCATTTATTGCAGTTTTACTTACCTATTCTGTCTTCCAATTCTTGAATTTAATTGGGCTTACTGAAAACAGAGCTAGCCCAACCATATAGGTGAACTAGGTGGTCACCTAGGGTGTTAGACTTTAAGGGGTACCAAATTAGATGGAAGTGATTTTTTCTCTATTTAAAAAAAATATTGTTATCTCTTATAATGTGTGGGAGGGGGCACCAAAACCATAGTTTGCCTAGAGCTCCAAAAACCCATTGGGCTGGCCCTGACCAAACGTAGTTAAAATTAGACCTGGCTGGAAATTTTTCAACAAAACTTTTTTGTCAGAAAATGCCAGTTCGTAGAAACTGAAACTGTTCAGGGAAAAAGCTTGTTTTGATGAATTTTTTGTTCTGAAGACATTTGGATATAACATTTTGAATTATTTAAAAAAAACTTATTTTGATACTTTCTAAATTAAAAAGTTCAATTTTTCTGTTTGAAAGGACTTTTTGATTTGGCATTTAAGGTATTTTAATTCAAGGTAAAAGGAAATGAAAATAAGGAAATTTATATAAGAACTTTTTAAAAAAAAAAAGTCACAACTAAATTTTTTTAGAAGTTTTGCTTCAATATTTATTTTCAAGATACTTTCATCCAAGTTTGGGACAGAATATTGTATATACTCATGCATGAGCTGAGATTTTTATGAGTGAAAATTGGCATAAAACAGGCACTCAGTTTATACACAGGTGAATACAGTAGACAGCCCCAGCCCAGCAGTTTCACTGACCATCTGCAGGCTGGAACCCCAGTGTGACCAGGGCAGCCATCTTGGGCAGTCAGTCTGGGCTGGTCCTAGAGTAAGGAGGAGACCCCAGCATCTGGAGCGGCCAGGTGAAGGGGCCCTTGTGGGGGAGGGGGGGTCGGCCTGGGCATTGAGGTGGGTGGTTCAGGGAGGCCAGGGAAGTGGCGGCAGGGCCTGGGGGTTGGGGAGTCTGGGGAAAGTGGGGGCAGTGTGCAGGAGCTAGGGAGGGGTTGGGGAGTCTAGGGAAAGCCGTAGTAGGGCCAGAGGGTTTGGGGGGGGTGCCTGGGAGGCCGGGAAAAGTGGCAGCAGAGGTTGGGGGGGTGACAGAGAAAGGGGTGGAAATGGTGTTGGGGAACAACAGCAGGGAATAGAGAAGGGGGCAGCAGTGAGGAATGGACACAGCAGGGGGGCAGCAGGAGGAGCAGAGAGAGAGAGGGGCAGGAGTGAGGAATGGAGGGAGCAGGGGGACAGGGAAAAAGGAGCAGCAGGGGTTTGGGTGTAGGGGTGGTATCAGGAACTCCAGAAGAAGCCAGCAGCATGGGGGGGGGGTAAGGGGCAAGGCAAAAGAGGACCTTGGCTTATACACGGGTCACCCATTTTTGCCCCTTTTTGGGCTCAGAATTGGGGGATCAGCTTATACCTGAGTATATACGGTAAGTTTTGCCGCCTTGAAAATTCTTGCAAGGTAGAGAAGTTATTTCCCATCCAGTTCTTCATTGTTTGTAGCTAGTGGATGACTTGATTTTGACTGCATTTTTCTTTTCTTTTGTTGGGTCATGTTACAACTTTAACATTTAGTTGAAATAAATTTATCAAAGATCTTTGGGAGAAACAGCTTGAAAGCAGTTGTGGAATGGTGTCTAAATTATTCTGTTCCCTTTGGACTTCCAGTTACAGTAATAAATTATTTTGAGTCTGTCCTTGAGAACAGGGCCGTCTCTAGGGGGGTGCAGGGCCTGGGGTAATGGCTTATGGGGGGGCTGCATGCCCTCTGTGTGCTGGGGGTGGGGGTGGGCCAGCCCAGAGGCTGGCTCTGCACTCCCGCCCTTCCTGGAGCCAGCCACTCTGCCCTCATGGGTGGAGCGGGCTGGTCTGGGGGCTGGGCTCTGCCCCGACGGCCCTGCCTGAGAAATGCAGCGTATCTACAACTCCAGTTGTCTTCAGTGGAAGTTACAAGTGCTCCATATTCTTTAGGGTTGGCCCTTTAAAACACAGTTTGTTGAATGTTGCTTGATTCTTAAAATGTGTTTGACATGCTGAGCTTGAAGAGTATTTGGATTGGACAGCATGGAAGAAAATAATTTTTAAAAACAAATTCTATTTTTTCCTGAATAATTTTGGATTATTGATCATATTGATGGAGTCTTTGTGCACAATTGAGTTTGTATCTGAAATATAGTGTGTCATTCTATGGGTAAAAATATCTTGTTTTGCTGCATTTTAGTACATATAAAATACAGATGTATATATCTTTTGACTTTAAGGTTTGATGCTGAAAAGGAGTGTTCAAAAATTGATAAAGAATGTGAAGAGAATAATACAAAAGGATGCTTTAGGATTAATTCACATTTACCCATAATTGAGAAGAGCATAGAGATAACAGGTGAATGGCATTTTGGTATAAACATTTTCTTTTTGGTGATTAGATATAGAATTAATATTTCTCAGTAGGATGTTCATAGAAATTGAAGAAATGTTGTAGAAGAAAAATATGCTTTTGCTTTATATCTTTCTTGCTTTTCTTAAAGCATCACAGGAAATAAAAGTAAACAGTGGTGTTACTTGGTCATCCGAGAAGACGACCATATTTGCAGACACTGATAACCTTTTAATAAAGGTTTTTATTTTTCTTCTATAATGCTGATATTACTTTGTTGTAGCATTGTTCATAAATATTGGCATGCGAGCTATGTGCGTGTGCACTTTTCTAGGTAAGAATATTACAATCACAGTTATGGTATCTTTAAAAATTATCCAAATAAAAATCATTGGGGACAGTACACAAGTGATAAGCAGTTAAGGCAATATTCATTAGTGAGAGTCCAGTTCTATTTAATGTTTATTAATGGTGGCAAGTAATGTGAGGTTTAAGGCTTGTTTGGATTACTTCTGAATTGGTCTGCTTTGTTCTTCTTCTCAAACATCCAGCATGACTTGACTTCCCATTGTGTTTCAACACATTGACCTGTTTCCTTAGGTGGCCAGATGATAGAACCTTGTCCTAGCAAAGTGGAAACGAGTTTTAACAAAAATGTATTATCCTTCTGCAGTGCTAATTATTCCAAACATTCTAGCTTCTTCACAACTGCTGAAGGACCAATTGTTCATCTGAAATTGTTTTTCTGTATAGTTTGTGCTTTCACTTTGATAAGTTTTCCCTTTTGGTAGAGAAAAATGTTTGCAACAGAAATATCTTAAAGAATCAGTTTACTGTTTTGTGTATATTATACCATATGTTTAATAGTTAATGGAAGAAAATTGCAAAGAGACTAAGCCTATATTTTCCTGCACATTATGTATAATGTGTCTTCAGAGAGAACTTGTTATTGGACACAAATGATTACTTATTTAAACTCAAGTATAAGCAAATAAGATTTTATAGATGGGGTGGAGAGGTGATAACAGTCCTAAGTCCTCTTCCAAATGCTTCCTAGAGGCACAGTTTTTACAAAGTATTATCCAGTTTTCTCTGCTCTTGGACTTTTTGTTTTTCTTAGAAAATTTCAGGGCAAGTTTTCCCTTTGAAAAATGTTTCTAGTTGCTTGTATATTGCTGAATGCAAAATGGCCCATAAAATCTTTTATCCTGAAATATACACACTAACACAGTTCTCTCCTTGTTACATTGTAGTAGTTTTCAGACTTTTTTATAATATGGACCGTATTGTAAAAACGTGTCTTAAGAAAGATTGTCTCATGATCCAACTTCTTTTTAAACCTATGTACACAGTATAACTAAAATTAAAATACTTATGTTAAAAAGTCATATTTTGCACCTGTAAATAGTTAGCTGTTTTCATATCTAAAGATTATGTTCCAGGTATGACTAAGAAAGAGAGAAATTTTATTGCTAACCGTGAAAAAGAAAAAGGTAATGAAGCTTTTGCCATTGGGGATTATAAAGAAGCAGTGACTTATTATACTCGGTGAGTAAATGCCAGGTGAACCATGATTTTAATTCTTGTCATTATTAGTTGTTAATATTATATGTATAATCAGTCTAGTTAAGGGTATCTCTTGTTGAAGCAACAGATGATCAACTTTCAGAAATGCCCAAAGATTTCACACTGAGGTACAAAGATTTAACCTCCATGTTGATTAATTATTAGTGACCAGGAAAAAAGGGTGAAGAGCAAGGTGGCAAAAATTGCAGATGGTACAAAACTATTTAGGTTGTTCAAGACTAGAGGGACTTCACAAAAGTGTGGATGAGCATCATGATGCTCAGTGAAATCCATTGGTGACAAAAGCAACCTAATGTATATTGGTAGGAATACTTTCAACACTGTTGGGGTCTAATGTAAATATTAACTTCTTAGGAAAATACCTGAGCAATTACTGTGGACAGTTCCATTAGAACATCCTTTCAGTGATATGTAGTGGTCAAGAATGCAAATACATTGGGATACAAAATAATGCTGGGTTTCTTTATTATCCTTTCCTCATTAAGTGGACAGGATAGACTATGCTCTGAAAATGAATTAGGTCGTATAGTGAATGAAATTGTTACCTGTGGGCCTCCCTGTCTCATTTGTTACGGAAGTTAGAAGGTGTGATAGGGAGCTGCAGGAACATAAAGGATACTCTCATGGTTAAGACATTTGAATGCTACTCTGGTGAGTTGGATTTTTTTTTTCCTGCTTCTGCCACAGAGTCCATGTGTGCTTCTGAGCAAGTCTGTAAACCAGAATTTTCACAAGTGGTTATTCTGTCTCATTTTCTGATTATGCAGTTTGAGACACCTGGGTTTGTTTTGTAGCAGTGCTGCATACTCACTGCTGCAACTGAAGTCGGCAGGAGTTCTACTGTGAACATACAAAATGCTATAAAGTGGTGGACACAAAAAAAAGTCAGGCACTAGGCTTCTTAAACTGGGTATCTAAAATTTATGGGCACTTGAAAATTTCAGTTTTAATTTTTGTGCTTCAGTATGGCAATTATTTATTGAGGTTTATAAATTTGAGGAAAGTGAGTGGATTGATTAGAATTAAGTGACTACCATCCTATGTAATGTAAAGGTATATTGAATACAGTCATATAAGCTGATTATTCTATACTGCACTTTGATCTTTTTTTCCTACTACAAACCATCGATCCAGCTCTACCATCCCAAATTGAACACAGAAAGTAGGTTTTTATTTGTCGTAATTTACATGTAAAATGTACGAAGAGATTAGGAACCTCAATGTTCTCTAAATTGTTTTAAGCGATGCAACACTTTTTGTACATTGCATGCTCTTGTGCAGCTCTTCTGAGTTGCCATGACTTTAAAGTAAATGGATCTTGTGTATTCTTTCATAGTCCTCTACTTGCAATTGTATTGCTTAGTCATTTTAATTTTATTGTAACACTTTACAATTTAAAACAGACTTTAATGAAGATTTTATATACTCTTGTATTCTTTCTAGCATACAGCTTACTTTGTCTGGTCTTTTGCAGGAGCATATCAGTATTGCCCACTGTGGCTGCCTATAATAATAGAGCTCAAGCAGAAATCAAACTTCAAAACTGGCATAATGCTTTTCAGGATTGTGTGAAGGTGTTAGATTTGGAGCCTGGCAATCTAAAAGGTGAAATGTAACCTGGTGTTCCTGAGAATTTTATTTCTAGTGAAGTCTTTTGGGCAGGCCTGGTTTATCATCCACTGAGAGGTCTTTCCTTTAATTTCAGTTATCAGGCCTCAAATAGGGATGTGGGGATTGTGCTGCCTGTCCTTGTTGATCAATATTCTAAGACTGGGGTGATGTTTGTGGTGATATAAAACTTTCAGGATGGTGATTGTTAGCCATCTCATGTTGGTGACATGCACTGTTTCCTGATACTTACAGACAAGTGCCTCTTTTGACAAGCTACAGTAAACCACAGTGAAAGGTGCTTGTTGCTTGGCTTCTAAGGTGTTTGAAAGCAACTAACTAAACTTGCATGGAGAGGGTGGGATAGACTGGAAAATTATTAAAAGAATGATGGCTTGTGTATGAATAAATGTAGGGTATGTCATCAAATTAGGTGATCAGAAAAAAAATCAGAAACTTAATACATAGCCATTGTGAAGTGGATGCAAGACTTTATGAAATGTATTGCACAATTGTTTTATAATTTATACTGTACTTTCTTTAATGTAAATAAATTAGTCCATTGCATCATTTAGAACAATTTAATATAAATAAATAATTTTTGTGAATTTGTAGCTCTTATGCGCCGAGCCACTGTACACAAGCATCTGCAGAATTACAAGGCAGCTATAGAGGATTTGACCAAAGTATTACAGGTTGAACCAGAAAATGCCATAGCTAAGGTAACTGCATTTCTAAAACAAATGTGTGTTTGTAGAATAAGGTACATATTGCCTGCACTGTGTATGTGTATTGAAGGCGTATAAGATATGGGATAGTATAATTCAGTGGTTCCTAACCTTTTTGACTTGAGGGGCACAAATACAATTTTTACAGCCCTGAAGGGCCACCAGTCTATTTAATTAAAATTTAATGAAGTTTAAGTTAAATTTTAATTAAAATTGAATTTTTAAAGGAGTTTTTATAAAGGGCTGGAGGGGTGTTAAGCACCCTCAATTCCCATTGGCTTTCATGGGTATGAAGTGCACCAGGTTGCTCTGCAGCTTTATAGGACCAGGCTTTTAGTCACACACAGTATGAAAACATAACATTTATGGAACAAATCCATAACAGTTAACTGTCTGACCCACCCCTGTCACCAAAGCCCTGGAGAATAGATTGTCCTTGCCAGTATGTTCTTAAAATCAACAAGGGAAGGGTTCTGTTGGATCAGGCTGGGAATTTTGCTCCAGAGCTAAAGATCCCTTATTGTTAATGCCAGGCCTGCAGCCTTCTGTTGTCTATACCAGGACACTGTTGGCTTGAGTGTCTTGGCTAGCCATCAGTGCAAATTAACAAGGTTCTGCTGTGCCTCAGTCTCATTATTACTGTGAAAATTGGTTTTATAACAATTAAATAAGAATGTGGCAAAAGATTTGCCAATGCAATTTTCTGGAAAACTTTTTGCAAGATTTTACTTTTTTGTGTATGGTCCTGGTGACATCAAGTGACCATTTAGGAATCAGCTAAATCAGAAATTTAGCATCTCAAATAAAGCTCCAAAGGGGTAGCTATGTTAGTCTAGTTCAGCAAAAGAAAGAGTCTGGTGGCACTTTTAAAGACTAACAAATTTATTTATTGCATGAGCTTTCGTGGGAGAAAATCCCACTTTGTCAGATGCTTGAAGATGGGGGAACTCACCAAATAGGAGCAAAACAAATGCAGGGGAGTGCAAGTCATAGGGTCAGATCAGACTTTCAGAGCAAATCAAAGACGTTAATAGTATTTGGACAGTGGAGTACAGCAACTAGTGTGGGGTTGAGGGGGAGGCAAAATTACCTGTTGTAATGGGAAAAGAACCTATAGTTTTTATTTAGCCCTGAGTTCACTGTGTCAAATCTACATATGAATTCCAATTCTGCAGTTTCTCTTTGAAGCTTTGATGCATTATTCATCTGTCTGTGTACAGTTATTTAACAGATCAGAAGTGGAGTGATCAGGAAGATTGATGTATTCCCCTGTTGGTTTTTGAATGTGCTGATGTCTGATGGCAGATTTATGTCCATTTACTCTTTTGCACAGAGACTGTCCTCTTTGTACAGTATATGAGGTGGGGGGGGGGCATTGCCAGCACATGATGGCATAAATCAAATTGGTGGATGAGCAGAAGAACAAGCCCTTGATAGAGTAGCAGGCTTGATTAGGTCCTGTGATGGGTGACTTTCATGCAGATGTGTAGGCAAAATTGGAGAAGTGGTTTGTTGCAAGGGTATGTGCCCGCTTTAATGTTTCTGCTGTTAGGCCTTTAGTTGCTTGTGAGTATCTTTAAGGTTGGGATGGAGTGGGGCTGAATAAAGACTATGGATTCTTTTCCCATTACACCAGGTAATTTTGCTTTCCTTCCCCCTTGTCCCTGCTAATTTCTGTACTGCACTGTTTGAATCCTAACAACTGCTTTGGTTTGCTGTGGGTCTGACCTGATCCTATGACTTACACTCCCCTGTGTTTGTTTTGCTCCCATTGTGAGTTCCTCATCTTCAAGCATCTGATGAAGTGGGATTTTTCTCCCATGAAAGCTCATGCGATAAATACATATTAGTCTTTAAAGTGCCACCAGACTCATTGTTTGTTTTTCAAATAAAGCTGTTACTTTTTGACTTAATAGCATCATTCAAATATCAGAAGTTAAGTATGTACATTAAATACTAGAAAGAGATAAGATATTGCACTCACATTTAACAGAATAAGGCGTTATGTTTTAAAAGGCAAAAAACCAAACTTATTTTTTCTTTAATAGAGATTTAAGCTACATCTACACTGACAGCAGCAAATTACCACCATTAGACAGATTTATTGTGTTTGAGTGGCAGTAAAGAGACACTCAATTGATCCAGAAATTGATATAGTAAAACCATGTCCAAAGTGGAGTAGTGCTGCATCAACGGGAATACATTTCCCATTGGCACAGTGCAGTGGAGACTGCAGGTAGAATGGAGGTTATAAAGTTGACTGCCGCTGAATTTCACTGGCAGTGTAAACTGGGCCTCAGTGCAGAGTGTGTGTGTAGTGGAAAAAATGAGTGTATTCCACAAAAGGGTGTTCTCTGGCAATCTTAGAATGTGGATAGTAGGTTGAAGAAAATATATACTAAGGAAAGCTCTACTTGAATGAGCTATTTGCTTTGCTGAGAAGTCTTGCTTTAGCAAGTTTTACAAGTGCGTTGATTAAGTTAAGTGGTTTGCCCAAGAGTATGCAATTAGTGACTCAGCTGATAATTTTAATAAAGTTCTTCTTGAATTCTAATAATTAGCTGTAACTTCTAGAGCACATGTCAGATTGGGCCTTTTAGGACCTTTTAATAAACAAATTAGCTTTAGAACTTTTTTGTATTTCTATGTGGTTATGATGATGAAATAAATGGCAGAATTGTAGTGCTCTGAAGATCATGCTCCTCATCAGTCAGCACTGCATTTCTACTAGACTCAGCAACAAACTACCATTTCCTGTGGTTGCTGCCAGCTGTTAGTTAAACTATTCAGAAAAAAAAAAAAAACCACCACAAAACACAACAACAAAAATCCCCATCAGATTTTGGGTTCTCCATACTGATGATTTTGATGAAATTATTTTAAAGCGTTTTCTGAAATTCCAGTGCGGTAGTCCTTAGGCCTTAAATAGGTTAGTCCCTCTCTTTCTCCCTGAGATAGACTGAGCCAGGAGCTCTTTTGTCTCTTACACCATCTGTACTCAGAGGTGAACTCAATTGACATTCCAAAGAATTTATTAACAAATGGTATTTATGGATTTATATATTTATATGGAGTAGACATTGGATATAATATTGGAATGGGAGCCAGAAACAGTTTAATTCTAATCCCAGTTCTGAAACTGGTTCATTATAGTGTCTTGAAGAAGACTATAACCTAATTTTAACATCTCATTTCTTATCTGTGAGGTAATACTGAGCAATTACTTCTCAGACATGTTGTAAGCACTATTTAGAAACTAGAAAGTCCTTTACAAAGATAAAGTACTATCTAAGTGCTTTTTTTTTTTAAGACTTCTAAAATGGCTGTCATCACTTGTACTGCAGAAAAATCTGTCTGATATCAAGCAGAAGCTGAAAGATTTGGATCCTGTATCTGAGAGTCAGACCAAAGGAAAAAGAATATTTATTCAAGATATAGAGGAATCGGATGGTAATGGAGAAGAACATGGAAATGGCAGTGGAGATAAAAGTAGTATGTTTGTCTTCATAATTATTATCTGAGTTTTGAAGGTTGTAAGCTATGTGACTGTCCAACTCTCACTATATCTGTAAGTAATGATTGGTTTTTTTAAACTTTGCGGTGGCACCAAAGATCACAGAACCAACATTAATTTCTTTTTCCCATTATTCTGAGGATTGTTATCCCATTTACTTCCAATAGGGCTTTCCATTACCATGGTCTCACAGGGTGCACCCTCCTTAGCCACCCCCCCCATGGGGAAACAGAAAGGGTGTTAGCAGGGAGGGTGCCTCCATGAACATCTAAACGTGCCGTTACCCCAACTAGACTCAATCCTGTAGTCAGGGCAACCCAGCCTAGTAGCCAGGGTCTCACACTGCAAGTCTCTGAGCAGCCCTTGAGTAAGGGCAGTGCAGCTTAGTAGCTGGAGTCAATATAATAGGTCTATGATGGGGTGCAGTGCCCAGTTAGGGGGCACAGGCCCTCCCCCTCCACTGAGCCCCAGCCCAGGGCCCTACAGATGCAAGGGTTATAGCATTAAGTCAGCAGGGATTCAAATCAAAACATGCTGATAGACTACCACTACACCCAAGCACCACCCTTCAGGCCCCCTGGGCTACTTCCTACATGGAACAGAGAGAAGGCTTGGTCAGTTACAGGGCTGTGGTTCCCTCCTTCCTGAGACTGCAGTTGTCGGCTTTCCCAAGGGTCTTGGGCATTGGCTCCAAGGCTCTGCTTGCCAGGGGTCCACTCTGGCCTCAGAGTCTCCTCTGGATCGGGGCTGGGGCAGCATTGGGGTAGGAGCTCCCAGCATATGTCCTCTCCTTGTGCTGGCCAGCCCAGACTGAACTAAGCTGCTCTCTCTTATACTGGGGCAGCAGCCTGAGCATGCCCAGCAGGGCTTAAGGGGTGGAGCTTCTGCCACCCACAGGCTTAGCTGAGTTACTGCAGTGTGGGGTGAGTCTGTCCTGCCACACATGGACTAGGGAGTCCTTGACTGAGAAGAGTATAGTAAATGTTGTTGTGCATCTGCAACTACTCCACTTTCAGGCCTTTACCCCATATCTGAACTCTTCCTTTGCCCAGTCTGAATACTTCATAAAGATCCTTTTTGCAAGTACCTTACTGTGAGGACTTGCTGATTCCTTGTTGTATTAAAATAATAGGGAAAGGAACATAAAAGTGTTAAATGCTGATGTCTTGTAGCAGGTCATTTTACCCTCATTTCTTACTTTTGATAACTCATACATTTTCCTTCTTTACCCCAGTTTGGTGCATTTGTTCATCTCATCCACCTGTTATGTCTTGTCTTTTTAGATTTAAACTGACACAGAGACTGTAATTTATTTTTTTGTAGCTCTGCTACCTAGCACAGTGGGGTCCAACTAATTGTGGCCTTTACGCACTACTAACATATAGATGGTGTTAATAGCTCTTCCTTAATGTAGTTTACAAGGAAAGATTGCAATCTTCATTCCCATGGCTAGTACACCAGCTATCACTTCTGTTGAATCATTTTTCTCAGGGTGACCCCAAATGCTGTAATTTTTCATCTGAACTGATTCCATATTCTTTATCCTCAGAATATTGTGTTCCATATTCTGAAAAAATTTGGTGTGAAAGAGAGATAAGGTGGGTGCGGTGATATTGTTTTGTTGGACCAGCTTCTGCTGATGAAAGAAACTTACCAACAGAAGTTGGTCCAGTACAAGGTATTACTTCACTCACTTTCTCTCTCTAATAGCCTGGAATCAGCATGGCTACAGCAGCACTTCATACAAGTGATATGAAGTATCCACTATGCTAGCTCATATTATTCCTCCTTTTCTTTATCTGTGGCACCATGAGAGTTCACTGAGTTCTTGAAAGGAGTACCTTGGTTCCTGCTCCTCTGCCCAGTTTCATGTGACAGTGGTAAAGAATCACAGTAAATGTCATTTTCTTCTAACGTTGAACAAGAAACTTCATTAGAATATGGAAAAAAGAACGATCCCAAAGCTATTCTGTGTACCTTTCTGCTTTAACATAGTAGACCTTCTCTCTAGACTTAGTCGTCTCCAGTTCCCCACTGCCTGGCTTCCTGCATTTTTGAGCATTGACATTTTCCCCCTGTTTTTATTAAATAGTACATAGACTCCTTTAGGTTTAGACTCACAGCAAATCAATTTATCTATTCTGTGTCTTGATAACTCTACTCCTGTCTGGTTTGATTTGGGTAATTTAAAAGATCTGCGAGAAGCAATCAGGGCATCATAGATTATTTATTTATGTATGATCTTTTTAAATATATATGATCTTTTGAAATAGTTTGAACTATTTGGAATCCATGCTTAAAGATATGAGAGCATGAAAAATTCCTTTGGGATCATTGGGCATGTCAGTTAAGATAAAAGGAAAGCCAAGCATTTAAATTGATGGTACCAAGATACACACACACATACAAAGTCAACAATTGCGTTATTGATATTTTCAGAAACCAAAATTTCTATTAAAATTAATACCTACATACTAAGGTGTTAGGTCATTCTGACAGATGAAAAATTGGTCAAGGTTATATTTGATGCAGTACTTTTGTAAAACAAACAGACGAAGTAGGATTTTCTCCCACAAAAGCTCATGCAAAAAATAAATTTGTTAGTCTTGAAGTGCCACAAGGTTCCTTGTTTGTTTGTGTTATTGTACTAAACTAACATGGCTACCCCCTTTGGATCTTAGTAATTTTGTAGTTTTTTTTTTTTTTGGTTTCTGGACATTAGTTTTAAAGCTAGTTTTAGATTTAATTGTCATTATTATCTGTCTTTAATCTGAACTAATATAAGGCCATGCTTTGTCCTTGTATTTACCTTTTACATGAAACCTCTTGTTCTTGAACTGTATTTATATATTACAAAAAGACAAATTAATAATTTCTGCCTCCCATGTTATAATTCACAGGAACTAACTATGGGTAGATAGTTCATGAAAAAATACCATCAAAACAATTTGATGTTGATATTAAATCTGCCATGATAGGTAATTATGATTTGCTGAAGGGAAAATTGAGTTTTCAACCTAAATTAATGTATTTAACATTCAGTATTTGAATGGTTAAGTTCAAAGTGAATTCTGTACCATTCCATTTAATAAGAATAAGGGGGGAATATAAGTTATACATCTATAAGGAGAAAACACAATTAACAGTAGTACTTTTTTAGTATCTTTTGAAAACTGTTTATCACTACAAATTAATCTGTTCTGAGACTATGTTGTCTGTGGCCAGTGAAATTTTTATAAAATGAATATTCTTGAAGTATTTTGTGCAGCAAACTTTGCCAGTGCACCCCTCCTTTGTCTTTACAATAGTTCCTTCCAATGATGCAAACTGTAACCTAGTTCATTAACTTCCTTGTAGAAACTGGTGAACTACTGAGAGGAAGGACTGCAATGAAAAGTGAAATGGGGAATGTACAGAAAAAGTTTTTTAGCAAAGAAGATGGGTGTATGTCAGAGTCAGAGACGAAAAGGGAATTTACTGACAGTACAGTAAAAAAAGGCATGTTGAAGAAAAAGACGCCCGAGCATTTACCGGACTGTGAAAGTAAAGTTAATGGTTGTCTGAACAATGGCAAAAAAAAGAGTGAAAATGAAGTGAAGGAGACCACCATTTCCCATGGAACAGAATCTTCATCCCCTGGGAAGAGCATTTCTAATTTGCTTCTTCCTACTGCAGCAAAACTGAAAAATGAAGGAAATGAGTTATTTAAGAATGGACAGTTTGGAGAAGCTTCACTCAGGTACTCAGAGGCAATAGAAAATGTCATCAAGTCAGGTGAGTTGTAATACTTTATGAAAAGAATAAAATTGCTGTTATTTAAAAGAATTATTTACAGCTTTCTGACAGAAGCTGATGAATTGTGAATTCCTTTGAATAGTGAAATCAGTTTACAAAATGACACACATAAGGTATAGTAGAGTGAAATGAGGAGAAAGGCTGATAAAATTCTTAGTGACTGGGACATTTGAATATGTTCATGTATGAGTATAATTATAGGTGACTTACTTAACAAAAGCTCTTTGAGATTTTTGCATCATTAGCAAACTGCAGCAGTACAGTGTAACTCAGAACATACTTTTAATCTTTTAATTCTAATGCAAATTTATTATTTAAATATCTTTTAATTGTATTTGTGTATAATTTTAGGAATACAAAGTCAAGATGATCTAAGTATCTTGTATTCAAACAGAGCAGCTTGTTACCTCAAAGAAGGCAACTGCAATGACTGCATTCAAGATTGTAACAGGTAAATAGCAGTCTTTCTTGTACAGAAACCAAATTCCTGCTGATGAGTAAATAATTTTTAATTGGTTTCTCTTTATTAAACTATTATTTTAACTGATGCATTCCAAGAAAGGGCTAGTTCCTTGTCCTGTTTGTTGACGTGAATCTTTCCCTGTTGAAATACGTTGTGACTCATTACTAGGGGAGAGGTAGCTTTAAGAATATTCATATGTTGATGTGCAAAGGCAATTAAGTCTTCCCAAATGTACATAAAAATCCATGGAAGGCTTAAATTAGCAAAATAATGTTAAATGAAAGCAGACTCTTTACTGAACAGTTTGTCAGTGCTTCATAGTATTTTATACATAGTCTCTTTTTACCCTAGAATGACAACCTTGTTTGAAACCATTTTCATCACATTTACAGTAGAAATAGTTTTGCGCACACATTCAGCATATTTGCAAACTGTGTTCAGAAACTGAGCTAGAATTCTGCTGTCTACTTAGGGTGTGTCATGGGGCACCATTGACTGAAGGTCAGGTGAACTCAGTCCATCTCTCCAAAATCACATTTCTTGAAGAATTACTGTTTGTTTTTTGTTTGTTTTTTGTTTTTAATTCTGCTGTATTTCATATGGAATGATTGAGTGTAAGGCTGAGCAGTTAAAACAGGATTCCATACAGACAGAGCTCTCATCAGCCTAACAATTTTTTTTTTTTTTTGCTTTTGCAATGCCATACTGTCATGTTCTGGGGTGCAGTGCAGAAGAGTGGAGAATGGGGTGTCACCATAGAAGGCAGGATTCAGGAATGAAACAAAAAGGACTCCTGTGGTACTCTTAAAGACTAACAGATTTAGTGCCACAGGACTCCTTTTTTGTTTTGCTGAACTAGACTAGCACAGTACCACTTTGGAACCTCTCTTCAGACATAAAGCTTTGGACCTGGGCTGCCCAAAATGTAGACATGAATGCATGCTTGTTGTGTACAATGGGTATCCCAGGCAGAGTCTCAAAGTAACAAAGTATTGTGATATACTCAGAGTTACAGGGTAATATATCACCCATCTGTTCAGTGGTTTGGATTGCACCCCAGAATGTGGCACATGCATAGCTTGAGTATACAAATATTAATAACTACATTTATTAACATAGACTTACTTTGCGTTTTTATTAATTAAACTGCTAGCATGTTTTTTATATATATGTGTGTTTATATAGTTTGCCATCTGCTTTAGAAGTTTTCTTAATATGTGCAGTATTTTTCATATACTTTCTAACACTGCAGAATTTAAACTTCAGCATAATTAGTGAAGATGTAAGATAGTTGAAAAAGACAACCATTTACTGACAAGTAAAGTTCCAACATTAAAGCAATAAATTACTTCTTTTGGTTCTCTAACTATGATTCTGAAAACAGTTCTATGAACCTGTCTTTTGTGTTCTCACTAAGTGGAGACCCATGACATCATCATCATTAATCTGTGGTAGTGTCCATAATACGCTGTGTGCTTTCTATGTAGAATCATAGGACTGGAAGGGACGTTGCGAGGTCATCTCGTCTATCTGTACCTATAGCAGGATCAAGCATTATCTAAACCATCCCTGACAGGTGTTTTTGTCTTAAAAGTTGGACAGTGATGGAGATTCTGCATTGTTGTGAGGCAATTTATTCCAGTACTTAACTACTTTGACAGGCATTTTTTTCTTGATGTCCAATCTAAATCACCCTTGCTGCAGTTTAAGCCCATTGCTTCTGGACCTTTAGCCAGAGGTTAAGGAGAACAATTTTTCTTCCTCTTACTTGTAAACAACTTTTTATGTACTTAAGAACTTTTATGCTCCCCCCTTAGTCTGTTCTTCTCCAGACTAAATAAAACCCAATTTTCTCTCATAGTTTGTTTTCTAGACCTTTAGTCTAGTTTTGTTGCTCTTCTCTGGACTGTCTCGAGTTTGTCTCACATCCTTCCTGAAAGGTGGCACCTAGAACTGAACACCGTATTCCAAATACACCCCTGAACATTTGCTGCTTTATTTGTACCAATGTTATACTGTTGACTCGTATTTAGCTTTGAGCCACTATGAGGCTTAGATCTCTTTCTGCAGTACTCTTTACTAGGGAGTGACTTCCCAGTTTGTATGTGTGCAGTTGTTTTTTCCTGAATGGAGTACTTCACATTTGTCCGTGTTGAATTTCATGCTGTGTACTTCAGACTTGCATAGAGAGAGGTAAGGTTCCCACCATAAGGCACAGAAACAATAAGTAGTAAGAAGTTAGGAAGAATGGGAAATAGAAACAAAACAAAAAAGAGGTTATGTGAATTACATTGGCTGTCAGCAGCATAACAGAAACAGGAAAGGTTTAAGAATGTTTTTGATTGACTTCAACAAGGCTATGCATGGGATAAAAAATGTTTCGCACATTTCCCTTCTAATATATGTTTCTTGAATGAGTTCCAGGAACCTTTTCTTAGATGCTTTTCTCCATAAGGGCCTGGTTTGAACTAATTTACCCTGTTTGTGGAAGGCAGGATGTAGCTCCATTATACTAGCTTCAGCTTCCCTGTATTAGTGCTATGGCATGACCTCCCACTGATCTGCCATTACTCTTCAGCTACACCCTAGAAGTGCATGCTGACTGGCTTCATCTCCAGTTCCTGTAGTCCCCAAGAAATGGACCCCTTCCATTTGACTTGGCATCCTTCCTTTGGATCACACCGAATTCCTAGGTGTTATGAACCTGATAATTGGTTAGTGTTCTTAAAGTTCAAAGCAATAGTTGAGCCATGGTAAATACTGTGGATTGATGTGCACTTCTTGCAGTTCTAACCTCTACTTGGCATACTTAGCAGTAGAAGAGATCTTGAAACTTCCCACATATAACTGTTGTCATTAGTTAGGATATGTTCCCCCTGTATATATCTAATATCTATCTGCCTAGAGTCCTCTAAATCACAGTATTCCTATTGTCCAGTTAACACAAGTGACTAATAATCATGCTTTTCTGGGCATTTTGTGCTTCCATCATGTCACTGGAGTAGTCAATGTAATTTAGAAGGCGCGCTCATTGACCTGCATTAAGGACTCAGCTTGCTGCCTGGCAGCATCAGTAGCCTTTACATCTGTGAAATGCCTTGTCAAAACAGTTCTTTCCTTGCATGCTAGCCTCATTTGCTCACAGCCAACGGTCAGTGGGATACTCTGTGTATTATTGTTAAATATTTTCTTTGTTTTACTACTAAGGAGGAACTGAAAGCTATTAGAGGATCAAACAGATAAAATGAGCATAAGTTTGAGATCTGCACGTCTCAATACCACATTAGCAGAATAATCAACCCATTAATCTTAAACAGAATAACTGTTCACATTAAGATGCTATTAAGTATCATGGACCTCAGATATGACCACTGTGGATGGAAGTAGGTTACCAGACTGAGTTCACAAATTCTAAGTTGAATAAATTGTAATAAAAATATTCTAGCATGTACCTGGTTATAATCCCAATCTCCAAATCTGGTTTCCTAACTTTTTAAGATATCAAGTCCCTAATTTCATTTAGAATCATAGGGTTGGAAGGGACCTCATAGGTCATCTAGTCCAACCCCCTGCCAGAGGCAGGACCACTCCCACTAAACCATCCCAGGCATGGTTTTGTCCAGCCGGGCCTTAAACACCTCCAAAGATGGAGATTTCACCACCTCCCTAGGCAGCTCATTCCAATGCTTCACCACTCGCCTGGTAAAAAAGTTTTTTCTAATATCCAGCCTCAACCTCCCTAACCGCAACTTGAGACCATTGCTCTTCATTCTGTCCTCTGTTATTACCGAGAACAGTTGAGCTCCATCTTCCTTAGAGCATCCCTTCAAGTAGTTGAAGGTTGCTGTGAAATCCCCCCTCAATCTTCTCTTCTGCAGACTAAATAAGACTAATGCTTTCAGTCTTTCCTCATAGGGCTTGTGCTCCAGCCCTTTAATCATTTTGGTTGCCCTCCTCTGAACTCTCTCTAGCATGTCCCTGTCCTTTTTGTAGTGGGGAGCCCAAAACTGAAGACAGTATTCTAGATGTGGCCTTACCAGTGCAGAATAGAGGGGGTTATGTAGTTCTTTATATCTTTGGATAGGTTCATTAAGTTTGCATGACAATTCTGTTTTCAACACTGCATGGCTTGTAATCTTTTTTTTTTTTTTTCTTCTCTTGAATTCTCAAGAGCTCTAGAACTTCATCCATTTTCCCTTAAACCTCTTCTACGACGTGCAATGGCATACGAGTGTATGGAGCGATATCAGCAAGCATATGTTGATTACAAGACAGTACTACAAATAGACAATGGGATCAAAGCAGCAAATGACAGTATTAATAGGTAACCTCAACTTGTCACTTTTATGTTCATAAGATGTTGAACTGAAAAAAACGGATTTTATATTTTTTTTTGTTGTCTACTCCCTCTCTATAGCTATAGGTATTGTCTATAGAGCATATAGTTTAAGAAATACAATTTTTCTAACTGTTTCATTTCTAGCCCCCACTATTCTAGGTGTCACCTGCAGATTATTAATTTCTGTAATTGTTTATAATACAAGCATATAGAATTGTGCTTGATATTTCAAACATTGTCATACTTCTGTTCCCTTTAGCTTGTAAGTAAACCTATGAATCATAGAACTGTATTTGCTTTTCTCTTAATTTTGATATTGTGTATGATAACAGAGAAGTCATAATGCATTGAGCAGTAGTCCACACTCATTCAACCGTCATCATAAACTTATTTTGTAATGGAGAGACAGAGCATTGAAGTTATTCCCTACGCTTTCTGAAAAGCATACATCATCTTAGCTTATAATTGGAGGTATATGTGCATCAGGAATGGACAGAAGGGCTCTCAGCTTAACATTTTCTGTAAAGAATATTGTCTTTAACTACACAATAAGCTTGCTAGTACATCAGTTTCTACATTTAGTACTTGGTGAGTTCCTAGTCTGGTTAAATCATGTATGTCAAACTATTTGTGTGCAGGTTTTCTTCCCATAACTTCATCTTTTTATTTATGAACAGGCACTTTAGCAACATCTCCTGACTGACATTCTTGTAACTTGTATAGTGTAAGCTTCCTATTTCTTTCTTCCTAAACATTTTCAATTTTTTCTCTCTAGGCCTTCCTTATGCTTTTAGCTTCACTGCTTATTTCTTTCTTTCCTGGCAAGCATCATCTTATTTCAGTGCTGCTATGTCCTCCTCCTTTGCTGGTAATTCATTTTTCAGTTTCAGATTCTTTGTTTTTAGAGCATAATACCCTTGCGTAAGTTGGTTATACTTTAAATACAATTTATTTATTTTATATCTTTTGCCATTTCTAAATTAAATAGCTGACCAAATAATGAAAATACTCTGTTTCAGTAAAGAGAAATAATTTTAAAGGCAGTTAACTGGAAAGGAAAAAAGATGGCATTCCCACCTTTCTTGTTCCTTTTTGATGTAAAGGGATGACCTCAAAGATATATTTTAAAAAATATTTTTACATGCCTATTATTTTGGGATTTATCAAGTCCTGGCTTCACAAACCAACCTTCACAACAATATTTTTCACACCTATGGCATCCCCTTCTTCCAACATACCAAATGCAATGGAATCCATACCAATCGTACTATGGTCATTATCAGCCACAGTATCAATCACAACTGGCTCCTATTCCATCTCCATTTCTTTCAGTTAGACCCTCAACACTGGGAATTTTTTTGTGGGCAACATCTCATTCCTATGCAGACTCTGTATCCAATTTTCCAGATACTTTACCAGATATTCATGAATCATCCTCATCTCTGGATGATGCGATAATCCCTTCATCTACTAGTACAACAGATGATTGTAGCTCTATAATGAGCTATTTAAACATATTGCCCATGGCTTGGAGATTCTGCTAGAGGAGATTAAGGAGTTACATCACAAACTACTGAAGATCCTTCATGTGACTGCTTCATCAAAGATCACAGTTCCTATGAATGCAGTTCTCAGAGAACCAGTAGTATTAATACAGGTCACACTAGTTTCTGCTCCAGCAACAAACAGGAGAAATGATAAGAAATATTACATCTCTCCCAAGGACATGGAGTTTCTATTCACTCATCCTAACTCAGATTCATTGGTAGTGGATGCTGCTACTCACAAAGCTAGATATTCAATACACAGAGCCGCTCCACATGAAAGGAAATGGAAGAAACTGGATTTACTGGGAAGAAAGATGTATTCTTCAGCCACTCTGCTGCTCCACACAGCGAATTATGGGCTCTTCTTTCGAATTATGACCATGGTATTTACAAGAAGCTGTCTGTGTTCATTGACGACATCCCTAAAAACAGGAGAGAACAATTTAATAGACTTCTTAATGAGGGTCAACTAGTCACTCATACTTCTTTGCAGGCAGCTCTCGACACAGCAGATACTGCCACAAGGGTGAGCGCCACTTCTGTGCTAACACACAGAACTTAGTGGCTTAATAGCGCTGGTCTCCCTAAGTACCTACACTCAGAGATTGAGGACCTGCCTTTTAATAGGTCACATTTATTTGCAGAAAAGACAAATGAGGCCATTCATTCGATGAAGGACTCAAGGGCAACATTGCGTACCTTGGATATGTACATACCATCATTCAGATGTCCTCAATACAGATTTCTACCTTATCAGCGTAAATACCCTAAACAAAACAGATACAGAAATAATGAGAGCCAGCAGCCCAGACATCACTCACAATGTCTCAGACATCATCAGCAACAACAGCCATCTACATCTTTGCAACCATCGCTAGCCAAGCCTCAATTTTGAACGATTGGTTGAGAGTTCAGGTTTCATCCTCTCAACTACATTGTCCCCCACAGCACAGCTGGAATTTCTTCTCAGACCTTTCTACAACACCTGATCCATGATAACAA
Source organism: Podocnemis expansa (assembly GCA_007922195.1). Lineage (NCBI taxonomy): Eukaryota > Metazoa > Chordata > Testudines > Podocnemididae > Podocnemis > Podocnemis expansa. Next base: position 16,805,063 of record ML681998.1, read on the forward strand.
CAGATAATTGGGTCTTGAAAATAACTAAAACTGGTTACACTCCTCCTACCTCATCCCTTTTCAGGGACACAGCTCATGAACAACTCCTGTTGCAAGTAAAGCACCTTCTCCAGCTAGTTGCAATAGAATATGTGCCACCTCATTACATGAACAGAAGTTTCTGTGCCTTTTACTCTGTGGTGCTAAAAAAAATCGGGAGGATGAAGACCCATTCTAGACCTAAGACCACTGAACAAATATATAAGAAAGGAGAAATTCAAAATAGTGACACTAAATACAATAGTACTGTCACTGCAAAGAGGAGATTGGTACTTGTCCCTTGATGTTCAGCACACTTATTTTCATGTCATGATTCATCCAGCACGCCATCAATTTCTTCATTTTCATATAGGATCCCAGCATTTTCAGTACAAGGTCCTTTTGTTTGGTCTCTTGACAGCCCTGAGGTTTTTCTCCAAGCTACTGGCAGTTGTCACGACACATCTATGCAGACAGGATGTAGTCATCTTTCCTTATCTGGATGGTTGTCTAATAAGAGCTTCCTCTCCTTCATATGCAAACGATATGACACGTATGACAATCCAAACCTTCCAATCTTTAAGTTTCAAAATAAACCTAGGAAACTCTGTTTTGGAACCATCTCAATGCATCCAATTCGTAAAGAGCCCAACTGGATTCCATACTAGCCTAAGCTTTCCTTCCACAAGAGAGATTTATAAAAATTCAATAGTTAATTGCAATGGTATCCTTGCTCCCCACTGTACCCACTTGCATGGTACTTCACCTCCTAGGTCACATGGTGGCACCATCATTTGTGGTACCACATGCAAACCTTTGCATACACGGACTTCAGATGTGGCTTGTTGCTGTCTACAAACCAAGCAGACATTCCATGCAAAAACCCTTACTCACACCTCCTTAGGTAAAGAGTAGCCTCAGCTGGTGGACACTAGAGCATAAGCTCTTGAAAGGTTCCAAAGGGGCAGCTGTGTTAGTCTACTAAAGCAAAAAATGCAAGGAGTCTTGTGGCACTTAAAGACTAACAGATTTATTTATCGCATGAGCTTTCGTGGGAGAATATCCCACTTAAAGTCTGTCAGAATCCTCACAGACAATGTTCTATGCATTTCTATTTGTCACCTGTTGCCTCACACTGGAATCCATACAGTGTATCATCAAACAATTTCAATCCATACTCCAATGGGAACCACATCCTAAAAAAAATCTTTCCTGAAACCAGTCTTCTGACCTTCAGACAATTTCTTTTCCCCCCAACTTTTCTATGCTCATTTTCAGAAGCAAGCCCCCAGACCAGGATACACCATATCAAAGCAGCACCAGATCCTGCCAGGACAACAGATGGAAGATCTATTGACATATCTCCCCTGCTATAACATCCCCTACAACACACCTTTCAAGATCCATGAGTCCTATACGTTTCTACCATAACACGTGATATACCTTGTTCAGTGCACTATATGTCCCAGTAAGATCTCTGTGGATGAAACAACAGTCACTATGCTCTCAGATGAGCCCTCACAGAAAAATGGAGTAAAAAAAAAAAAAAAAGTGAAAGACAAGAACACCTGTCACCAGTGGGTGAAAACTTTTCACAAAGCAGTCACTCCATGGCTGACTCTCAATCCTTATCCTCTGAGGAAATCTGCACAGCACTTTCAGAAGATGAGCCTGAAGCTGAAATTCATATCTTTGCTGAACACTAAAATCAGGGGAGAGAAAAGTCATTCTGGGGTAATTTCTTGCATTCCAACCTCATTGTTAATGTTGTATGTAACATGGTTAAATCCTTTTCAGATATATGAGTTGTTTCTTTAATGAAAAGATTTTTTTCATATATAATCCTTAATATAATTTTGCATCAGTGATGGATATAACAAACTCTTAGAAAACCTCCGTGAGAGGTGATAGCTGTGTCACTGGGAGAAGCTCTTCTGCCAGCAGATTGCTGTTCACACTGATGCTTAGGTAAGTGTGGGTTAGTGACACCCCCAAGCAACATAATTTATACAAAAATAAGTGGTACTGTAGACCTGAAGTATCAGAATTTTTTTACTTAATTCCATTTCTTATAGCTACTTGAATATTTTAGCAGAAGAAATGAAGGTCAATGATATTTTTTAAATTGTTTAATAAATTTTTTTAAATAGTGTGTTTATTTTTTTGTCTTCAGACTTACAAGAATTTTAATAGCAGAAGATGGTCCAACGTGGAGAGAGAAGTTACCACCAATTCCATTTGTCCCTATTTCTGCTCAGCTACACAAATGGGATGGCGAAGGCTTCACTTCAGCGTCTAAGCCAAAGAAGACTGCAGACTTCAAAGGAGAGAGACAATCAGAAATGAACAGTATGTATAACATATATGGATATACAGGTAGAAAAATGGAAATATAGTTTAACAAAAGTTAAATATACCATTGCTTTTCAGAATGTTATCTGAAGAAACAAGGTTTATGAAAGGGAAACAAAGATAATTAAGGGTATAGAACAGCTTCCATTCAAGGAGACTAAAAAGATTATGGCTGTTCAGCTTGCAAAACTGATGTCTGGGGGGAATATGATAGAAATTTATAAAATCATGAATCATGTGGAAAAAGTGAAGAGAGAAGTATTTACCCTTTCCCACAATACAAAAACCAGGGGTCACCCAGAGAACTTAATTGACAGCAGGTTTAATACAAATAAGAGAAGGAACTTCTTCACACAACTCACAACTAACCTGTGGAACTCATTGTCATGGGGATGTTGGGATGGCCAGAAGTATAACTGGGTTAAAAAAAAGAACTAGGTAAGTTCATTGAAGATAGGTCCATCAATGGCTATTAGCTGAGATGGTTAATGTTGTAATCCTCGGGCTACCCTAAACCTTTGACTGTCAGAGCAGAGATAGGAAGACAAGTGAATCTCTCCAAAATGGTCTTGCTCTGTATCCCGCCCCCCACCCCCTGCAGCTCTGTACTTGATTGAAGACAAGATACTACACTAGATGGACGATTGGTCTGACTAAGTATGTCAGTTCTTGTGTTCAGTTACATACATTGCTTAATAAATGTTTCTTAGCCTGAAAAGGTACTTTTGGTAAGTGTTGATGGTTTTTCTTTTTGCAAACTGAGGAATGGAATTTGTTTTGAATTAAAATTAAAAATTGATCTATTTAGTGTAAACTTTTCTAATAATGAGCATTAAAATGTTGGCTGTATTACCCTATAATAGCCCTCCTATGATGAAAAGTTTGCAGGTAATCATGGAAAGAAGTGCTGAGATTTGTAGTGATGAGGTCTGATCTGTTCGGAAATTTAATTAAATTAGTTATTGTTTCCATTAAAAGATGATGGTGGCCTTATGTAAAAATATTTTTGACCCTATTGTGTAGATTGGACCTTGTTTGCATTCTTCACTGAACAATTGCAGATGTCCATTGACTTCAGGTGTATGTATGTGTGCCCATTGGTTAGAATTTTTCTCTTAGTGGTACCTATTGGGGTAGCTTATGTATCCTCTGTTGCCTCTCGCCATTGCATGAAGGTATGAAGGGCAGAGCTTCCACAAACCCCCATTGTTCTGTGTTATTGCCTGCCATGGTCATTGGAATATACTATTGCAGTTATTTTTCCTTCATATTTGTATATAGTTGGTATTCATTTTAGTAGTTTACACTGTGTGTTAGTTATAGAAATAAGCTATCTTTTAAAGCATTTTTGAACACTTCAGTTCCAGTTGTCCAGGCCATACCTTGACCACTGATGTCAACCGCTGACATTTCTGCAAGAAATGTCCAGTGAGTGACCCACACTCCAGTTGTCTGAGGTGTCTCAGGGAGACTCACATCAGGGATCAGTGCCAAATCTGCATAGAATTTAATCTAAAAAAAAACCACAGGAAGACGGGGGGGCCAGGCTTAAGATTCTTCTGATGGAGGTGATCTTTAGTTCACCGATGGAGCTTTCTTGCATGGAATGGGTATAGAGCATGTACAAGATGAGCAGTGATTGCCTAGGAAGGAGTACTGTGGAAAGGGATCTGGGTGTCATAGTGGACCACAAGCTAAATATGAGTCAAGAGTGCAACACTGTTCCAAATAAAGCAAACATCATTCTGGGATGTATTAACAGGAGTATTGTAAATAAGACATAAGAAGTAATTCTTCTGCTCTACTCCACCCTGATTAGGCCTCAGTTGGAGTATTGTGTCCAGTTCTGGGTACCTCATTTCAGGAAAGATGTGGACAAATTGGAGAAAGCTCAGAGAAGAGCAACATGAATGATTAGAGGTCTGGAACACTTGACTTTTGAGGGCAAGAGTGAACGAACTGGGTTTGTTGAGTCTGGAAAAGAGAAGGCAGAGGGGACATGATAACAGTTTTCAAGTACCTAAAAAGTTGTCACAAGAATGAGGGAAAAAAATTATTCTCTTTAACTTCTGATGCTAGGATGAGAAACAATGGGCTTAAATTACAGCAAGGGGGGTTTAGGTTGCGCATTAGGGGAAAAAACCGTCAGGGCCTACATGTACACTATAAAAGGTAAGTCGACTTGCTTAAGTTGACTTAATAAAGTCTACTTGAAGTTGACTTTAAGTATACCTTATTAAGTCAACTTAGTGAGTCCACATTGCATTAAGTCGACTTCATAAAGTCGACTTAAATGGCCACACTGCATTAAGTTGACTGCATTAAGTTGACTTTAATGTCCCCATTGTGTTAAGTTGACTTAATAAAGTCGGCTTAACCCCTAAAGTTGACTTTAAGGGCAGGAGTTATTAAGTCGACTTAAGGAAGCCCTTAGGTTGACTTAACTCCAAATCGGGACAGGGCTTTGCTAAAGTTGACTTAAGCCCATAGTATAGACATAGCCAGGGTGATTAACCACTGAAATAAGTTGCGTAGGCAGGTTGTGGAATCTCCATCATTCAAAGTTTTTAAGAGCAGGTTAGATAAGCATCTGTCAGGGATGGTTTGAGATGGTACTTGGTCCTGCCATGAGTGCAGGGGAGTGGATTCAGTGACCTCTCATGGTCCCTTCCAGTTTCTATGATTCTATGTCCATGTCTCTCAGAGATGTTCCTCCAGTTTTAACTGAGCCTTGGAGCTGGTTGCCCTGCTCATTATCTAAGAGGAGGCACCAGAAATAGCATCCAAGGACTCAGTATCTGAGAGATTGAGGTATCCAGCACTAATGTCCATCCAAGGACAGTAGAGCATCGCTGAAGGCAAAGCATTCTACAAATCAGTTTTCTGCTTGGGAGGGACTGTCAACTCCGATGACAGCACCAGTGCCACTATAATCAACCCTAAAGTGGCTGCATCTAATTCAACACTGTAGGAGACTTTCTTAGTACTGTGTACTCTGGAGGCTTCTCTGGCAATGTTGGTCTGCTGCGTTTCTCTGTGAATGTTTTGTTGGCAATTCAACCAACAGTCTTCTCATGGGGGTACCAGCACTTTCTGTAACTTTGTTTTCATCCTAGCATAGGGTATTGAGGGTGCCTCTGTCCCCTACATGCCTTTTCATTTGGTACCATTAAAAGGGAAACCAACCATTATCTCACCAGATCCACTAGCTTCAGCTCCTCACATGGATCCTTAGTACTGATGGGAACAGCCCTCTGTTGATTTCGAGATTAGTTCCTTCATACAATCATAAGACTGGAAGGGACCTCACAAGGTCATTTGGTTTAATCCCCTACTCTCACGGTAGGGCTGAGTGTTTTCTTTTTCATCCCTGACTGGTGTTCGTCTAATCTGCTCTTAAGATCCTGCACCCTCTCTAGGCAATTTATTCTAGGAAGCTTTACTTAATGTGCAGTCTTTTAGGTACTCAAAAACTATTATGTCCCCTCTCAGTCTCTTTTTCAGACTCAACAAACCCAGCTCTTTTACTCTGCCCTCATAAGTCAAGTGTTCCAGATTGCTAATCATTCATGTTGCTCTTCTCTGTGCTTGCTCCAGTTTGTCAACATCTTTCCTGAAATAAGGCGCCCAGACCTGGACAGAATACTCCTGTTGAGGCCTAATCAGAGTGGAGTAGAGCAGAAGAATTACTTCTCGTGTCTTGTTTACAAGACTCCTGTTAATACATCCCAGAATGGTGTTTGGTTTTTTTGGAACAGTGTTACATTTTTTACTCATAATTAGCTTGTGGTCCACTATGACACCCAGATCCCTTCCTACAATACTCCTCTGCAGAATTCAGTTAATACAAATGCTAGATTTTTTAAAAAATTAATACATAAAACTACCTCAAATGCACTGCATACTTAAAGAAAAAGCAAAACATGTTTTTGCATTTGGAACTGGTTTGCTAAATAAAGGAAGCTTTTATCTGTAGTTAGTGAATTGAACTGATTATTTCTGTTTACTATGTCCTTCAGGATTTTGGAACTAGTAGATCTCACACTTAGTCTTTATTTCATAAATTGGATGACGAAAACAAGCTTTCATGTTTTTCCAACTCCCACTTGTTTTCGTAACTTTGAATTTATTGTTGACTTGACAGAATTAGTTGAATAAATGGAAAAAATACTTTTTGTATACCCAGAGCAGAGGCTATTGCTGTCAAAAGCTGATTTAGCACATAAATGAGTTTAGGGTCCAAGTGCTTAGATAGTGACTTCCACCAGTTTAGAGGTTTGACTTTCTTTAAAACTTGCACAGACATATGTACAGCTTAATGTTGGTTTTGATACTAGATTATAGGTATGGGCCTCAAGAGGTTGTCAACGTCAATTTCATTTTAAATAACAGGTTTTATTTTTTAAAAAATAAAACCTGTTTATAATTTTAAAAGAAAATCCAATTTAAATTAAAATCTGTTTTGCTTTTTTTTTTAATTTTAAAAAAGTAATTGATATTATGTACCCTGTGTGTTAGGAACACACCATTACATAGACAAAGTGTTGCACAGCTAGTTTACTTCAACACATTCAATGTTGTTCTTTTCTTTTCAGTAATATATTAAAAAAAGCACTACAAAAAATTACTACTGACATCTTATTAGCTGTTAACAGTTGCAGAGTACCGTAGGCATTTTGATAGATGAATTGTCTTCAAAACAAATATTAGGGCCAAATTGTGTCCTGGCTAGTGAGGTGGTGCAGGTATGCAAGGGACCTCCTTATAGCTCTACTACTAGGGATCTCAAACTCAAATCATCACAAGGGCCACATGGGAACTAATATAGGGCTGCATGAGGACTGGCATGTTAGTTAGCCCGGGGGCCGCACCACTAAAATGCTTTCATGAAACAATATTGCAAATATCGGTAACAATAGTGTTGTTGCAGGCTGCAGGAAATAGCTTTAGGGGCCACACGTGGCCCTCAGGCTGTGTGTTTGAGACCCCCTGCTCCACTCCATCCCATATAGGTAGCAGCATGGGAGGGGAAGCAGGTTTTGCAGTACAATTGTGTCATCCTCCCTGAGTATGCGGAGGTGAATGGGAGAGTGGAGGTGGTGAATATATGGAAAATTGACTCTGCTCTCTCTCCTAGTGTATAACAGAACTTTTAGAGATGTTGAAGCAGTGAGGAGAATGATTTTTGATTCAGGGAATCAAACTGTTCTGGGGCAGTGTATTTTTGCTTAATCTGGATTATTAATCTATGTTTAAATAACATTTTAGTCCTTTTGTTATCAAGGTGAAAATTCTGAAGAGCGGTTCAAGACCCTTAAGAATGAAGGAAATGAATTCGTGAAGAAGGGTAAATATAAAGAAGCTCTAATGAAATACAGTGAGTGCATTAAGTTAAATTCCAAGGAATGTGCTATCTACACTAACAGGTAAGGAGCTGAAATCTCTGCCACATTTTCAAATATGCTAAATAAAAATATATGAGGATTTTCCTTTGTGCCTGCAGATATTAGTTTTGTGCCATCTGAGTCACCTTTTTATATAAACAGAGAATAAGATTTTTTTCCAAGTTTGAGCTGTGATTCGAATAACTATTTTTATTTTAATCCTTATCTATCATTCTTCTTCAATGGTTCTGCATATTCTTTCTCTCTAAAATAGCTTTAAAAAGGCAAAAGTTCAAAGAACAGAGCAGGGAGACCCCTAAATACTGGTAAATTTTCTTCCATAAAATGTATCAAGCCAGCAGTGAACAGCTTTTATCTACAGCACCTTACTAGTCACTTAACACATCCCTTGAAACTGTCCAGCCCTTTAGCTAGCACCCAAAACACTTAAGTCAGATATGATGGGGATTATGAAAAATTTTTGTTCATTATATATTAAAAAAGTTGCATCATCCAAAAGATTTGGACACATTATCTAACAGGTCAATGAATATTTCAGATCTTAGTGAAATACATGCTTAAAGGCCGTGTGTATTAACTAAACTAATATTTATTTTACAAAAAGAAAAAGAATAATGGTTAGCAGAAAAATATTTCACAGAAACAATATTTATTTTTGGCAAGACGTAGGTAAAAACAGCAATGTAGCAGGATTACTTTTAAAGAATTGCTTAATTGTGTCAGTTCTCACAAACTAAGAAGGATTTGGTTGGGTCAGCACTTGGATGGGATACCTCCAAGTAATACTTAGCTACAGGGTGCTGTAAAAAGGAGCAGTAGTGATACAGTAGGTGACTGTCTTGTTTCCTTAGCCACTATTGCACTAATGCCCCATTACAGTATTGGGGGTATTATGCCGACATAGGCCTTGATCCTCCAGATACCCATGTATAATTTAACTGTGCAAGTCCCATTGTTTGTTGTCTGAGAAAAGACTCTAGAAATTGGCCATGTGGAAATGTTATAAACCCAATGCTATATTAACTTGCACAATGTTTTTGAAGAACTCAAATTAAAAAAAAAACCAACAAATTAATTGGTGCTGAATTTGAACAAACAAGATTGTTAATGTTTGAGAGTCAGAAACTGTTGGCACTGCAATGTGTTGCAATTCCCTTACATCAAACTCTACTTTGTTATATTGTTAGGGCTCTCTGTTACTTAAAATTATGTCAATATGAAGAGGCTAAAGAGGATTGTGATCATGCGCTTCAGATAGAAGATTCTAACGTCAAAGCTTTTTATAGAAGAGCTCTAGCATATAAAGGACTACAGGTAAGAAAAAAGAACAAGGCAGGTATTCCTAATTTTGTTTTTTAACTTTGCAGCTATTACATGATTACAATGGATAATGTAAATACAAGGCAGGTGTGGAAAGTTGGGTATTTATTAATGTTGGTAAAGCCCTTACCAAATGTAAAGCACTGTACAAATATTTTGGACCCATAATCATATAAATAATGATTCCATATGATTGATTCATGCATGCATTAATGTCAGGGAATAATTTGGAGTTTTGGTTAACTGGGACTGAGTTAAACAAGATCCTACTATTTTTAAATTTTTTTTCTTATATTCACACAATCTCCTTCCCCTGCTGACACCTTCCCAATGTAATGGTGAAGACAGCTGATGAGCATGCAGGAAAGGAATGGCCTGAAACCAAGTAATGCAGCAGACTGAATGTGTACACTTTTTTTTTTTTTGAGTTGCATTCATACCCAATTATGATTTCCAAAAGTAGGCCTTAATAGACTTGATATAGCTTTTAATTGCAAAACCAGATTAATTTATTTATTAAAAATATGTGCAAAACTACAGCAGTTAAAAAAACAAAAACAAAATGAAAATTCCACCTTTCTGCAAAACCAGTGGGAAAACCAGTCTTGCTTTGTGTTAAATGTTTTCTTTAGCCCTATTAAGTAAACTGTAATTTGATCAGATGCAATCTGTGTGTTGTCATAGTCCAGAGAAACTGGTACAGCTGACAGTGAAACCAGATAGTGGTTTAACCAGCCAAACAGGTAGTCAGAGATCAGTATTGTGTTTCTTCTTCTAAAATAATATAGGGAAAAAAAATACACAAATTGAAGAAATTTCCCCCCGTTTTTTGTGTACTGTAGAAAAAAGTTTGCAATTATATTGATGGTAAAAGCAGAAATACACTTGACATAGTGTATATGTAGTTTGTGCATGTATGTGGCGGGTCTCATAACATGGGTGGACCTAGCACACACACATTTCTTAAGATCACCTGTTAGTGTCTGGAATGGGTCACAGCTAAGAGGGCCAGCCTTAAGTCAGACTGTCAGAAAACAAGGCAGATGTACCCAAGCTGCTGGTATACTCTGTAATAAGATTTAACCAAATCAGCAACAAATGGTGTGCTCCTTGATTGTTACATTAGCTTTCCATGGAGCTCCCACCAGTCCCCTTATGCCCTTAGACTGGACTTAATGATGAAAGGTTATTAAAACAAAATATCACATATTTGGTTACTTGCCGCCTCAAAGGCCCACTCACTCACCTCAGCCAAAGACAGTGCTGAAACTAATTTTTTAGTAAACTAATCTAAAGATTTATTAGCTAAGAAAAAGAATGAGACTTAATGAGAGACTAAGACACGTAAAATACATTACAGGTGAATCAAAGTTTGTAAGTCCAATATTATAGCATAGGAGTTTTAAGTTGCTGGTTTCCGATAATCTCTCATGGTTACGTAGAATGACTCTTCGGATGTCAGTGCAATTGCTCAGAATTCCACCCGGTCAGAATTCATCAGTTCAGAGAAAAAGGATCATTCCTAGAGCATACTTTTATAGGTGTCTTCCCCACGAATCAGACGAGTAAATGCTTGCACTCACAACATTGGCTATTCATTTAATGAGGAATGCATTTTGAGCCTTGGACCTTGGGGTACCAAATCAAGGGCCACTTGCTTTGAAATTAACATCCTATTTTCTATGTATGTACAAGCAGTTCAGTTACAGTGATGTGCAAAATGCAGTTGCCATTGTTATAACAGAGATGGATAAGTGAAACCAACACAGGTAACATCCATTGGTTTTCAGAAAGCTTGCACATTGTCATTTCTTGATAACACATGTCTGGGCTAAGGTTAGACAATCACAGGATTGTGGTAAAGATAGCAATCACAGGAAACAAATAGGTGAAGATTATTAATATAATTTCACTAGTTTTCAGGCATGTAAAGCAAATGTAATTATCAGGCACATGTCGTATACATGCAGTGTGGCAATTGCCTCCTTTTCCCCCCTCTTCTAACAAATGAATTGGTATACTTCCTTGAAGTTGTGGTCTTAGGTGGCTAGCTGTCAGCACTATATCAGCTAACTGACCTCTCTTGGGAAAAGAGTGTTACCAAGAATTATAGCTAAACAAAACAGAAGAAGAAAACAAAACTGATCTGAGATATAGGGAGATTGATTTAGAAGGAAGGAATTAAACATCTAAAGATGTAAAAGGAAGGATGGAAAACATTACATGTTACTTTATAAATAATTGGAGAGCATCCAAAGAGGGACTGAAATTGAAAGTGGTATGTACAGATGTTAATAAGATTATTGAGATATACGGTATTTCAATGGGAGAATTATTTTAGACTGAGTATCAGGAACTTTTCTTGATAGTGAAATGAAAAGGGCAGGCTATGAAATAGTTTCCAAAGGTGAAGGAAGTTCAATTTAAATATGAAATTACTTGGAACACTTAAAAATTCTTAAATCTGAAGGTTGTCAGAATTGAAAGGGTAAATAAAGAGATTAGGGAGTGGAAGAAGAACAGTTCTACACTGGATGTTTACAGCTAAAGCATGAACAGGCTTTGAGGTCCATAAGTACCTACCACACCTTATCTTGTGACTTTGGTGGCTACATGAACTGGAATATATATGGTAACTTTTTTTTATCACATAATAGAGGCTGCTTGTCTGTTTGTGGGTGAATACCTGATGACTGTATAAAGCTCTTACAATGGCCACTCTGCTCTAAATCAAATCCCCCACCCATAAACAAGACCACCTTAAGGCAGTCCCAGGCCCTAGACACACCGCAAAACAGGACATTCTGTGGCTTGGGCCCTGCATGATAGCCCTAGCCCCACTGCCACTTGGAGCGGAAGTGTCAGGGGCCTATTTGCTGATGAGGATCCTGTCACCACTCCTCTCTGAGCAATGGCAGCAGGTGGGACTCCTTCATTCTCTCCTGTTGAATGATCCTGTGGTCTGGTGGCTAGAGCATCCACCATGGAGGTGGAGGATCCAGTCCCCCTGCTTCATTGACTTTTTTTAGTTAGTTATCTGCAGTAAAACAGCTTCAACAGGAGAGACTTGAGGGAGCCCCCTGCTACCATTTCTGCCTCTGCCTCTTGCTCCAGTTGAACCTGTTCCACTGTGGAGAGAGAACTGAAAAAAGTCAGTGAAGCAGGGAGACATAGTTATTTTTCGTGCTCTCTTCTCTCCTCCCATCATGATTTTTGTATTATTCATACACATTGGAAGAACTTCAGCAGGAAAGGCTAGAGGGAGCACCAGATCAGAAAAATAATAGTCCAGAATTCAGGGTACTCATCTCAGGAGTGGAAATCACTGTTCAAATCCCTCATCCCCTTCAGGTGGAAAGGGGCTTGAAATGAATATCTGCATCCCAGCAGAGTGCCTTAGCCACTGGGCTAGAAGTTTTAAGGGAGGTCTTCCTCTCCCTCACCAAACAGTGTAGGTGCCTTAAATAAGAGTTTGTAATGGATAATCCCAAGCCGAGGAAAACCTGGGAAGATGTAGGCTCCTCACTTGAGCCTGGATGTAGGTGCCTGTCTTTGAGAGAGGTGCAGTATAGCACTTCCACTTTGGTATCATGCGTTGGCTGGGTTAGGTGAGAAGGCTGACTTTTGTGGATCCCATTGTAAAGCATCTCTCTCTCCGTTATTCATTGTATGAGTCTAAGCACCAAACTCAAGCTTTGTGAATCCTACTGATTTTTCTAGATACCAGAAAGTTAGGCATGGTAATGCTCAGCACCATCACATTGGAGTTTCTTTGTGAATTTAACTCTATATGTTAAGCTGTTTCTAGATTTTGGAGCTGTATAGCCTATTGGGCTGTTTCATTGCATATGATCATTTCTGGGGCAGTGTTAATTAATAACAGTTTAAAACTGTGTGTCTTGGGAGAATTGTATCTTAAGTGTAGCTGGACCACATTATACTAATATTGAAAATGGTGGGGCATTAAGTATTGTATCAGCAAATTGAAAATATACATAAAAGCAGCATTACTGAATAAAGAGTTCTCTAACAAATGTACATTTTCTGAGAGAAAATGATTCACAATTTGGATACTTACGGAGATCATCTGTATATATTTAGCTGCATAAAATTAGCTTAAAGGAATGGAGAATCCATCCTTAGCCTGTTTTCATTAGTAACAGCGTACATGTTTAAATCTAAATCTACATTCTTTCTGCCCATTCGTGGTCAATATCCCAGCATCTTTTTAAAGTAATTGTGAAAAGGAGTGTGGCAGTTATCTAATTCTCCTACTGTAGCATTGGGATTGCTTTCTGAAAACAGCTTTTTCTCCCCCTTTGACTTTCAGAATTACCAAGCCAGTGCTGATGATCTCACCAAAGTACTTGTGATAGATCCAAACGTTGCTGAAGCAAAGAGGGAGTTACAAGAGATCACCCAGTTGCTTAACCTTAAAAGTAAAGTTGGAGCCAATAGCCAACAAAAGCAAAGGAAGAAAATAAAAATACAAGAGGTACCTTCAATTTTTTTGGAAAGCAAGCTGTATTGAAATCTCACATTTAAGAAATTAAAAAGGGTCTTTTATTCTGTAATGTTGACATATTTTGAACTCGTACTACTTACATGTTTGTGTATTCACGTGCTTGCTGGTTTTAAAGAAGCACTCAGGGACTCATGTCTTAAATGTGATGTGTGTATGGTGCCAATCAGACTCTATAATCAAGTTTGTAATTCTTTGGGGTGTATGCAAAAATACTAGCAGAAATAAACTGATTGTAATACCTAGCAAGAAACTTTCCAATGTAGTTAAAGTTGAAGACATGTTCCTTTTGAAGAGTAAACAAATCACGAAGTGTTCAAAACATCTGTCATGTCTGGCACCAAAACATGTCAGTGTTTCTTTCAGATGTTGTTTTCAGGGAACCAACAAGAGGCTGTGCTCCAGGAGGCCCCTGTGATTGTGTGTACTGTCAGAGGCTGTATCTTTAATTAGGTTTGGCAGTTAGATGGAGAAATTGGAATATTGAATATGCATTTGAAGGAATAGAGTGTGGATGAAAAATATAGTTTGTGGTCCAGTAAGCCTGTCTTCTTTTGTTACAAGAAATATAGCTACCGATCTGTAGTGTGACACATTAGAATTTGTGTCTCTTATTTTAAAACTATTGTATAACTTTTAATAAAACTGGAACTGCAGATGATAACCAGGGGTAGCCAAAATTATGGAACTGAAGAGCCTCACAAGTCGATTATTAAACCTTCGAGAGCCGCACTAAGGTGTATAACCTCATACTTTTATCTACTCCAAAATTACTGAGCTTAAAATTCATTATGCACTTCAATTTTATTGTAAAAACAGGGCAAATATTGATCCTACTGATGCTCGATTCTAATAATTACTTAAGGTTACCATGAAAACTAGGCCTATCCAGTAAAAACTTAGCTGTTGCTGGATGTAGAACAATGCAGGCTAATGGCAAGTTTTTTAACATCTGGGCAGTAACTTATCAATACAGTACATAAAAGCTCTCTCAGGTGCTGATCCCTAAGTATTGCACAGTGTTTCGATTTAACAAATTTCATTGTGGAATACAATGCTTCACAGCAGTAAATTGTGCCAAAAATTGAAAGTAATCTACATTGTTTTAAACTCATTTCTTATTATTCCACGTCATGTTTAGGACATGTAAAACATGATTTTATTTTCACAAGTAAACTGCATTAGGGCCTATAAGAAAATCTAAACATATATCAGCTTCCCTGACCATGCCGCGCTTCTCCACCCACCCCCAGCTCTGAACATGCTGCCACTTCCCTGCCATCTCTGACCATGCTCCTGCTGTCCCTCACTGTGCCGTGCTTCTCCCCTCCTATCTCTGACTGTTCTGCCCTTCCCTGCCGTGCTCTTCTGCGAGCCGCACGTTTTCTTTCAAGAACCACATGCAGCTCGCAAGCCGTACTTTGGCCATGCCTGAATAAATCATGAAGGGCCTATTTGTGCAGCTCTCCCATGCAGGCATCCCATGAAAGTCAAAGGGATTTTGGGAACTTCATGTAGCTGGTGTAAGCTAGAAGTTGGCTTTTCATTTTAAACAAAATGTACTACATATGAAAGCAGGAAACCTCTCGTAATAGCAACATGTAGAGACCACAATTAAATTATTGGAGAGAAACAAGAATGGCAAACTAAGGATAAAGATGATATAACATGCCCTGAACTTTTGCAAAAGAGTTTTATATATATTTCAAGAGATGCTGACCTCTGAATTTTTATTGTTAATGTTAACCCAATTTCGTGATTCTTCAGATTTTGAAGATAGTCTATTTTCAGTAGAATTGACTAAAATACAGCTGTGATTTCATCTTTAATTCACACAGATAGTATGTAACTTTGAAACTATTAAGTTATTGGTCCTATTTTCAGTTTTCCAACAAAATCTTTTAGCTCTCTCCTTAAGAAGAGGATGCAAAACACTGAGGATACATTTAAAATATCCATAGCTGACAAAGGAAAACAGCCTTTTTTACATGCATGAATACATTAGGATATCATTTCCATAAAGGCAAAATTTGGAATATAGAAGGAAGAATAGCTACCATGTTCTGAAAATCTTCCCTCAAGAAGAGGAAAGTGGTAAACTAATTTAGTGGTTTTCGGGCTGGACATACAGTCATCTGGTTTATGAAACCTGAGATGTTATGTATATCAAAATTAAAATGATTTGTTGTTTTTTTGTGAAGGTGACTGAGAGTAATGAAGAGGAGAGACAGAATACTACCTCAGAGGATGTTGTGATTAATTACCAAGTTACCAAAGGAGGAGCTGACAACAGTGTGCCATTAAAAATCTTTGAAAAACTGGTCATTTCAGAACCAACTAATGCCTATGAATTTGGTCAGATTATAAATGCAGTGATTGCCAAGAAGGATGCTGCTGCTTGTGCAGATCTCTTAACCATTATTGATCCAAAAAAATTGCCAGTGCTGCTAAGTAACAAACTAGAAGGGGATACCTTTCTGGTCTTTATGCAGGCACTAGAATGTCATATGCTTGGAAAAGACCCAGACCTTGTTTATCAGCACCTTCTTTATCTGAGCAAAGCGGAGAGGTTTAAGGTAAGAGCATATCTTCGGTGCAGTTTCTCTTGTGAAAATGTCAAGAAACTCAAAATGTAAACTAAATGCAATATGAAGTTTGTTAAATTTAGCACTTATTTTTCCAAGATTTATACCTACCCGTACTAACAGCATAACTTACCTTTTTCAGGTTATGCTGACACTTCTTAGCAAGAATGAAAAAGAGCAGGTTCAGCAGTTGTTTGATTCTCTTTCAAAGAAGGAAAATCACCAGTTTTCTGTAGAAGACCTGGAAAACCTTAAAAGGGTTTATGATCTTTAAATAAAGTATAAGGAGTATGAACTGTGCAGACTGGAATGACAGTCAGTTTTTTACTTGAATTGTTCAAGATGCTGTAGTATTTTTATAGTATATGTACATTGAAAATCTGTTTTTATCTTGTAGGTGTATAAATTTTTAATTTACAGAGCTCTAACATGTCTGTTTTTAATAACATAGGTCATGTTATTTGAACTATTGCTTGAATTAGAATGTATTGAATACATATATAAATATATATACCTATTGTGGGTTTCTTTAAAACAAAGTCCTTTGGGTATAGCATGTATCAGATTTCTAGCCATTCATTTGCCATATCATTTTAAGGTCAGACTATATTTTCTTGTGCTAAAGAAGTGTCCTTAAGATAAGTGGGTTATTAGTTAGAAATAACATTACTAAAATGAGGGCTTGTTTGCATAGTAAGTTGACCTGCCTCATAGAGGTGTAAATGCCATTATCCACTGACATGTGCCACTCTGACTGGCCTATGTAGACCCTTCTGAGCTGCATTAAAATTTTCATTGTGTCTATTGATCTTGTACTGTGTGAAATGGGAATTAATTAACTCACACAAGGGAACTTTCAGTGAGTGCCATCTGACTCCATGTGAGCTACTTAGTGTGCACCTTAGGAGTTTGAGTTCTAGTGCACACTAATGTCCTGTACACTAACATACCATATAGACAAGCCCAGCATTTATTAAAAAAAATGTTAACTTTTTCCTGATGTTAAATTTACTACTTCATTTCTTGGAATATACAAAAACCATATTTTTGTACTGTTTGTGCACTATAGGTTAACATACATTAATAGGTTAGTTTGTCATGGAACACTTTGAAGCAAAGTAATTATTAAATTGTGAAGTTTGTTTAATACAGAAGAGGACAGTAATTTGTTACACATACAGAAAAGTTTTATGGCAGGATTGCTGATGCTTTTGCACTGTTCTGAGAACAATACATATTGGTAGTGACACAATTCATCACTGATGGATCCTCTACTGAATGTTTTATTGAAATACTATATGCTATCTTAATATTTTATTCAGTTGTGAATGAATTTTTGCTTAATTTATCCTTAAAAAATGGTTCTCAATTAGAAATACTTGACTCTTCTGAAACTTGTATAACAAGAATTTAAAACACCATTTACTCTTGTGTTTTCAATAATGCTTGTGAAGCTAGAAGCAAAAATAGCTTCACAAACTCAATTTAAGTTAATGGTTCTGCTTTATTTTGAATTGTATTATATCAACATTTTCATATAGGAAAGCAGAGGAAGCTATCTTTTTTAAGAGAAGTGTTTTCCCCTATAACAGGTGCTTTATGAAAATGAGTGCGCTTGGGAATGTTGTTTGCATGTAAATTTGTCTCAGGCATCTATTAGTACAAAATATTTTTTTCTAAAGAGATAGAGAAGCAGCGGCACAGCAGCCAGCAAGCAAAACTGTAAATAGGGGAATTCATGTGGGAGTTCTGTTGGAAGATGAGGACAAAGCATACCCCTGTTTCTTAGGGGCAGTGAGTGAGTTTGTGTGTGTGTTGCAGTAGGTTTGTTTGTTTTTTCCTTTTCAATTTGCAGAAACTAGCAGGGGGCAGTGTGTTGTGAGAGAAGCAGAACCATGATTATCCTGCAGGGCTCCCTTGCTTCGGCATCCTAAAAGGCAGCCAAACAAACAGGCAACAGCACAGGAGCCAGAAAACAGAGCTGTAAACAGGGGAGCTTGAGGGGGAGATTGTAAGGGGTGTTTGTGGGAGGAGGTCTGTGTTATTCTGGTTTTGCTTTAGTGTGTGTTTTGGGGGTTTTTTTTTGTTTGTTTGTTTGGTTTTTTTTTGTTTTGCTTGTGGTCTTTTCTTTCTCATTAACAGGGCTTTACGTAGGAAGGCTATAACAAATACAGAGGCTGCAGTGATAAAGACTCAAGGAATGGAAGAGACAATGAAGATGACTGGATGTGGAAGCTGCGGGGGATGTACATGATCCTGGAGCAGGTACATGAGAAGAGCTTCATCTGTATGAAGGGCTACTTGATAAACCTGATGGAAGAGAAGATCTGAGGTTTGGAGATGCAGATGGAAACTGTGGTTGAATTTTGAAGGGGATTTGAGGGGAATATAGAGGAGGCTGAACGGAAAAGTTGACTCAAAGATACAAGCTGGACTGAAGAGCTCAAGAGGAGAGAGTGCTGTATGAGGAAAGTGGGCAGTGGAGACATGTGACTGTGAGAACCAGGCAGAGCAGACTGACCAATGAATGAGAAGTAGAGTTCAGAAACAGGTTTGTTGGGTTGGAAAACAAAGAAGGGGCACAGCAGGCAGTAACTGAAGAAGAAGAGCAAGGAAGAAGAGGTGAGTGGCTTGTCCTAGAAGAGGAGGCAGAAGAGATGCCCATAATTCAGAGCTCCAGTAGAAGATAGGGTAACTCACGAAAAACTGCAAGGAAGAATAAAAGACAAGAAGACTTCCAGCCAAAAGGAACAGAAGGAAGGCTGGAGAATCACACCATCACCAGGAAAAGTCTACATGATTTGTGACTCCTTACTAAGAAGAAAGGACAAACCTGTCATATTCTGTCCTCCGTATCAGTGCTGGTATACTGTCTGCTGGAGCTAAGATACAGGATGTGCACCTGAGGCTAAAGAGGATCCTAAAGGGAACAGGAAAGAATCCACTAATTTTTCTTCATATAGGAACAAATGATACAACTATATCCTCACTGGAACGTATCAAGGGAAACCCATAGTGTGTGGAAGATGCTTAAGAAGATGAAGGCCCAGGTTATCTTCAGTGAGGTTTTACCAGTCCCTAGAGGAGGAGAATGTAGGCAAGACAAAATTATGATAGTTCACAGCTAGTTCAGACAATGGTGTGCTATAAGCAGGGCTTTGGGATGTTTGACCACTGGAAGGTACCCATGGATACGGGCCGTTCTTATGGGATGGACTCTACCTGTGTAGGGAGGGAAAAAGAACAGAAACAAAGATGTTTGTACAGCAAACGAAGAAGTTTGGGTAACAAAATGGAGGAACTAGAACTACAGATGCAGGAAGTGAAGCCAGATAGTACAGGGATAACAACATGATGGAATAGTAGTCATGACTAGAGTTACAAGAATTGAAGGATATGTTCTGTTCAGGGAAAACACACAGAAAGATAAAATTGGTGGAGCAGCATTGTATATTAATGAAGAATTAGACTGTAAAAAATTAGTGATGGAGTGTGTAAGCCAGAGCCTGTTAGAGCCAAAATCACTGGGGGGGGAGGGGCTTTACTAGATGTTGCCCTGGAATAGTACTTGAGATATGCTACAGATTTCCAAGATCTAATTTGGCTATGGATAGCAACCTCTTCAAGGTTTTTAAAGAAATTACTACTATTTGGAATTGTGTGATAATGGCAGACTAACTTCCTAATATAAATTGGAGGACAAGTGCTACTAATAGCAGTAGGGCCCAGATTTTCTTGGATGTGGTATTAAACTTATCTTCACCAAACAGTTGCTGAACCAACAAGATGAGATGCCACTTTAGATTAGTATTGGTGGGTGGTAGGGACCTCATAGAAGAACTGGCTGTAAGGGGTAAATTTGGTTTGAGTGATCATGATTCAGTTTAAACTAAATAGAAGGATAAGCAAAAATAAGATTTGCAGCTAGGGTCAATTTTTAAGAAGGGTTAGGGTAGTGGTAGGATGGTTAATGGGTATGAGGATATGAAGGTAGAAATTACCACAGCTGAGGTGGAAGTCAAACTCAAAAACAGTTTAATGGGACTAAATCAGGATGGCTAGATAATCTCCATCCAACAGCGCTACAATGCAGTGACCCAGCGCCCAGGGCACGTTCCAATCAAAATGTTACTTGCCATTAGCGGTGCTTGGAGCCAGTGCTGCAAAATGCACCCTTTAAGAGAGTCGCCCTATTGAGCTGCTCCAGCAAGCCTGGGGCAAAGCCCCATTGGTCCCACCATAGTTACAGCCCTGCCATTCAAGAATATTGAAGGAGCTGGCACGTGAAGTAAAAAATACTGGCTTTTTGACTTGCAGGGAATCTGTAAACCCAGCGATTGTACCATATGCCCGAAGAATTCCTAATATAGTTCTTATTTTTAAGAAGGGGTGGAGAAGTGATCTGGGAAATTACAGGCCTGTTAATTTAAATTCTCCTGTATGCAAAATCAAGGAATACAATTTGAAAGAGAAAGCACTTAAGGACATAGGGGTGAACGGTAACATGGCTAAAATACAACATGGTTTTACAGACAGTATATCATTGCCAGAACACCTTGATATTTTTAGAAAAGGTAACTGATCTTTTTTTTAAGACCAAGGAAATGTGGTAGATCTAATGTACCTGGATTTCAGTAAGGGATTTGATGTCACATGGGCACTTTTTAGTTAAATTGGAGATTATGGGAAATAACTGAATGGTGGATAAGGCGCTGGTTAAAGGAGAAACTACAGTAGTTCATACAGAAAGGTGCGTGACAGGTTGGAGGGAGATTACTAGTCGAGTTCCTTAAGGATTGGTCTTGAGAAGAATCTTAATAATGTTTTTGTTAGTGACTTTAGTACAAACAGTGGAGTGCCCTAATAAAATTTATAGATGATGCAAAGTTGGGGGAGGGTACTGCTAAAGTGAGTGAGGACTGGAATATCATACAAGAACTGGATGACCTTGGAAACAGGAGTAATAGAAATGGAATGAAATTTAACAGTTCAAAGAGGAAAGTGATGAATTTATGAACTAATAAGAATTTTTGCTATAATCTAAGCATATTGGGTTACTGCTGGATGACTTTGAACCACCAGGGTGATGTGGCTGTAAAAGGCTAATAATATCTCAATAGTGCATCCTAGCTCTGCAGTTCCAGTAGAGCAGGGGTCTCAAATTCAAAGCACCACAAGGGCCACATGAGGATTAGTACAGTAGCCTGAGTGCCGCACCACTGAAACCGTTCCATACAATGATATTGAAAATATTGGTAATGGTTGTGTCACTGCAGGCTGCAGGAAATAGCTTTAGGGGCTGCATGTTTGAGACCCCAGCAATAAGGGTAGGATGTTAGCGTAATTATGCAAAGCACCAGTGAGTCCTCATCTGAACTACTATGTGTAGGTTCCACTCTCCCGTTTCAAGATGAAATCTAACTAGAACAGGTGCAGTGAAGTCATTAGGCTGATCTGTGGAATGAAAACACTGCCTTATGAAAGGAGAATCAAAGAGCTTGGCTTGTTTAGCCTAAAGCAAGACGCTCCCCTTCCCTCTCGAATGAGTTTGACACCTCTGTTACAAGATCCTGCCTTTTGATCTGTCACACTGAGAGGTTTTCCACTAACTTGCTGTGACTTGAGATGACAAGGTATCCAGGTCAGCACTGCTTGTATCTTAATGATTTGGTTCATCTGAGTGGAAGCACTATTATAGGGACCAGTTTGATTCATTTAATCCAAGGGCTCTTTGCTATCTGGACCTCAAAGTAAAGAGTAAAATCCACCTTTGAACCATGTTAGAACACAGAGTGCAAAAGAGTGGGTTAGTTGTGAGGTGAGTGAAGGCATATCTCCCACAAGAAATATTCTAAACCATAGCAGCCCTTGTCACCCAGCTGCAGCTCCAGCCAAAGGCACTAGTTCTGTAAGACACTGCCTATAAAATCAGAACATCTAATCCTCCTCTTAAACCTCACCCCTACCTTCCTTAACTGACTGCATGTTGTGCCAAAAGTCCTCCACCTTGGGGGGCCTGAGCTTCCCTCTAGCAGTGGCTCTGTTTCCCCCCAGACTCCCAGGCTGGGAAAGGCCCTTTGCCCCCTTCAACCAGGGTCTTTTTTTCCTGACCAGTATGCTTGCTTCTTCTCCAGGTCTGTCTGCCTTCCAACTTCACGTGGACCCTAGTAGCTTCCCTCACTCACGCTCACACTCCTGCTGTCTCCCTTCTCTGGAGGGAAGGCTTTTTAACAAGCTCCAGGTGTCCTAATCAACCTGGAGTAACCACTGCTGAGCTACTGAGGGAAAGGGGACTTGCTGAGCCTGGGGCTAATATATTCGTTGTCTAGTACTTTCTGGAAGCCATCCAGTGACACTATCATGCCTAAAAATTTAAAAAGTTTAAATTGCTGTTAATTGTTTAAATTGAAAAAATACACAGATACAAATCACATTTTGCCAAGCCTAATTATTTTGCTTGTTTACCATGTATGGAAAGATTAAAGGAAAGTATGGTAGAGACACAGCCCTGCATGCACTGACTGATTCCAGCAAGTCTATGTGGCCTGCATGTAAGGATGGTGCAGTCATCCCCAGAGAGGACACTGGAATCCTTAATTAAATGTGTCCATTTCAGGACTGGGTAGGTAGGGTGCCCATACATCTCATTTAGACCTGAACCATCCCTTTGTTAAGCCATATGTTTTTAGCAAAATTGGGTATTTGTCCCTTTTGCTGCACGGTCAAATATCCAGAAAAGTGCAGTGTGACCTTTGGCTGAGAGCAGAGGAACATGGGGGAGGCACACAGTGAAGGCAACCTTCTGTACTGGAGGAGGCAGGGCTTGGATGAGGAGCAGGGACACCAACCTCATGGAGCCAGGACATGATTGGGCAGTTCAGGCCAGCGGGGGGGGGGGGGTGTCATTTCCTTTTGAGGAAAAAGGGTCACTCTGAGGGTAAAGTAAAACACATCAAGCCAGAGCTTGTAGCCCCAGTCTCACTCACTCAGCATGTTCTAACACTGTCACCTGGATTTTTTTTTTTTAAACAGCCTCCAAATTCTTAAAGCAATCGTCTCCTCTCCTTTCCCTGTGTCTATCTAAGCTCTACATATTCTTTATAATCTTCCCTTCAAAGAAAATTAGTATAGTTCACCTCTGTCAGTTTCCTGCAACTGGTGAACTCCTTTCTGATGACAGAAGTAAAAGGGCCAAACTATGCAATATCATAAGAATAACAACATCAGAATCACATATTCCTCATCTCCCTAATTCTGACTTACCACTACATATGCAAAACTGCATTGGCTGTCCTCCATTTCAGTAGGGTTTGCTATCCATTGTCACTGCCCTATTGCACAGAAAAGAAATGTTCAAGTATCTCCCCCTCTTGCTGCCCAATCCCTATTCTAAGTGAGTTTTAGTACTCATAGGAAAGGTTACATGCTTAAACAGCTAATTACTTACCAGCTGATTTAGTTTTTCATAAAATTTGTATGAAATATTTGCTACTGCAGTGGGGAGCAACGTATCTATGATTATCATGAAAAAATATGTACTTGTTGCAAACACCTGTTCCTCTTAAGTGAGAATAGTCTTGCAGAGCTGATTTTATTGAAGGTGTTCATATATAGCTTGGGAATGGGATAGATACATTTATTTCTTTTGATGGATTTCTTTCAATCTCATATATCATTAGCCATGTGTGCTCTGACAAGCCAAGAGAAAAGACCTTATGAATGTACAGGAACCAATTAGAAACAATTTATCAATAAACTGTTTAATTTTGCTTATCATGATAAACTGCCTTCTGATAGGCTAATAGGGTTTTGTTTCAGGTAGAAAAGGGGAAAAACGACAAGTGATCAACATCCTGATGGACTAGCTGCTAGCCCATCTGCTTAGCATATATTCCTGTCAGACAATTGTGTTTCTATCCTTCTATCAACAATTTACTTTCCTTCCTACTGAAGTGGCAATGCAGGTCATTACTTTGGCAGGAGAGGAGTAGAAACCCAGGTCACTGAAGTATGAAATACTTTGGGTGCCATTCTGTGACATGCCAAGACCCTTCAACTCCCATCAAAGATATACCTAGCAAAAAAAGTATGAACAAAGACAGTGGGAAAAGAAGGTGCACCA
This sequence comes from Podocnemis expansa, assembly GCA_007922195.1. Taxonomy (NCBI): domain Eukaryota; kingdom Metazoa; phylum Chordata; order Testudines; family Podocnemididae; genus Podocnemis; species Podocnemis expansa. The sequence goes on from ML681998.1 coordinate 16,829,387, forward strand.
CTCCTTTCAGAAAAAAAAGCTGTCAGTGAACACTGACATTTTTAAAAGGCCACTTGGCCACTAACAAAGGACAAAAAATAAAAGGTATTACACAGACATTTATTTCAGGTATGCAGTTTACACGCATGTTATTGAGCAAAACTGAATTGCAAATATACAAATACCGTAACAAGCATTATCAAATAACGTAACTGGCACTAGTGTTCTAAGCATATTAATGGACCTGGTGGGGATAAGTCATGGAAGAGGACTGCAGCCCATGGCATTTTTCTTTTTACCATACCAAACTGTTGGTAGCACCATAATGGCAATACTTACAAGGAACACAAGACAGAACATTGCTTACTGTTATTCCAATAGCCACATCTTTTTTTCTTTACTTAACGAATTATGCAGCAAAAATTTTAATAGTGCAGGTGCTTTTAGCCAACTTCAGCTTGTATTTAGTTGAGTATCTTCCATGAGCAAAAGAAAAAAGAAAAGCCAGCCAGATTTAGAACCCATCTTTTTGTACTTGTGCAAGTTCTGCACTGTGCTTTAACTCTCTGACTGAAGATGGTCATGTGTTTTGCAAACAGATGTCACGTAAAAGTTATCCACTAAAGCCTGAGTGAGTCTTTGGTAGGCTAATACTTCTTTATTATTATACACATTATCTACCACAGTCATTTTATTTTCTATAAAGTTTTCCTCTATAATCCAAGGTGGCCAAAGAGGACATTCTGGAAAACGTTACAGTAAAATCCTCAAACGACCAGGCACTTAAAACCCAGTCTATTCCAAAGGCACCGAGAATCAAAGGGGGGCACTGTTCTTCTAATGAACGGTGACTCTATCTGCTTCTCTACAGTGTTTAGGAATCAACCGATTCTTAGTTTACAGTTTACCTATAGTATAGAGTAGCCATATCTGTTGCCATGTGATGCATATATAATTGAATTACCTTGACTATTCTTCGTAAGGAGAGGTCACCTTTCTACCCTGTGTCGAGTACCAATTTTTTATTTCAGAATTATGCAAAATGCCATAACCTTGCCCAAGGTGTACAAGTACACAAGCACTTCTGAAACAGGCTGCATCCAGCTCTGAACAGGTGAGTCATTCTAAATACAAGTATTTGAAATTTGCATCGTTATGAACCAAAATGGTCAGTACAAATATTTATTACCAGCATATACGGCTAAGGTCTCCACGAGAGACTCATTTCCCCCTAACTACTATTCACCCTAGAATGGTTTCATTAAGTTCCTACTGCTGACTTAACACCCACTTTTCCCAAGCCCTGTATTTTTCAAGTGAACAATATAGGGCATATTATTCAGGTTAGCATTTAACATATTATGAATGAGCCCATTTTTTATCTGATTACACAAGTATATATTTTGCTTGAAAGTTGTGGCAACACTACAAAAAATGAACATATTTTGTCCTGTTGTAATGCACTTGTTAAAGCCTTCATGTACTTCATACAGGTCTGAACATGATCCACATGAAGCACTCTGCCTTACTAGACTGACGGATATAAAATGTAATTGCATCAAAACCTTGCTTCTGCTGGCCACTTGAAACTTACAGTAGTCACAATGTAGTTCAACCAGCTATCAGACATGGTTCTTTAGTGGTAAATATATTTTTGCAGCATTTATAGGTCTAAATTTCAGTCTGAATTGCAGTGTTTAATTCCACAGCATTCTGTGCGTGGTTGTTGTTTGTTTCTTTCAGTGTTTCACCAAGACTTACATCAACAGAGGTTCCAGTTTTAGCACATTCTTCAGCAATGTAACTCAGCTGTGGAACTTCTGAGCTCGGGGCAGGTGGCGAAAGAACTGGAATTCCACTTTGGTGCGGAGAGTTTTCCAAACGGTCATTTTCTACCTCTGGGAGAACACTAACTGTGGTAAAGCGGGTATGGTAATCACTGGAACTGTGGCTACAGGAGGTTTTCATACTTTCCATATCACAGCAACTAAACTCGGAAAAATGACTTGAGTGGGAATCTGCTACAGATGGGATACTGTCACTTAGAGAGGGAGAGTCAAATTCACTGGAGTTTGTGCTTCGCTGTTCTAGCAACTGGGCATCCATGTCCTCTCTGGTCTCATTTATCTTCATGCTACTTTTTTTTCTTAGTTTACCTTTACATTTTTTTCCTGCTGTCGTTTCTTTGGACCACTTGGTGGCACTAGATTTACTTTCTGGCAAGGAGGCTGATGAACAACCAGCATTACTCCGACCTGGAGCGCCGCCATCATCAACACTGCTGCTTCCACTATTGTGTCTGAATTTAGCTGGCTTTGATTCAATATCAACTTGGACCTCCAAGCTGTTGCCTTCCCTAAAACATAAAATAAATGGTGACATTTAAGAATCCATCTTTAAGACAACTTAGGAAAAAAAAATTCATCATCAAAGCAAAATGTGGCCTTGCCCTTTTTTCTAGGTGCATGACATAATGAGAATGTTAAATTGTAATATTCACAGTTTTTTCTAAAGGAATTGTTTTATACATTTTAAAAAAAATTTAAAAAAACCAACATGAATTAAAGGGAAAAAGTCAGGGATCAGGCTATTTACTGGGCTTTGACAGTATCCCCTTGGGAACATTGTCACTCCCAGTTCACTGTTAACCTAGCAACATCTAACACCTCCACACTGTAAATTGCGGTGTGGGATACCTGTATATGCACAATCTTGAAGGCAGATCCTGTAGATGGAATCCTGTCAAGATAAGTCATTTGGCTTATCACACTGCAATACCCTTTACACACTAGATCCATTAGTCTCCATCATATTGTTCTTACCTGTCTAAAGGCATGTAGGAATTCAGAATGGATCCTGCCATTGCTTTGGTACTGGCATTGTCACTAACTGTTCCCAAGCTAACTGTGCCAGATTCTCCACTCAGACTGTATCGTTCTTTCTGCACGTCTGCCTGAACTTCCAGCCTTGGATAGATTTAAACAAATAAAAGAAAAATATCAATAGTTATTTCAATTGTGGAAATAATGACATGAAGGTACCCAGCTTAAAAAAAAAAAACAGTGCCACATTCTGCAAAGTCACCCACCACATAGTATCAAAAGTGGTTAAGAAGTCTCTCCCCAACAATCAAAGGTACCTATTTCCTTTACTGAAATGGTCATTTCTCTTGCTGCATCAATCTCAAATGCTGTTTCTCCAGTTCAGGAAAATGAGACGCATCATAAATTAAAAATGAAACCAACCACCAAAATAAAATGTCTCAGGCCACCCAGGAAAATAGAGGATTATAAAAGGAACATCCAGACTAAGGTAGGATCCATTTGCAGACGCCTCCAACATCTAGTACCCAAGAGATGGTGCCTGCCAAGATCTGAGTTCTGGCCACTGTATTTCTCATGTTCTTGAAACAGTAAGAAGACATTGCTAACCAAGGAATGTGGGACAGGGAGCAGCATTCCTTATTCTGCTTTCTGTGGCAGTGATGTTATGAACCATCGGAGGAGAATTATAGAAACCAAACCACTCAGATTCAAGTGTGAACAAGCAAAGAAAAAAAGAGAGTTTAAAATACAGTTTTAAGATTTTTTTTTAATTTAACTATTGTCTACCCATGCATTCTGACAATGGACTGGAAGCAGAGTTCTGTTACTTGCTTGTTTAAAAAAACCATCTCTCCTCTCTATAAAGGAGAAAACAGTTGAAAGAGATTCAGTACTTCTGCTTGAAGCATTTTCTTCTAGAATGTATTTAAGTGTAAAAATAGAGATACCAATTCAATATATTCTAGATTTCTAAATTGTTTAAATACAAATGGTGCTAAACAAACACGCAGAGCTCCACCTTCACTGATAGATTTTGATAGTATCTTAAGATGTTCTTCCTTGTCTGGGGTGAAGTATGGGGCACAGCCCACAAAACAAGCAAGTAATAAGTGCTTCACATTACTTAGAAATGACTCCTCTGGAATTATGTAGTGGTTTTGCATCTTGGATGTAGACTCCAGAGTCCTCCTTCATAAATGAAAAATAACTATGATGTGAGGCCATAATAGATGGGGCACCTGGAATCTGGTATGAAGGTAGGGCTAATAATTACAGACCACCAGTAAATGATAAGCTTTTGTTTTGTTATATAGACATATGGAAATTATGTAGTGGTACAGGAATGGGATAATACTGATAATGCGACACATTTGGGATGACTGTTACTTACAAATGGCAAAGCCCTGACCATACATATCTGGAGACTGTGAATTCTTCTATTGACTTTGGTGAGCATAAATATGGCCTATAATGAGTAATAATATTATGAATTTGTTAAAATTCAGCTAAATAGGTGAAGGACACTATAGCCTCTTGGATTGCTTCAGCATATGGAATTTATTATCCTTTGTAAGGAAAAGATTTCACGGTTCACCTGTGATTTCCAAATCCAAGAGGGCAAGCTATATATTACAGCAGCATAATTGCCATCTTCATGTGTAGTCCTGTCTGAAAAATCCTCTCAATGCCTCTCTCTCATTTTCACACTAAAAGTACTTTGACTTAAAACAAGGCATTGGTGCCATTCCCTCCTTACTGAAGGCCACTGGTCAGTTGTTTTCTTGCTTTTTTTAAGCAAGTTAAGTCTGAAGAAAAGCTGGCAGGCATTTATCAGTATCTGTGCTCCTGTATGGTCTGTTCAGCTGAGATAGCTCTGACAACAGATTGTCTGCAACCTGCATACTGTGCAAATCTCTCTGATTTTAATGTGACTTTGCATACTGACATTTACCTAATTAAGTGAACTAAGTGTTCATGCAAAATATTCTTGATATATAAAAAATACTGGTGAACTACTGTATCTCCGTGCACATCATTTATTATTGTATAGTGGCCCAAAGTGCTACAGAAAACATAAGCAGCCCAGGAGCACCTATAATGTCAGGTGAGAATGAATGACAGTTACTCAGTTTAGGCATGTACATATTGTTCTTATTCTTTTTACACTTACAGTGTGAAAGCTTTGAATGGATGCTCATGATAAAATGAGAGAGAGGCTGGTAAGTTTTGGGCATTTAAAACGTGGGTTAATGCAGCAGTTCCCAACCTTATCCTTTATGCGGACCACTACATCTTCATTAAAAGCTTTTGTGGATCACCGTACAAGCAAGCTGTGTTAAACATTTTTAACATAGCATATGGCTGATGGGAGTCAAACTTGTATATCAAGGGGTATTAGAAATGCAACTATTTCCAATAATTTATTATGCTCACTCACAAACATACTGCACTCATCACAGTACTTTTACCTGCACTAATTATGTCCTGCCCACCCCACCACAGACCACTGCAGTACTCTTAAAGACCACAAGTGGTCCATGGACCAGTGGTTAGGAACCACTGGGTTAGCATGAACAATCACAGCTAGCAGACTCACTTGGCATGGAACAGACATATTAAGAACATTCAAAATTACTGTGACATAACGGACACAGGTAAACCATAGGAACCTGCAGTTAACTTTGCTCCAGCTTATTTTAAACAGTGAAATGACCTGACCATCAAGAAAATAATAATAGTGATCCCTACCCCCCAACACATACTCTGCTTAATTTAAAACCAGACACCAGAACAGCAGAAAACATGTATCTTACCTGTTAAAACAGCTGACCATTGCACTTCCTGACAGACTCCCGGTTATACTGGCTCCAGCTAGGGCCATGGTGCTAGCAGTTTCACTCAAGTTGTCACGAATGGTTCCTATTCTGTCCATGTGGCTGCCACTTGCACTGAGGCTTCCAGTCAATCCTCCTACACTTCCTTCTCCTATACTAGGGTTATGACGTGCCTCTGCTACTGAAGTTGTATCTGGATAAAAATGTAAAAGGCTCGAAATTAACAGGAAATACAAAATTTCAATGCTATCTTAAACATGGATGAGAAAATTGCTTTTGGAATAACACCAGAAAGAGCCAGAGACAGAATCAAGACAATTTATGGACACATGCTATACTATACCACACCATGTGAAGATTACAACGAAGTAAAACAGGCTCTTGGTTGGGACTGCCAGAGTGGCTGAAACCACACATTTGTTTAATGAGTTGCTGAAAGACTTTAAAATACCTGAGGCTAAATAGGAATGTTACCTTTAGATGTAGCTACTCTTAGGGCTTCTCCACACTTACATTTATGCCAGCAAAACTTCTGTCACTCAGGTGTGAAGGAAACAGCCTGTTGAACAACACAAGCTTTGCTGGCATGAATGTGAGTGTAGCCACGTTATGTCACTATGAGAGCTCTTGCAACATCATAAAACCACCTAAATGAATGCTAGAAACTACTGGTGCAAGCACTCTCTTGCTGACATAATGCTGTTTACACTCAAACTTGTGCCATCAATACTTAAATCACTCAAGCAGGGTGTTTTTTTCATATTCCTGAGCTACAAAGTTTGGCACAAGTGCAAATGTTGACAAGCCCTCAGGGGCCTGTTGTGTAATTACAGAAAAGATTCATAAATTTCAGAAGGCAGCAGTTGATCATCATCTGATAGGATTTGGTTTTCCCTGTTAGAAATGAAGAGATGAAAACCAGTAGTATCCATGGAGTAGTCATCTTATCTTGCTCCTGTGAGCCTGGGGGAAGACATGCCCAGAAGTGAGCACATGATTAGAACAAGTGAGAAGAGCTTGTGTGTGTCACGGTATTGAACTTGCACTACAGGGATTAATAGTACGAAAGGAGACACAAACCCTTTTTCTCTCTCCAGTGTTCTAATACGATCGAAGAATACGAACCCTGGAAGGTAGGCCCCTTTGCTTGTGCAGTGCCCCTCTGATTACAAAGGGGCTCTATTTAAGTGTTCACTCTCACAGATCAAATCATCAGGGCTTACTAAAATATGCTTGCTTTGACTAAAACTCTGTTAAATTGTTATTTCTGAAGACGTGGATGGTACAAAGGGATTGGTAATGCAACAGCTTTTGATCTCTTAAGTCATCTGATTGCACTTAGCAGCTCAAGAGCAAGAAAGCTGTTACCACCTGGAAACATTTTGGTGATCTTTTTCGCTTCATGCACTGTAGCAAGTCACTCGGATATTACAGTGAGGAGGGCTGTTTAAGAATTTTATAGAACAGAAGACATAAGTGTAGCAGGCTCAGTCCATGAGTGGTAGGCAGGTGCCCATATTACAAAGAATATCAGGGCATGGAAAGAAAACTATCCTCATCCCTGGAGATGGTTCCTTTAAAAGGCAGTTTAGGCACAAAGATAAATAAGGCAGCATGAGGTAACCTGCAGTGTTACCTGAGTGGCATGCCAAGGGTCCCTGGTACTGAGGGTGAAGTCTACCTTTGCACCACTCCCAGCCCCTGCCTCGTGCCCCTCGCACGGGACAGGAGACATCCTGGTGCCAAACCCACCACTTTGTCCTCCCTCCCCCCAGCTAACCTGGGGAGGAAGATCTGTGCCTGAGGAGGGCAGGGCCAGAGGCTGGGGAGATGAAAATCCAGGCTTGACCCTAATCCCTTCTTACTTCCCCAAGCTTATTTAGTGTGTAGTGCCTGCCTCTCACCCTGCAGCCTGGTGCTGGCTTACCCCCCAGCCTGGGGTGGGCTGGGGGCCAGGCTGGATTTTCATGACACATTGGTGGGGGGGTTTGCTATGGGGCATTTCTTAGCACTTCCTTGTGCCCCCTGCCCCTTGAGAAGGGGTGGGCAGCACCCCCTCTCCTCTGCACTTACCTGCTGCTCCAGTCCCACAGCCCAGCCTCTTGGATGCCATGGGGCAGCCTCCCCACCTCCCCAAGGAGGGGGACAGAGGTACGCCAGCCCTTCCCGATGCATGGGGAGAGAGGCACTAAGGGGTGCCCCAGCTCCCCCATCCATTTTGCTGCAGGCCAGCTAGGGCACCCTCAGTCCCCTCCTCAGCCTCAGTGGGGGGGAAGGCGTGGTCTGGGTCAGTTCCCACCCACTGTGGCCCAGTGCCAGGGCCTAGCTCGCCCCCCCTTGGTACACCACTATGTTACTTGCACTGTAGTTCTTCTGCAAGGAAAGATCTCTGGGTATAAGGCTTTCATATGTGGTAACTATTACAAAGCACTAAATTTACAGATAAAAATATATTGAATTCTCTCACCTACTGCTGTATTTGTTCCACCAACATTTATATCATTTTCATCATCAAATTCTATCCTGACACCCTTTCCGTTGCCTGCAGAAACCCCACAACCTCCACTGCGACAGAGGGAGATGGGAACAACTCCATACACATAAGCCAACATAATAGGAACACCAATACCTACAAGGAAAAATATGAAGTTTTTCATTCAATATAATTATTTCCTTCAGCATCTTTTATAAAATCCTCCCAGGTTTTGTAACTGTATTATTTAATAATGTACAGTTAAAATAAAGCTACAGAAGAGGAAGAAGGAAGAGAAGAATTCTGTTTTCAGGTGAGATATGAGAACAGATGGCGAATCACTAAGGTGGCATGCAAGAAGAGACCTGCTCCAGACAGCAGAAAGTTCTCCTACCAACAATGGGAAACTGAGAGCAGCCCACTACTGGACGAGTAGAGCTGGGAATGGTCCTGCTTTTTTTGGCAGGGCATTGGACTAGATGACCTCATGAGGTCCCTTCCAACCCTATGATTCCATGAAGTGTGCTACGTCCATTACAAACACATATTGCCCTTTAAATGGTTTCATAAGCTTTATTAAAGAAGTATTAAAAACTTTTCTTACATGAATGAATAGCAAGAAATTATTTCAAATATCTGTAGAACCAGAAACGTTGACTAGTGCCAGTGCAATTAAGGACTTGATTCTGCTCCCACTGAATCAGGGAAAGTTTTGCTACTGATGTCAATGGTGGTAAGATCAGCCCTTAAGAAAGTATCGTTATGGAGTTTGCACATTTATGTATCTCAGCCACTCCATATCCACTTATCACAGTACACATGTGAAAAAAGAAAACTGATGACCAGAGGAAAGTGCAGTAAAAAAGACAGTCTGGGCTAGGCTGCACACACCCACAGAAAGCAAGTGGCATTCCACCCATTTTTTTTTTTTTTTGGTTGGTTGGTTTGGTTTGTTCCTTGACTGGGTTTACTTTAGAGGGGCAAAGCCAGATGAAACGAGAAGGGAAGGGAAGAGAAATGCACAGAACAGCGAAGAATAGTAAATATGGAGTGAAGCTCAGATGAAGAGGCTGTGGCAGGAGTAAGGCTGGAGCACACAGCAGATAAGAAAAAGAAAGAAAGAAGTCCATATAAAACTGCAGACAGTTCTGTCCAGACAGATGCCTGCACTTTGGATGCTTCTGTTCCTCCTGTCTGAAGTTCCCAGCCGGCTCCTCTCTGCAGTTTCCATTCCCTCAAGGACAAGTAATTATGGGGTGGGGAGGAGATAGGGCTCTACCCAGCTCTTAGTACCCTCTCCTTGAAGAGTGTCTTCCCTACTCTGTTCTGGGTCAGGAGTGTGCTGCAAGGTCAGGGAGACAGAGGCCCAACTGCAATTCAACTTTTCTTCAATGCTACCCCCCGTGACACTTATGGAAAGGATGAGTAGAAAGGAAAGAACCCAGTTTGTCTCCCGAAGACCAAATATGAGCCTGTGGCATCACAAATTAAGGAATTATTTTTAAAAAGTTAAACTTTAAAATTCCAGATTAAGCAAATTTGATCTGGAATCACTGGTGCTCACATACAGACATCCATGGTGCCATTTTTAGAGTAATTTTTTTATAGCAGTTTTAAATGAGATTTTCTTTTTAAAGAAAAACTAGATTTGTAAAAACCTGAAAACAGCCTCAGCTTGAAAACTGTAAGATTAAAGGAGTGTTTTACAATTTTTTGTTTGGATGCTGCATCTCTAAAATTTTAACTCATCTCTGTTCCAGTATAATTCACTGTGTAATGTAGAGCAAATTGCAACTTTTCCTTTCTCTCCATCTGAAAAATAGAGCTAATACCCCTAATTCACTGAGGGTGATTTATTAATGCATGTAAAACCTTCCTGAATGCTTGGCTGCAAGGTGCTGGTGTTGCTTACCTACAGTTACCGCAGCTACAACTGGAGAAACAATCACAGACAAGGTTACGCCACCTGCAATAGCCAAGTTTCGCTTGTGCTTTGAAATGTCTTTGCCCTCATATCGATTGTGAATCTTGAGGGGAGAGGAAAGGAAGAAGAGAGTTTTAGTGTACTTTGTACATCAGTGATAAACTTCTACAAAGATGAAAGGGGTGATGTGTAAACACTTCTGGCTCCACTCTGCCACAGAACAGTCTGTTGTATGCTCTCAACTAGAGATTATACGCTATTAATTTAAATCCTTATACATTCCTTAAAAGATAAGGAGTTGTGTGACATTTAAAGACTAACATTTACTTTTTTTTCTGGACTAGACTAACATGGCTATCCCTTTGGAAATTGACAAGATGCAAGGCCTTAAAAGATAGCCTGTCAAAGAGGGACATTAAGTAATCCATATTTCTTAGTGATTTCACACAGTATAAATTAATTTTACAAAGAAAAGCATAAATTTAGAAGTCACCATGATTTCCATACGTGACTGTCACAGGGTACAATCTGAACTGAGGAACAGTGTTTTACTTTGCTGTAGACCAACCACTCCTGGTCTATCCACACATAGACTCCATAGTGTAAATCACCCCCAGTCATACAGTATGAATGCAACAGCCAGCCACTCATGAATTCCGCTGCATGGCAACGTCTGCAAACTCCCAGTCCCAAACTCTCCCCCAGAAATGAGTCTTTTATTACCCAACACCCTCTTGGACAATACAAGCTCAAATAAAGTCTGTCATTTAATTAAGAGGAAATGATATACACAAATCTTTTTAATCAAATGAAGTTTCCAAAACACTTCAAACATAAACTTGTTTTATTTAAAACAAGACAACTAACAAATTTATTTTTTGCATGAGCTTTCGTGGGAGAAAATCCCACTTTGTCAGACGCTTCGAAGTTTCTGATGGAGGTGGGATTTTCTCCCACGAAAGCTCATGAAAAAAGGAATTTTTTTTATTCTTCAAGTGCCACAGGTCTCCTTGCTTATCTGTTTTACTGAACTAGACCAACCCAGCTACCCCTTTGGATCTTGTTTTATCTAAACCAGTATGTAACTACAGAAATAGAGATTTTAACCAACTACAAGTAGTTAGGCATAAAAATCTGAATTAGTTACAATGAGATAAAGGTAAAAAGCACCTATTATTTCAGTTAATAAACTAAGTGAATTCAAACCAAAAAGGTCCCTCTCACCACATGTTCCAGGAGTCTTATTGGCTAAATCTTTCAGCCAAGACCCCTCCTCAGTCCCTTGAAGCTTCTTTGCCTTTTAAGTGTTCTCATGAATAGAGATGAAAGGAGAAATGATTTAGGCCTATATTTCCCATTCTTTACCATTTCTTTTTCTTAGAAAATCATCTCCAGCTGAGATTCAGGAGGCCGTAAGCCTCTGGGGTGGGAACTTCCAGCTATTTTTTTTTTGTTGCCAACATGTCAGTTCTTCACTCACACCCTTTTTCCTACCACAGAATGGCCGCTTAACCAGGTAATGGACCATCTGATTTTGTTGACACCTGCCTGAAGTGTCAGTTTGCCTTTTATCTTTGAGGAACTAGTTTGTGCCTGTTTTTTAAAAAACTTGGAATGTTTACCAGTAACGTCATACAGCTGGAACTTAACTTATATGTCGTGTAGCCATACATATTTAACCAGGACAATAATGATCAGCAAATGATGAGGTTTTAAATGATACCCAGAGCTGCCAACTTTGCAGTTTAGTTCTTACTAACAAAGCTGAGGGTGGTTTTTTTTTTTTTTTTTTTTTTTAAACATAGTGACACAGTAAGCTGACATCAGCAAAAAATACCATAGCCCCACTGCCAAAGCTCCCCCACTGCCACTGACCTTCCCCCAGCTGTCAGTTTTTTCAGTGGCTGAAATTAAAGTGGCCCTCCACTACTGAAAGAAAATTGCCTTCAGAGGCAAGTTCAATGGCAACAGTGCACAGTTTCAGAAGCTCTTAAAGAGGCAATGCCGGCTGTGTCTTTTCAAGTGACAATAGCTCTTCATCAGCGGGCCTTACATGCTAATTTCCATGCTGGTGAGTGAGGGAGATATTTGTGTGGATGTTTCTCTTTTAATTATGGCAGCAGTAAATTTCCACACTTCTTAGTGACTATCTGTGAATTTGTGGATGGTTGGCAACCCTGATATACCTCAAACGGTATACTTTGTATATTACAGGCTTGTAAAAAAGGGGTGAACATCAACGTATAGACTCTCACACCACATATGCACTGCCTTTTACAAAAGTTTATGTCCAGCAATCAACCTGAGACAGAGAGAGATTAACATTAATGTTTCTTACTTTCAGTCAGTTTATAAAATATTAACACAATTTTATTAAATTAATGATTTATTTTCCATATAGTTTTTATAAAGTGGGACATGAGAAGGGGTTTCAGCAGTGTAGCCTTTATCAAGTTTCAGCTGAAGAGACAGAGGGGCAGGAATTGTTCTAGTGAACTTGCCCACTTGTGATGAGTTCTTGAGGGAGAAGACATTTCAGCCCCCATAGCTCTTACTGCTCTCCTACCTATGAGGTGTTTACAAAGTCAAATCCCTTACTCATGGCCTGCTCTATAAGACTTTAGAAATTTGGCAGCTTAAACTTCTTGTCTACAGCAAATCTTACATGAATTTGCAAAGTCTTGGTGCCCACTGTTTCACAGAACTTGGTAGAAAACCCTTCTCCTAGCTCTTAAGAGTTGGGCCACTTTTACATGGCAGCACTTACAGTGGCACACGTGCACCAATAAGCTCCTTTGCTGTTGTGTTTGCGCTGGAGATGCTCTAAGCCAACAGGAGAGAGCACTTCCATCTGCTTAACAACACCTGCTTCCATAGGAGGCTGAAGGTGTGACCTGGTCTACACTTATGAGGTTTTCAGCGGCAGTCAAAGGGAGTTGCACAAGTTATTTTACATCGCTTGCGTATCTCCCTTTCACTTTCTAACACCCACTCATCTCACTGTCGCCACTGCACAGAGTTGAAGGGAAATACCCTACCTTTGACTTGGTGAATTTGCTGCCATCAATGTTTACTTGCCTTATGTCAGTGAGAGAGACTGTCTTACAGACACAGAATTGCCTTTGCCAGTGTCAGATTGGCATAATTTATGTTACTCAGGGTGTATGTTATTCACATCCCTAAATTATATTGAAGTAATCTGTAGCATAGACAACCATTACATCCAGTCTAGCCTCCTACATTTCAAGCCACGGAATCTCATCCATCCACTCCTGTGATAGAGCCATAACCTCTGGCTCAGTTCCTGAAGTACTTCATCATAATTTAAGACTAAATTACAGATAATCCACCATTTACACTAGTTTAATCCTGCAAGTGACTCTGCCTCATGCTGCAGAGGAAGGCAAAACCCCTCCAGCGTTTGTGCCAATCTGACCTGGGAGAAAATTCCTTGCCAACCCCAGATATGGTGATCGGTTATAGACTCTGAGCACATGAGCAAGACCTACCAGCCATGTGCCTGGGAAAGACTTTTTAATAACAACTTCGAGCCCTTCCCATCTAGTGTCCCATCACCAGCTGTTGGGATATCTGTGGCTTGCATTCATGTGCCGCTGTAGGTTGTCTCATCATACCATCCCTTACATAAACTTATCAAGCTCAGTCTTGAAGCTAGCTTTCTTGTCCCCACAGTTCCACTTGGAAGGCTGTTCCAGACCTAAGTTCCAAAGGGGCAGCCATGTTAGCCTCGTGCAGCAAAGAGTCCTGTGACACTTAAAGACTAACAGATTTATTTTTTGCACGAGCTTTCATGGGAGAAAATCCCACTTCATGAGGTGCCTTGAAGATGGGGAACTTACAAAATGGAATGAAAATAAAATAAAATTCATTCAATTCTATAAGATACCCCATCTTTGAAGCATCTGACAAAGTGGGATTTTCTCCCATGAAAGCTCATGCAAAAAATAAATCTGTTAATCTTTAACTGCCACAGGACTCCTTGTTTTTGGGTTTGGTTTTTTTTTGGTTCCAGAACTGCACTCTACTGACTGTTAGAAACCTTCATCTAATTGCAACCCTAAACTTGCTAAAGAATAGTTTATGTACATTTTTTCTGGTGTCCACAGTGGTGCTTAACTTAAATAACTCCTCTCACCCTCTGATATTTATCCTTCTGATGTCTTTATAGAGAACACTCATACATCCCCATAGCCATCTTTTCATTAGGCTAAACAAACCAAGCTCTGAGTTTCCTTTAGTGAGGTAGGTTTTCTCCATTACTTAGATCAGATGTGGCCAAAGTGCGGCTTGGGAGCTGCTCTTGAATGAAAAAGTGTGGCTCATGGAAGAACATCAGCAAATCAATTTTGTAGGTAAAAGTATATTGCTATATGCCTCAGTGCGGCTCTTGAAGGTTTAATAATTAATTTGTGTGGCTCGAGTTCCATAACTTTGACCACCCCGACTTAGATCATCCTAGTTGCCTTTCTCCACACCTGCTCCCATTTGAATGGAGCCTTCTTAAACATGGGAGACCAGAGCTCGCACAAAGTTTCAGATGAGATCTCACCAATACATTGTCTAATGGTATTAGCAGTTCGCTATCATGACTGGAAATGAGCTGACCCTTATTTGACATTACTCTTCAGGTTAGTCTGTGATGTGAAGAGAGAATACTTCTCTGCTTCACAAATTTGTTGCAATTCATTTATGCATGTGGGTGCTTAGGTGATAAGGGTCTTATGAGCACGCAGAAAAGAGCTATTATAACTTTGTATGGAAATTCAATAGCCACCTTTATTCTGCTCTTATGCAAGGGCCCAAACAAGTGCGCTAAAACATGAGAGAATGGTGTGGATTATTTTTTAAAACCAACTGTAGCCGAAAGTGCAATAATTTGCTGGACAGTAAGGACTGTAAAAGGACTGGTCTGGCAGAGTTGAATGTCCACAACTCCAGACCAGCATAAGAGCCAGACCAGAGGGAAGGAAAGACAGTTTCTTGGAGCACCAAGAGGCAGACTGGCCAGCTCAAGTCTAAATGAGGCTGCTAACCATTTTTAATGTAAAGTTATGCTGAAATGTATTTGGGAAGGAATGGTAACCAGAGCTAACTAAAAGTACAACAACGCACACTTGCAAATGTGTTACATTTCAAAACCAGATGCAAGGTAAGATGCATACCTTACGCCCCACATAGACAGGAATGCCAATAATCATAGCAGGAATAGCAATGCCGGCTATTAAAGCAATTCCTACTGGTGCTCCAACAAGCGTTCCCAGTTGCCACAGTATTTTCTTCTTACGGCTCCATGGTTTCTTTCCCCAGAACGTACAACCTGATGGGCTAGTGAAAAGAAATTGCAATTAAGCACATACAGCTGCTCAGAAATGAACCTGTAATAAGTTACAGTAAATCATTCATCTAGTAAAATTCATGTTATGTAGGTGGTTATTGAGTGATTACAAACTCTCTCTTTAGACCTTTCAGATGCTTCAAAGTCCTTTGCAAGGCATTATGAGTATCTTGTGCCAATCAGTGCTAACATAAGTTATCATTTCCATATGGAAACTGTAACTTAAAATTATATCAAGTTAATGCTCAACATAACTAGCCAACACTAAAACAGCAGTAAAAGTAGCTATTGTGACTACCCAAAACATTTTATTTTGTCACACTAAGTACATAATGAACCCATTTTCCTAAGCTTAAAACAACATGAGAGTGAACATTTGATTTTTATTCTCCTAAATAAAATGAACAAAGTGACTATTTTAAGTAAGTATTATGTTTCTCATAAACAAATAATAGAAGCTTAATTCTGTAGAGACACAAGATGGCCTTTGGCTGACTGGAGAACCTGGCCCCAAATATTTTAGCACAGATGAATTATTCATCCAAGCAGAAAAGTCTGCATTAGCATGAGACTCCAGTCACTCTGAAGTTACAAGTAGTCAAAACAGGGGAGAGTAAAGTACAGTTAGATCACACAATAGGATATATGTAATATGCTGAATGTACAAACCGAGAAAATATTAGTCTCATGTAATCTATAGCTATGACTATTTTTCCTAAACATACCTTAAATAATGCAAATCCGAGATCTCTTTCATACAGAGCCAACAGAATTCACACCCACACACAGCACAAGTCATGTGGTTGCAGCTTCCATCATTCATTTTTATTATGTAAGCAGCACAACGTGGGCATGGCTTTATGTCATCAGCTGTTTAAAAAGAAACATTAAGATCATGCTATTTCTTTAAAAAAGTAAAATTTACAAAAATACAGACAAGAAATACTTAGGAGATTGTACTGGTCAACAGTAGTTCTGTAAAAGACACATTTAAATCTCTTATGAACATGCTTTAATAAATCCTTAACTGAAAGTGGCTTTTGGTCACAATCATTTGGCTTTGCACAGCTCAAATAAGAATCTCTGGAACAAACTAAAATACAGACTAATATATCATACTTAATTAGATCAATAGCTTAAAATATGCATACCCACAAACGAACCCCCTTAAAAATTTTCCAAGTCAATCAAATATTTATTATAAGTTAGATTTTAAACAGGCACATTAATAAACATGACTGATGACAGGCAATCTCTACATATAATCCTCTCCACAGTCCATTCTTCTGTAATTTTCATTTATTTATCCTTATTTTTTCTTCACACTTGAAATGCATTATCATCTTCAATGTTCCCTGTCTTTTGTTCTCTTTTCACCCCTACTCCATGGCCTCACTTAATGCTCTTGCTCTCCAAACCAGATAAAATGTAAATTTGTTATAAAAACAGAGACAAATCAAAATCACTCTAGCGCCCCTAACTGAGCTTAATATTGAACATATTGCTAAGGGTTCATATCTGCCACTGACAAGTGAGGGACAACAGAGTAAAACTGAAAGCTTCCCAAAAAGTAACTTTAATGGTAGCAAAAGACAAGATGCAGCTTGCTGACAAGACTTTCTGTTGCACCCTGGACCATTTCCCAGACTGCTACTCTAATTCAGAATCACAGGGCAAGCAATTCTCCATAAGGAAAACATCACAGTATCATAAATCGCACCCTGTGCTGCAATATTAGTTATATAAACCACACCCTGCTCGTTAGCTGGTCAGAAACAACTTGCTGACCATGCTACAGAAGATGGATGTTGAGTATGCTTTTGATGAACAAAACTGGGCAGTGGAGAACTCCAGCAAATTCTCTCCAATGGGGATACACGTGGTACTGGAGATTCTGCAGCAGAACCAGCTCTTACGCCATATTCCCCACAGACAATGGTGTACAGAAGAGAGAGTGATAAGAGTACAGCGCATAGTACCTATTCCCCAATAGCATGTGGTCTTTAGGTGACCAGATCCATATTGCACAAATGAGACCTGTGCTTAGGCCAGGGCAGAGAATCAGGGAGATATAACTGAACACGAGAGAATTTTTCCCTCAATACATCTAATTGAGTCAGAGAGAAATGTCAGTGGGGGACAGGGAGAAGCCAGCAAGAGTGTTAAATTTGATGTAGTTCAGGGGCGTCAAACATGCAGCCCACGAAATCTTCCAGCCAACCTCCCTCATTCTCTCTGTTGGAGACAATACCCAATAACCACATACCCAGCACTCCTCAATGCCATGAGACTGATGGGTTTCACAATGTCAAGGAGAGATGGGTGTGCAAGACTGTGCTCCGCAGGACCACGTGCTCTCCCAAAGAGAGAAAGTGGTAGCACTGCAATGCTGCACGAGTGCCATAAAATTTTGATGTATAGTATGTACGGCCCACTTGTAGTACATTTAAGTCTGGCCTACCATAGCCAATGAGTTTGACAGCCCTGATTTGTAGCTTGTCTGACAAAAAAAGCATCTCTTAATGATATCAAAACACTGATTCACTGATAAGTCAAACTGTCCTCTCTACTCAGTAACAGTTGCAGAAGAGTTTGTTTTCATGTGTCTATGTTATTTGATTTCTGGCTGCCTGACCTAGAAGTGCTCACTGACAAGCAGAAACTACCTCAATATATTGATCATGTAGAGTACGTATACATAACCTAAGCAGTGTGGGTCTTGGTAGCAGACCTGTCTGAAAAGCTTCTAGTTTTGTTTTTGCCCTTTTTTTAAGCCAATCAATAACAATCCTGCTTGTTGATGTTTATTTATACCACTATTAATCATTAGACACCTTGTCAAAACTCCGCCCACACGAAAAACATGGTGTGTTTCAGCTGCAGAAATGATGCAGTTGTGAAGAGAGTGCTTCCAATCAGCCCACAGTACCAAGAATGCCTGGCTGCAAGTTCACCAAGTCTAAAAAGAACTCTGACTTCAAAAAGGCCTGTGACAACTGAAGCCATCAGCTCTATGTCCTCATGATTTTACCATTACTGAAAACCAATATTTCCTGTATTCAAAAAGCAAGACTTTTGAAGTTGTGTCACTGTTTTATGACTCAGAAACTGGTACAAAAATAAGGAAAGAGCAGCTTGGAAGGTAATGAAGTCATCACACATTTCTTTCTTTTGTGATATTACTCAAGTAAGTAACTGTGTCATTGTATTAGTAAGACATTCTACGATCACACACAATCGTAAATACCTGCTGCTCCAGACTCTTGGCTATAACTAATAGATGAAGAACGAATTGTTCTCAGGCGTAGACTATGGGCTCTTTCTTGGCGAGCAGCGTCACAGGTCTGGTTTGGATGCCAAATCTGTTTACAGTGGTAGCAGAACTCAGTTCCACAGCCTTCACGTCCACAGGTCAGCTTGGGACAGCTGGCACAGCCAAAAGCAATCACAGCATATCTTAAATGATCAAGAGAGGTTGGAGAAAGATTTTTGTTAATACAAAAATAGTATCTATAAACAAACTGGTAGGGCAAAAACAGAAACAGCTTAAGCACGCACCGGGGGAGACTGGAGCCACTTGTCAGGGACACTGCATGGGTCCTGGTCACCTCTCTCTGTATCAGGTAAGTTTAAACTTCAGAGACGAGCTAGCCAGAAACAAAAACTGGCACAACTCCTGCAGGAGCAGCTTAAGCAGAGACTGATGGATTTTCCAACATCTTTGCCTGGACTCTCTCAGTCCTGAGCAGTTCGCTCCAAGACCTTCTAATCCCAGTCCCGCCAGATATATCTGCACTGTAGAAAGTGACAGCATTGGGGTCAACTGACTCATGCTCGGGCTACAGGGCTGAAAATAGCACTAGCTAGGACATTTCCATTCAGGTTCTGTTGCCCAACCCCTTTGCTGGGTTTCAGAGCCTGGGCATCAACCTGTGTAGAATATCGACAAAGTTACTTTTATCCAAGTAGCATGAACCCAAGTCAATTGAACTAGACTTTGAGAGTCATGGCTGTAGGGTTTTTATTCTGTACCCATGGTCCCTTCACCTCAGCCTCACTCCACACCCATCCTTCACACTTTTCCTCTCCCTATCATTTTCTCTTCTACTCTGTCTTTCTATTTAGCTAATCTTCTCAGAAATCTCTCCCACTCAGCTCCTCCCACCCATCACAGCTCTACCACAGGGGCAGGCAACCCCTGGCAAGTATGCTGACAGTGCCACACAAGTCCATTCAGATCAGCATGTGGCACTCTCTGTGGCACCACAGAAACTGCCACTCCTGCCACCAAAAGCCAC
The DNA here is from genome assembly GCA_007922195.1 of Podocnemis expansa. Classification (NCBI taxonomy): domain Eukaryota; kingdom Metazoa; phylum Chordata; order Testudines; family Podocnemididae; genus Podocnemis; species Podocnemis expansa. Next base: position 16,849,076 of record ML681998.1, read on the forward strand.
TCTAAGAGGCTTCTCTGGGTGCGGCTGGGCACAGGGAGTCCCTGGCACACCCATGCCCCCATGTGCCAGGGAAAGAGGCTGCCGGGAGCAGCTCCTCTCTGCAGCGTCCCACCACCAAAAGGAGCTTCTTTCTGCAGTCTGCCTGAGGACTAGAGAGGAGCTGCTTCTTTCTGTGGCATGTCAGGGAAGTGCCCCCTGCCTCCAGCTGTGGACGTTAAGAAAAGAACGAAATAAACTGCCCATACAACCATTATTTGACCCCTTTGTGCATACGGACTCTGACAGTCTTTAATTACATGTTCACATACTATTTTTCTGCAAGACTCTGCTCACTTAACGTGCACCTTTTCAATACTCTGTTACTCACGTTTGCTCAATGTGTGTCCCTTGGCCTTACTGACTGCTCACTGTTTAAACCCTGCTATGAAAAACAGAACTAAATTCCCAACAGGCTTTCCTGTGGTGTTTATTACTACAGCAATGGAGTGCTCCACAAACACTAAACAATGTATTTTCATAACACACATGAGGTGAGAGGGTCATATGATCTCCATTTTACAGATGAGGAACTGAGAAAAAGATATATTATGGTCAAAGTACCCATTAAGCATCAGTACCCAGTTTGACACTCCAAGGACCTGAGTTTTCGGAGTACTGAACATTAAATACCATTTCCTACGCTCACAGTACCACTCCAGCTTTGAGCGTCAGCCCTTCTGAAAACCAGACCTGAGGTATCAAGTTGGGTACACAAAACGCATAGAACACACCATCAGTGATCACCTTTAAAAAAGGCTGGTTTGCCTAGTACACCACAGAAACTATGGCATGGATTCAGCTAAAACCCCTCACATCCTTGTCTACACATCTTCCAACTTTTGGAACAAATGAGGCAAAAGCCCTACAGACAACCAACTCCATTACACAACCCTTCTTCAACCCCAGAGCAGATCCGCCCTGCATCCTGAATGAGGCTGGGATCCTGTGGAAAAGTATTATTTAACTCTATGATCACTTACAATCACCATGTATAAATTCTGGCATTTCTGAACTTTTGAGTACTTTACAATGAACCTGAATAATGCTCTTTTAACAGTTTTGTTGTGCAAAATTTTCCACTCTTTTCTAAAAAAGGAAAACTTAAAAAGCAAATCCCACCACATATCATCATATTGCCATCCACATGATCCATCAAGGTTGGATCTGCTGCCCAACTTGAGCTGAGTAATGGATAGCAATAACAGGCTGTTGTTCTGCATGTGGACCAACGCTAGATGGGGGATGACACATAGTTTGTTTCGCAGATATTTGCTGGCATTAATAAAAGGGTGAGACTCATAAATCTTCGGTTTTATTTCAGGCTCTGAAGGTCAGGTCTCTTCTAAAGGGAATACTCCTCCTCTGCTCCTTCCCCACAAGGTTGACCCTCCTTCCCCCTTCTGCTCTGTCCCAACCCTCTCTCATACTTCTCACCCGGGGGTTCCCTATTTCAGTCCTATTCTCCTTCTCTACTCAAGCTCAGGATCCACTCCTCAGGCTTCTAACCCCAATCCCCTCATCCAGTCAGTACTACTCTTTTAGTCTAGATTTACTGTGTAAGTCCCAATGTCCCATTCACATCCCATGGGCAGGGTTATACTGGTGGCAGCCAATTCACCACCATCAGCTCTAACTTCCTTGTTCAACGGAGGAATCTGTGAAGACCCACCCAGGCGATTGGGAAGTTGATTGAGTAAGTACACACCCCTAAAGTGGAGAAGCACTGAGTCAAAGGGAGGCCATTTCCCTTTGACTCAGTACAGTGAACATGCAACAAGTAGGCGTTAGGCAGTTGAAGGGAGATACGCAAGTTAATTTAAGTAACTTGCATATCTTTCTCTTTAATTACCACCAAAAATCACAGTACTTTTAGACCAGGGCTACTCCCACCTTTCATACATACAGTCCCAGGTCCCCACACTTCTCAGCTCCTTGCTGGACCTCTTGCTCTCCTGGCTCCTCTGCAATTAGCCCCCAGGCCCAGTCTCCTTCCCTAATTCAGTCTCAGTTTCTGGCATGACCCTCCCCATGTTCCAAGCTAGAAGGGACTTCTTTGATCATCTAGAATAGATCAGTCACCATCCTAGTCACCCCACTCCCTCCCTTCCTGTTCCTGTCTTTGCTCAACCAATGTCACCTCCCCCTTGCACCCTATCTCATCGTCAGATGTCTCCTGTTCCCTCCTACACTCATTTCTAGCTTCAGCCTCCTTCTCTAGCAAGTCCCAGTCTCCCCCTTTTCCCTAGCCTTTCATCTCCTCAATGGTGCCAACTACCCCCAGTACCCACTCACCCAATTTTCTCACTGGCTCCCTATTTTTCCTGATTTCCAGTCTCCTTGCCCAATCAGTTGCAACTTCCTCTCACATGCTGGCTCATGGTCCTAATCCTCCCCCACCCCCAGTCAGTTTCAGTTTATCTCCAATCCTAGTCTCACTAAACTCCTTTTCCAAATCTACTCCTCACATCTTCACTGGTCCGCCTTGTTTCTCCTCTGCATTTCAGTGGGACTGATTATTCCTCCATGCTCCTTAGGCACCAGCAAACTGGAGAGAGTAAAGCCCTAAGAGGACAGGAATGACAGGTCCATACTGGACCCATCCAAGCCAAGAGCAGCTGGGAGCAACCACTCCAGGAAATGTCTTTTGCAGTGGGCTGGAGCATGTTTAGTGGCTGTGTGGCAAGGGCACATGTGCCACCTAGTCAGTAGGATCTGAGAGGTTGGACCATGTGAGGATGAACTCTCTGGAGATTTTAGCACCTTTCTGCAGCCTTCTTCCCCTTGTTTATGGCTCCAGAATGTTGTGTTATTCAGACTTCAAATTGTGAACTCTAGAACAGTGTTTCCCAACCAGTGTGCCATGGCACAAGTGCCCCATAAGGTCTGAGCAGGCATGCCACGAAATTTCTGAAAAAACGTCTCAGAGTTCTGGATTAGCTCACAAATTTTCATGAGTTCATTTGGAGACTCTACAGTGGCGTGCCTCAAAATAATTCAAGATATCAAGGTGTGCCACAGCAGAGAAAAGGTTGGAACCACTGCTCTAGAAAGCCTCTCCTGAGCATATGTAAAATGCAATTTTTAGAAGAATGACCTCGCCAAAATTCAGGAGATTTTAACTTGGACAGCAAAAGGTACACCTCAACACAAAACGCCTGTCAAATATCAAGTCCCTACTCCAAAATGTGGTATGAGAGATTCTGCAAGAAAAGTCCATCAGACCTTTTCTCAGGAATGGCTGAACTGCTTTGGCTGACATTTTCTAAAAACATTCTACCAGAGGCAGACACCCAAAATGGAAAATTCCATTCCAAATGGCTGAAGTGTGGTAAAGTTATAAATAACTGAACACGGGGTTGTTTAACAAAAACTGTCAGGCAATCACTTATGAAACACAGATTTAGGTGTGCTCAAAAGGTATTGCAGTCTTTGCATCCTCCAAAGGTACATTTCTGAAAGTCCCATGAAAACACTCAGCATTATCTGCTGAAGTACTGTAAATGTTTATGACTAATTATGAAGTTATGTCCCTGCTTAATTTTGTTTAGATTGCTGTTTCTAAGAGACCATGTTTGTATTTTTAAATGGTACTTTTCAATAAAAAAAGCATAAATTTTATAAAATCCACTGTTGGTACAATTTAATGGGACAGAATTTGTGAGATGTTCCCATTAGAAAATACCCTGATAAATTTGTAAACAATGTTCCTCTAAAAGATCCTTAAGTTGAAAAATTTAGTTGTTCATTAAAAAGACAATCTATAAAGTAACAAGAGCTTTTAACCCCTCCACCCGCAAAAACACAGTTTGTTTGGATGTACATGTTGCCCTGAAACACTTACAGCATTGTTAACAGTTTTAGTGCATGACAACAAAAATGTGAAGCTGTTCTATTCTTTGTTCATACCAAGTGAGATACAGACTATACAATAACAAATGTAAGATTTTTTGTTAATCATTTGTTTTAATTTTCTAAGTTATCATGCAAGTAAGAATGATGGTTTAAAAATTGGGGTCTGTATTTTTACTGGGGAAGGGGAGAGTTAAACAAGCCCAGAAGAAGCTTCCTTACTTCCAGCAGAGACTGAGAAACTCACCACAAAACTGCACAAAGAAAAGAGAAGAGGATGAAGGGGAGGAAACAGAAAAGCAAGATTCTTAAAAAAACAACAACAAAAAGAGCTTGTCTACACGAGGGCTTTTACAAAAAATTCTAACTAGTGGAAATTCCAGAGTAAAAAAGGCTCCTGTGGATGCATCTGTTTTTATCACTGTGTTCTTAACACCAACACTGGTTGGTAAGAGCTGGTGGAAGACTCACCTATGCCACGATTCCAGTCCTATGAACACCCATAGATTCAAGCATGTGAGAAACCCCATTCAAGTCAATGGTAGTATCCAGCTGCTTAAAGATCTGCATGCAGTCAAATATTTGAGATCAGGGCCTAGAACTCTTGCCAGGGAAATTTTTTGGTCTTTTTTTTTAGTGCAAGTTAAACCTCGGTATGGACTATTTTACTTCTGTCAACTTATTGTTTCCCTTAACCTTCCTTGCTCCCCCCTGTATCCTTTTTTTCCCCTGTCCCTCTCTTCTTCATGATCCCAGAATGCTGTGCCCATTCAGACTAAACCGTAACTTTCTGTGTCAAGGAGAATGTCTTTGTTCTTCAGAATTGTACAATTAATTGCTGAATTTTGTGAATTAGCAAATCAAACACAAGAATAAGAATACAGCATCATAAAGTGTATGGTGATACTACGACAAGAAAAGCGAAGATATTTATTATAAATGCTCAGCAGTACATAAGCACATGTTCGGCACTACATCTAAAACAGCAACGAACTGTTAGTCCCTGACTTTCCCTGCAGTTATGTTTTGGTCCTTAAATCTTTGATCAAAAGCCATGAGAAACTGAGCAAATTACACGCACAGCTTTAGTGCAAATGCAAGTTAGCAAAGTTCTATGATACTTCCTCCTCCTGAGGAAACAAATCTGAAAATTTAGAGAGAGAACGTCTCCACACGCAAACTATTATACATTTTTGTTATTTATTAAATACTCTCTCCTTCAGATGTGACAATCAAAAGCTCTTATCTGTGGCCTCAAGGAGCCATACAAATCTCCACCTCCCTTCTTAGCTATTCAACGTGTCATCCACACTGCCTCTAATCCACCAACTATACCAGGTCTCAGCTACCCATTTATCAGTTTCTTATACATGGACCTCCATGGCTAAAATTCGCTTTCTCTAGAATTAACCTGTAGGGTCCCTTACCCTCTTCTCCTTCAGATCCATTTTTCAGACTCACTTCTATTATGAGGCCTACAAGAAATCAAATAAGCAATGAAGCCCTGGATGAGAACCGGCTAAGGATAGCTTTTTAAAATCTAATTTAATTTTTAAAACCACACTATTTGGAACCATGTGAAAACTACATGATACTACTTTCATTACTTTCTGCCAACATTCCTCCCTTTCTTCCTTCTCCTCATCACACTGCATTTAGACTAAGGGAAGAATAGTTTCCTACTACATGTTTTTAGAGGACCTAGAACACTTGGACCACAGTTATGGTTGGACCCTCTAAATGGTACCTGTATCACAATAGTGAAAACTTTAGTAGCAATTCTGAGCCTCTGAGGCGAACATCTTGATGACTAATTAAACTATCTGAGGAACGAATAGTATACAAGTCCAATGTAAAGGACTGTATACCCGTTTCCAAACTATAAATGCAGAGATGGGCAATAATTTTGAGTGGTGGGCAAGCAGAGAGCTGGCCATCGGGCTGGTCGGGGGGGTGGAGGAGGCATGGACAGAGCCAGCCCCAGGGAACTGGCCCTCACAGCTTCAGCTCCCCTCTTCCTCCTTCCCAGCTCTAGGTCTAGCTCTCAGTGGCCTCTGGGGCATAGGATGACATGCTGCTGCAGAGCCGGCCCTGGACAGCTGGTGTAGTACCCAAAACTGTGTGCGGCTGATTTTGGTACTCCGATTGTTCTGAGCAGTGAGTATGCTCAGAACAGCTAAAACAACAAAAGCTACCTGCACACAGTTTTGGGGACTACACCAGCTGTGGCTGTGGCACAGAGCTGACCCTGGAGCCAGCTGGAAGCAGGGAGGACAGGGGACAGGATGGTGGGACCATTCAGTGGCTGAGAGCCTGGCCCTGGAGCTCGGAGGGAAAGATGGAGGAAGAGGGAGCAGAGTGGTAGTGCTCTGGCTGCACTGCAGCCACTCTGCTCTGCCCTTCTCCCAGCTCCAGCCTCCCTCTCCATCCCAGCTCCAGGGATGGAGGTAGGAGGAACAGTGGCAGCTCTCTGTCATGGTGAGCCACTGTGGAAATTGAGGTGGGGTGGGGTGGGGGAGGCAATGGGGCTCACAGGCCGTGGTTTGTCCACCCTGTAGTCACTAATGTCCCCTTCGGAACCTGTTTCATATTTAAAACACAGGTATAAAGTTTAGGCAAACTTCTTCTCGTACTAAACATGATCAGATTGGTTTGTGTTACATCTGATACTGATCTCCCATTTAAAGACTAAAATTTATTTGTCACATGAGCTTTAGTGGGAGAAAAATCCCACATCATCAGGCGCTTTGATGAAGCTCCTGCAAAAGCTCATGTGATAAATAAATTTGTTAGTCTCTAGATGTACCACCAGATTCCTTGTTTGTTTTGCTGAACTAGACTAACACGGCCAGTACCTCTTTGGAAACTGGTCTTCCTTTGACAGCCAACACTGGTGTCTCACAACCCACAGCAAGGTGGCTGTTGCCTACAGATGGAGAGAACTACAATGAAAAGGGACTTTTTAAGCTTATTTCTCAGAGTCATTTAGATAGAGAGAAAGAGAGTCCTTTAGTTTATATTTAACTTAAATTAATTTGTTAGAAGTACTTACTGTAGCTTGTAAAACAAAAAAAAAAAAAAAAAAAAAAGGCCACACTAGAAATACTTGGCCTCACTAACAACAAATGAATTATCACAGTTTTACACTGCCACCCTTCATTACAGTATCTGAAGACCTTGTAAAATCAAAAGCAACAATAATGCCCCTACAGCAATGGTTTTCAAACTTTTATTCTCTGGACGCACTTATGCACATGACCCAACAATTACATCTTTGAGCAACGAACTCGTCTTTTGGCAGTGGCAGCAGAGGGTGCTGTGACTCAGTGCCTGACAGTCTGCGACCCAGTACTGGGTCCCGACCCGAAGCATGAAAACCACTGGCACCTCTCCCTTTCTGTGGTCAGAATTCTACTTAGGAGTAGGGTTTTTTTGTTTGTTTGTTTATTCTTTGAAATTAAATGGAGTACATGAAGTGTCAGCGCTTTAGACTGAGCAGTGCATCTTTCCTTTTACATTGTCTGACATTCAGTACTTCAAGCTCCCTAAAACCACCTTACCTATTTTGTCATCTGACTTGCTTTGTACACCTTATTTACTGAACTAGAGCAATGTGTTACTATAATTTTCTTGGTTAGATAAGACAGTTTGTCAACAATAATACAGAAATTCTTAGAGTTTTACTAGACAAAGAAATGCGATATGCCCACTGGATCAGGACGGGAGAAAAAAATTACAAAGAAAAAAAGTACTCTTACCCACAGTCTGGAGCTGGGCACCATCTACAATCAGGGTCTGCCACCAGCCACCTCCTAAGCATAAATTCTTCATATTTTTCCATCAAGATGTCATCATTTAATATCAAACGAATATCATGGGGATTAAATCGTTCAGAGCATTCCGGACAGCTGATATTAACTCTACTCTCAGATATTTCTATCCGGAGATACTGACGTAAGCAATCCACACAAGACCTATGATGACAAGTCATTATTTCTGGGAACCTGTCCTTAGAGTGTCGCAAAAGGCACAAGGGACACTCCATGAAGTCTCCACTTGGCTTGCTGCTGGAGGTGGCTCCACTGTCTGAAGAGGTATACGTGGAGAAAATGGAGTTCTTGTCTGTACACATTTCTGAATGTATACTTTCAATACTAGCAATTCCATCCACCCCTCCATTTAAATCCCTGGATTTGCGTTTTGTATCCTTTTTTCTCCGAAAGATGGAGACCAATGAAATTCTTCTTTTCTTTGGTGCCTTTTTAACTGAAGGCAGACTCACTGAGGAGGCAGAAGACTGCAGGTCCCGATCAGAGCCCATTTGCCGATGCAAACTCATGTCTAGGACATTCATCAGAAGTGTATTAAAGTTAATATGTATCCTTAATCTTTTTTAAGGCTCATTTGAATACAGGAAGAAATATGCTAAGTCATGTTGTCAGGTAATCAATCCTGCTGAACAGATAGTCTTCATGCAAAAAATTCTTCACACATATTTATTTCCCACCAACTCTTCACAGAAATTCTCTGAACTGGGAGTGGGGAAGAAAAGAAAAAAAGACTGATTAGAAGCATGTTCATTCAGTCCCCTTCTCAGTTCTAAAAATAACACAGCCTCTGAGACTCTTATTACTCATACAATACATATTACTGCTACCTCCTCCCCCACCTACACCCTTACCTATCTGTTCCACCACTTGTTGCAGCTTTGTCATTTACTAAGATTGTAACTTATCTTTACACTACATGTGCACCACAAATAAAAATAGGGCAAAAGCCTCTGGAGGTACTAATGTAATACAAGCAATGATAAAGGGTAACTATGGAAAAACTACTCAAAGAATGATAGTGTAAATTAGTGGACTGACAGTATTTAACCTATTAATGCTACTCTACTTTGTAGCTTAGGGGAGGGGCATATATCACAGAACTACTATAGGTTCTTGAAGTAAAATAATTAAAAACTTGCTCTATATCTATGTTCTTCCACTCAGGGTCAGTGGACTTCTGGAAACAGGGTGGGAGGGAAACAAACAAATATGATAATAGATGCTGCTCTGCTCTGAGATTTTGATGTTGGAGGTAACAGAGACTGGAGCTATACTTCTTCCTTCAGGTATTCTTCTATGATAGCAACTAAGCAGCTGCAAGTAAAACCAGCCAATGGCAGAACTGCTCTTTCACTACATCTTGCTTCCAGGAAAAAGGGGAACCAGCAGAGCACCCTTCCCTGCACGTATCCATGGGATGGGGGTGATGTGGGATGGACAATCTCCCTCTCTGTGTGTCCTTTGGCAGAGGAGATAGTTTAAAAAAAAAAAAAAAAATGCAGCAAGGGTACTTCCACTACACACATCATGGTCAGACTAGAGCATATATTTTGGGTGGTCATTCTCATCTCTGTAAAGAAAATAAAAATAAAAACTCACATCATAAAAATCAGCCTCTTTTTAAACAGCTATAAATCTGCAAACAAATAGATCATTAAGAAGACAGCCACTGATGCCACATACAGTCATTGCTCCAAGGAGACTAACATCTCACTTCCCATCACAATTTACATTTTTGATATTTATTGTATGTTCCACTTGTTTTACTGACCTTTCAATTTTATAAGCCAATTATCTAATGATTTCCTCATGTGACTGGAGTGTTGTGAAAGAGTTATGAAATTACAGCTGGTTTCACTAGCATCGAGAACCAAAGCTGTGTGGTTTTAAGTGTATTTCTTTCAAAGTTGATATATTTCAACTCCTACACTTGAGACTGCGTAAAGACAATGTTCATATGTATCATGCGTAATTCATGCAAACAATTTGTGTAGTGACTCAACATAAACAATATTAACATGCTAAATGAAACCAAGTATTTAAACTACTATGTTATTACATACTCAAACTGATTATGCATTCACAAACTGATTTGTCAAGAGCAGATTACTGCATCATTCCAGCTCTAACATTTACACTTACAATGCAAGTCTAGAAATTCTAAGATAATCATTTCCATAGCAACTTTGCTGTACGTGTGTGTAAAGGAAGGCCTACGTTTAAAATGTGCAGTTTCGTACAGTTACTTGCATTTCCAGTCAACAGTCCCATGACACAAAGTAATGTAAGTAACATGACCTAAGAGACCTTTTCCACTCTTGCAAATTCATAAAGGCTGCAAGGTCCCAGGGTAAAAGGAATTTCATAAGCAAAACTGACATTACTTTTAGGCAGAAAGTGTTTGCCCTTTTTCGCTAATGGGATGGCTTCTGTAGACAGTATCTGAAGTAAATATTTAATATGCTACAACTGGTATATTAAAAACAAGTTTCTACTGTACAGCATCATGCTAAATTAGTACTAAATTCATAGTTGAAATTTAAATGACTATTTGTTGCTAGCAGAATTATGACTGTTCTCCTGTATTGTGCCATGGTTTAAAATTACTATTACATCTATAGGCAGGTGTCATATAAGAAGTTAATCCAGTAAAATATATTACCTACCTAAACTTGTTTCTGTAACATCCTGGGACCAACACAGCTACAACACTGCACATTACACCTATTGACATTTATGATTTGATTTGTCTTTTTGTCAATTCACAGTCTCCAAAAAAATGAGGCTAAAAAAACATGTTAAGATCCAAAATGCCTTATCTCCTGAAGCAAATAAAGATTCCTTTGGTCAGAGACATAGCTGTTAAATAATTGTGTTGTAAAGTCATAAACTGGGTGACAACGAAATGCATGCAGAATTATCTTACTTCCTATAAAACTAATTTACAGAACTTCAAATAACTAGTATTTTTCCACTTCGTAAAGGAAAATGAGGCTTTATGTTAACATATTGCATCATTCTGTTTTATGGTACATGGAGTACAGTTACTATATAATACACTAATTAATTCTTTCCTATTCATTTTTATCAAATTCGGTATTTCAAAAATTGAAAATTAGAGCACTCAATTCAGTATACATAAATGCCTCAAATGGAATTCATCACCAGCTCCAGATAAATCAGTGCAAAATTTAATGGAACCTCTTTAAAGAAAAATTCACAGATTAATAGATATGTCATCATTTTCGCTACCAAGAACAAAATTTACAGTAGTTCAAGGGAGAGTCAGGATTTTAACACCAACATGTTAAAATCCTGACTACATACAAACTCAATTTTGTAGGAAGTAACACAACATTAAAGAACATATGGGTATTTCTAGATGTGACAAATTCTAGCAAAGCAGCATGGAATATATTTAATATTACAATATATATTTTACCTGTTGATCTAAATCTTAAAAAGGCAGCTGCTCTTTGACCTAAAGTACAAAATTCTAAGTTTTGCAAATCAATCAATATGAAGCCAAAACAAAATTTCCATAAAGTTATTTTATTTATTTTTCTTAGTTAAAAACATTTGCAACCATTTAAGTGAGGAAAAGGAATGCTCAAATACAAGAACGGAAGGATGCATTGTGATTGTAAAATAACCTTTTTTTATTATTATTTGTTTTAACAGCTCTCAGAAAACCAAGTGCTTTATAGAACACAATTCTTGCCCCCAAGAAGACTACAAGCTAATTTTACATGATGCCCTCAGCTGTAGCAATAAACAGCAAAGGACAGATAGGTGTTAAAGAGAGAGAGTTTCAATAATAAGGTTATGTGGCTACTTAGGTTAATTATACACATATCTTGATGGAACTTTGGACTTATTTTTTGGAAAAAATCAAACAGGCATTCTACAGGAAACAGAAGGAAAGGATGAAAAGTAAGGATGAGAATAAAAGTTAGAGAAGTATGAGGGGTAGGAACGCAGATGAATGTAACAGCAGGAAATGACATAAGTACTTCAGTTTTAGTAATAAAATATAGATTTAAAATGTCAAAAGAATAATTGTAAATTCTTTGAAAAACACTCATTTTCATACACTAATACAAATTACAAGTACTTTGAATTAAAGTGAGATGGGACTTCAGAAAGTCATTGGGAAACAAGTGATTAAGGCACATAAAATTTCATTAAAACATTTAAAGTTGCTCAGGGAAAATAACGCCCAACTCATTTCTTGGGCATTTTCATTTCCTTGAAAATAAAAATATTTTAAAGATGAGATAGAGACAAATAGTAACTTCAAATCTGTCTTAACAAAACCCACAACTCCCCTCCCCCCCATGCTTTTACAATCTCTGCCACAAAAGTAGATGTGACAAACTATTTATAAATTGTGAAACAAATCTTTTGTCAGCAGACCACAGATATTTTGCTGGCTGGTGCTGCCATCAGATGAGCACACCCCCTCAAGGGTCATCTTGCCATTAGACATCAGTGGCGTTTGTGATGTATGAAGTAGACAGACAGGGGAATGAAGTCAATTCCTGAGAGGCTGTGAAGAGCACATCAGCCTTGCTTTTCTGATGGAAGCTCTACTTGGTTAACCCTCTGTGGTTTGCCAGCTGAAAGTTTTGGTATAGCTGACCACAGGGGATTAGTCAAAGCCCAGCTGTGCAGCAGGATGGGAGCAGAAAACACTAGGGAGTGCAGGTGGGGATATCTGTGGAGACTAAAATATCTCAGGAAGTCTGAATGGAACAGGCAAGATACACAGAGCCCAGAGTCCTCCCACAATTCACCTCAGCCTAACCGTAGACTCCTCCCAAGATTTACTTCAACCAACAAGCGTGTCAAAACTACAATCTGCCCTAACTCTAATAAGATTTTAAAGAGCCTAGCTATCACTTTAGAAGACAAAAAACAAACCAACACACACCAATATTTCCTTTTGTGGAAGAGTCTTTAAACTCTTCACGCAACTACAGAGATTATCTCCTTCAGACCACCTGATGAAGGGACTAAAGAAATGCACTGTAGGAATTTATGTTTGCCCATTGGTTTTCAATTTAAAAACTCTTGCTTTATTTAATTTTTTCACATACTGAAAAACCTAGTTAGTCACATTACTTTCTCAATCCTGATAAATTTTTAAAATGTGAGAGTGAAGTTGTGGGAACTTTGTATTTAAAATTTTATTTTTGAAACTGAAAGCATAAGATAGACATTTTTACAAGTGGGTTAATGCTTTTATCACTTAAACTGCAATGGTGACTGTGCAAAAAAAAAAAACAAAACAAAAAACAATTCCTATTATTTACTTCCAAATACATGAAATTACATTTTTCATGTGAAACTATATTTTTATGAACAAGAAACAAGGAGTCCTGTGGCACTTTTAAAGACTAACAAATTTATTTAATGCATGGACTTTCGTGGGGAAAATCCCATTTTGTCATATGTTTGAAGATAGAAAACTTACAGAATGGGGGGAAAAATAAATGCAGTGAAGTATAAGCCATAGGATCAGATCAAACTATTTCAACAAATCAAAGCAGTTATTGAGAGTCAAATGGTGTGGAACATGTTAGAAGGTGCAGAGGTAGAGATATGGAAACATCACTTACTGTAGTGAGAAACCCAGTTCAAGTCTCTTATCAAATTTATGTATTAATTCTAACTCTGTAGTTTCTCTTTGAAGGTCTGATTCGCAATTAGCATATTTGCAATTGTAGTATCTTCCATGCAGTGAACAGGAGACAAATGTTCCCTTACTGGGTTTTGAGTGTTATTTCTGAAGTCAGATTTGCGTCCATTTATTGTTTTGCACAGAGAATGTCCTGTTTGTCCAATGTATAATGCAGAAGGAGGGTGTTGGCACATGAAGGCACACATCACATTGGTGGATGAACAGATGAATGAGCCCTTAATGGAGTATCTGGTTTGATTAGGTTCTGTGATGGTGTCATCTGCGCAGATATATTAAAGTTAGCAACAGGGTTTGTTGCAGGGATAGGTGCCTGCCTTAATGTTTCTGTTGTTTGGTCTGCAGTTGCTGCTGAGTATCTGTTTAAGATTAGGGGGCTGTCCGTAGGCAAGAAGAGGTCTGCCTCCCAAGGTTTTGAGAGAGAGCGATATCATCTTATAGAATAGGCTGTAGATCCTTGATGATGTGCTGTAGGGGGTCTGACCTGGGGGCTGTAGGTCATGACCAGTGGTGTTCTGTGGTTTTCATTTGTTTGCTTGTGTGGTAGCAGTTGACTGAGGGATACTTGTTTGGTTCTGTCAGGCAGTTTCTTCACTTCCTGAGGTGGGTATTTTCATTTTAAGAATGTTTGACAGAGATTCTCAGGGTATACAGCTCTGTCTGAGAGATCGGAGCAAATGTGGTTATATCTTAGTGCTTAATTGTAGATAATGAACTGTGCAGTCTGTCCTAGATTAAAGCGCGAGGGATGTAGGTAACTATAGCAGTTAGCAGGTTGTCAGCATAGGGTGGTGTTTGTGTCTCCATCCGTTATTTGCAGTGTAGTGTCCAAAAGTGGATCTCCCATGTGGAGTGTTCCTGGCTGAGGCTGATTGTGGAATGGAAATTGTTAAAATATTTGTGGAATTCTTCAAGGGCCTCCATTCTATGGGGCCAGGTAATGATGTTATTAAGTATTGTAACTGGGAAGTAGTATTTGGGGCCAAGAGCTGAGAAAGCTTTGTTCTAAGTCAGCCATAAAAATGCTGGCATTTTGTGAGGCCATGTGGGTACCCATAGCAGTGAAAATGTCACATTTGATTTCTGGTGTCTCCTAGTGAAATGCAAAGAATTATGACAACAGAATAAGAAACGGAAGATTTCTTACCTGTAACCAAAACAAGGAGCCCTGTGACACTTTTAAAGACTAACAAATTAATTAATCGTATGAGCTTTTGTGGAAGAACATCCTGCTTCAGAGGTTCTTCAAGAGGTATTTTCCTCCCATTCTGTAAAGTATCTGACAAAGTGGGATTTTCTCCCATGAAAGCTCAGGAAATAAATAAATTTCTAGTCTTTAAGTGCCACGGGACTCCTTGCTTATTTTTCAAGATGTGAGGTTCCTATCTGTATTTCACAGAGAGTTATGCACATGAACCCCTGACCCCTCACCTAGAGCAGACCTTTTCAAAGTAGTAGTACATGCGCAAACTGATGGACCCCTGCGTTGCCTCATGGTTTTGTGGAGGCAAGGAAGGGAAGACTGGACTGACCGCATCTTTAGTTTGTTCTCCACTTCAGATTCACCAGATCTGCAGGAGAGGTAAAGAAGAGTGGATCTGGAATACAGATGGGGGCAGACTTAGAATGGGTCTGTCTGCCACCAAAGGGAAGTAATGACTTCTGATGGGATGGAGAACATAGTGTCTGTGGGTTGGTGCATGAAGGAGTAGGTTCCTTGCTGCCATAGCTGTAGACAGTGGAAGTGCAGGCAAGCAAAGGCCATGGCATACATGCACATTGCCATATGGCTAAAAGGCGAAAGGTAAGTTCTGGCTGAGAACAAGGGCCTGGATATCACAGAAGCAATCAAGTCTGGTAGACTCCAGAACCTGTCTTTCAGTAGGTAAATGTGTGCGAAGGCTACATCAATGTGTGCTCCAATGAACTCCAGGGACAATGTAGAGTTCAAAATTGGTTTTTTGGCATTCACACTCATTCCTAGGGAAGAGAGGAGTAAAAGCAGCTAGGATATTGATTCCCAAGCTTCCTTTCTGGAGCAGGCTGCCAGATGAAGAAAGACAAAGACTCCTCGACATTGGCGACATGTCCCTACGCTGTGAAGAAAACCTTTGTGAAGACTCATGAAGCAGTGGTTAGTCCAAATGAGAGGACTCTGTACTAGTGTTGTTACCCACCGTGAACATCAAGAACCACGTATGGGTTCAGTGGATGTCAACACGAAAGTTACAAAGGAGTAGCCATGTCAGTCTATTTCAGTAAGACAAGTAGTCTTGTGGAACTTCTAAAGGCTAACAAATTTATTTATCGCATGACCGTTAAGCATCCTGCATATCGATACCCATAAACTACATGCCTTTTTCTAGCAAGGGAATGATGGCTGTGAGCATGACCATGCAGAACTTTGGTTTGTGAATGGAACAGGTGAGTTGCTGGAAATTCAAGAAAGGTCTCAATCCTCCTTTCTTCTTGAAAATACCTACAATTGAACCCTGTACCCTAAAAAGCTGCAGGGACAGTTCCACTGTTCCTCTCTGCTGGAGGGAGTCCAGCTCTGATGTAAGAATACTGTCATGAGACTGATCCTTGAAACTGGCTCAACGTGAGGATGTAGAGGAGATAGTGTCAAACTTGATCACATAGTTGTGTCAAATGAAATCCAGGACCCAACTATCCATTATCATTGCACTCCATGACATTAAAATGAGTTTGACATGGTACTCAAAAGGTGGAGGTTGACAAGAACATGGGGGGGAGGGGGGAGTGTAGTTGATGCCTTTACTAAGAAATATTGTTTGGTAAAAATCGGGTGTGCTGCTTGGAGAGCTGCACTGGTGGACAAGGCAGATGAGACCTGTAGACCTCTGAGCACTACCATGGAAGTCTGTATATTTGGTGGTAGAACTGGGCAGTTCTATTGCATTGTGTAGACAGCCGACAGTCAAATTTTTGTTTCAGTGCTGATGTCCACATGCCTACAAATCATATAGTGGCTCTAGTCTTTCAGTGAATGCAAGGAATCATCCATCTTCTGGCTGAAGAGGTGTGATTCACCAAAACAGGGTCCTCAATTGTGCCATGAACTTCTCTAAGGAAGCCGAAGGCATGTAATCAGGATTCCCTCCTCATGATGATTCCAGTCTCCACTTTACATCAACACATATCTGCAGAATCAACCACAGCCTAAAGCATGTCCTAGAGCAGTGGTTCCCAACATTTTCTCTGCTGTAGCACACCTTGCTACCTTTAACTAATTTGAGGCACACCACCATATAGCTGTCAAACTCACGAATATTCATGAGCCAATCCAGAGTTCTTCGAGTAGTTTTTTAAAAAACTGTGTGGCACACCTACTCAGACCTGATGACACACCTGTGTGCCATGGCACACTGGTTGGAAACACTGTCCTAGGGACCAACTTGCCATCCTCCAAAGTAGTTTGGAAGGAGGCATGATCCTGTTGAGGTGGTTTACCTACAAAATCCACCATCTGGCCATAGTTCAAAAAGAAGTATTTGACCATGATCACTAGCTAGTTCAAGATATGCAACTGGAAGCTGGCTGAGGAAGAAGACCTTTCTACCCATACTTCCTGTTATTATCAGACCGAGTGGAGCATGGATGCTGTTGCCCAACCTGCTTCATAGCAGCCTGGATCACTAAAGAATTAGGGAGTGGGAGAACAGAAATTCAGACCTCTTGGATAGGATGCAGTGCTTTTTTTCTGTCCCCTTCAGGGAAGGGGTGCACATGGCTAGGGTATGCCACACAGTGCATGCTGGTTGGTGAACAGTGTCACTGATCAGTACCACTGCATGCAATATGTCTAACAGTTGGTGCTGATAGTCCTGCACCCCTGCCAGTGGGTTCTGAAGAGCATTAGCTATTTTCCTGAACATCTCCTGAAATTGACAGTAGTCATTCAGAGAGGAGTACATCAATGACACAGCCACTTCTGGAAAAGAGAAGGGGAACCTTTCTGTATCCATTGTTACCGGAGCTGGGTTGAGCGGCACAAAATCCAGTCTCCATTCTGTACGTCTACTTAAAGGAAGGGCAGGATGGTGAGATAAAAGATTCCTTCTGGATGAGCAACACTGTTCTGAAGGTGAATATTGGGACCACAAGCAGCAATATGGCCAACCTGGATGATCATGCTGTTGCTGTGGCACTGCTCATAAAGCCATGTACCAGTGGCTTCTGGGCTGATGTAAGGAAGATACCATCATGGTACCATCTGAGTCCTCCAGTAGGCCTGCCTTCAGAACAGGAGCAGCAGACCATGCGTGGTGTCTGAATCCTCAACCCTGTACAAACAGAGGTGTCAGTGGGACTGATGGAATGGGTGTTCTATAGGTGGCAGATCCAATGCAAGAGAGGGGCCTTCTTAGCAGGCAAATGGACCAGAACACATGCAGACCTCAACTGATTCAGAGCAAACAGTTCATATGATCCAGGAGCATATCAGATTCTCTCCAGCATTTATGGCTCCTGGCTGCAATCTGCCTCAAGATCAGCATGTCATGCTGCACCCATGGAATTGTATAGGAAGGGTGCAGAGGGACTGGCTGATCAAGTGAACAATATTACTGCTTATCACTCCTGTGAGCCTTGAAACACACACATCCTTCCAAATTTCATGTCTCGGCCTCAGCATGGGGTCCAGAGTGCTAGTATTAGTGGATCCAGACCAATGTTCCTTCTAAGCTGTGCATGCTCAATGAGAGCTCCTCCTGCCAGAGGAGCAGCCAGGATCCAGGCCAAGCCCCTCCAGTTGTCAGGTAAGGGGGTAGGGGGGGTGCAACTGGGGACAGGACAGGGGCAGCCAGCCATGAAAGGGGCGGAGGGTTGGCGGGAAGATGGGGTCCGGACTGGGCCGGCAGGGGGAACAGGATAGGGCCTGCAGGAGTGGGGGCGCAGCGAGCAATGTAATTGCTCAGCTGCCTTAGGCCCTTAGAGGGAACACTGATTCAGACTGGGATTCCCCAAAGAAGGTGCACTTCTAGACTGCTCAAGCTAATGTATCAGAGGTTCCAAGTGTGGCCACATGCTGACCTCTGAGACATTTCTTAAGGTCTAGTAGGACCTGGTCTTCCCTTGTATGGGTAGAGAAGGAGGGGCAGAAACTGCAGCTGGATGCAATGTGGGCTTCCCTCCCAAACAGACAAAGTCATTGTTTGTTGCTGAACAAAAATAGATAGAAAATGCAGATGTCAAATCCTGGTGCCTGTCTTCAGCACAATCAAGTACCCAGACATGAGTAGATGGTGTGGGAAGAGGAAGGGAAAGGGATGGAGGGAAGGGCACTGAAGCAGCATTTCCAAACCAAAAACCCCCAGTCAAATCTGAACTACACACAAGAATAAACAGTATTTTTCTGGAAAGTGTGCAACGAAGGACAAGAAAAAAAAGGAAGAGGCTCAGACTTCAACCATGTGCTGATGAGAAGGCTCTTAAGACACAAGCTGGTCAGTCCTGCCCTTTATTACTTCAGACAAAACCCTGAGGCAATGCAAGGATGTATGCATGGACCAAAGGCTCAGCTTTGAAAAGATCTGGCTCCAGATACATCGCTCGCACACCTAACCCTCACTGGAATACAATAGGGACTCTCACTTGAAGAAGCAGCAACATTTATTCTTGTTTCTGCTATAGGAACCCTGTCAATGTCACATCAGGTGAAAAGGATTTTCATATATTATACTTGCTTGAGCTCCCTTGCCACTTTTGGTGGTTTTACTATAGCACTTTCCAATAAAATTTCTCTCTCCCATCAATGAATTTAAGATCCACACAAAAGCAAGGGGCAACTAACGATATTGAAACTGACCAAACACTATTAAATGCATAAACAAAACTTAATTCCTTTCTCCTTCAATCTTTATAAGTGTTCTAAGGCAAGCAACAGTATATATAAACTAAAGTGTCGTCTTCAGGCAGTAAGTACAGAACACATCAGCTGTAGTCAAAAAACAAGAATTCACATGATAAACTTGTTGGAAGTACAGTAACCAGTAACAGGAATATAAACTACCCTCCCTTCCTTTCTTTATAGAGAAAAGAATGCGCATTACAAGATTTTCTGCCAATTCCAACAGATGTGCAAAATCAAGAAATATCAACTATGATGATTCATCAACAGCACTTGTTACAAGCAAAGTTTCTCCCATGTCCTAATGAACAGAACATTTAATCTCATGTTCTTTTTGCATGGGAAATACCACTCGCTCTCAAGCAAGGTCAGTCTCAAAGACCAGGTTATTTTGCCACATTTTTGGAATACAGAAGCTGCCACTTTTTAAAAGACAACATATAATTTATCCTCTGCCAGATTAAAAAATTAAGACATTTTTAGCTCATACTCTCTCCTGTTGCAGATTTGGCTTATTTTGTTAGTTACAAAGATTTAAAAAGAAAAGGAAATGCATGAGTAGCACTGACAAAAGAGAGGATCTGAAGGATAACTTCATTAATCATGACAGATCTGCACAAAACAATGCAATACACGTTAGTAGAGCCCTACTTTTTTTTTTCCCCCAAACATGAAATACAATGAAAAAAATCGAAACTAAACATTCACCTCCCTGTGGCAGCTCCTGTCCCACAGGGATGGGCCCAGTTCCCCATTCCAGATTTTGCAGGATGGCATCATGGCAGCAGAAACCAGAGTGGTACTGTGACCTGAAGAACTGGGTGACAGTGCCACTCATTCAAATTTGGCCCAAACCACCTCTTTGCCATCATGCTGAAGGAATAGCTGAGTTAAATCTAAGCAGTGCTGTGATCCTGTGTACCAGGTCTCAATACGCTGAGCAGGAAGCCAGGCCCATCATCGCAGAATGGGAGCTGCCATTGTGAGATGGGTTCCCTCCACAATACTTCCTTTAGTCTAGGGCCTCCTGTATCCTCTCTCAAGAGCGGAACTGACAAGGGGCAGGATCTCTCCCCACCCAGTGTGGGTGTAATGGATAAAACAACAAGCCCCAAAACTAGAATGAAAAATTACAAAAGCCAGTAAGATCTCCCAGGAGTATCATTAGTATCAATACTGAGTGTGGCCAAGTCCTGCTGCTGCCCCACCCATGCAAATTTTTGTTCAGGAAAAAAGAAAAAATGTTTCATATGCTTGGTGGTAAAATGCAAAATCAGCATCATTTCAGCAAAGATGATTCACTTAGAAGACCACCTATGCCAAAAGGAGATCTATGAAAATCAACAACTTTTAAAAGATCCAAGATGGCGCACTGAAGAAAGGTAAAATGGCAAGGCTTTCTCTATTGCACCCTCTCCACTCAGTTATGAAACTCATGTCTGTTTTTAAAAAAAATGCTTCAGCTAACATGGTTGTGCTGGTGAATGTGAAGAGAACATAAATTGTAAGAAGCTTTAACTGAATTATTCCCATTTGATACTGGCCAGCACAACTTCATTAGCTGACAGTAGAAACTAAGACAGGGGCTGCAACGTGGATTGGATCCTGAAGAATAAACTCACACTTTAGCTTTTTGCTACACGTAAGGCCTCCACACAAGTCAAAACTCTACTAGCTTTCTCAACGTGGCACAGATAGTACAGACCTGCACACAACCACCAACTGCTGCAACAGAAAAGCACTTAGTATTTTCAGAGGGTCGTTTTTCTAAGGCTCAAATGGCAGTTAGATACTTAGCTTGCACCCGTCTTCTAAGGCAGCATTTCTCATATTGAAAGTGTCCATGGCAGCTGGCTTTTTTGGTGGAGAAGGCTGCCCCTGCTGCCTCCCACTGCTGAAACTAACTGCAGAGAAGTCTTCCTTTAGTATTTTAAATTAAAGTGTTGCCAAAAATATTGCCACCAGGGGAAACCTTGGTGGTAGGGAGAGCCTCAGTTGCAGCAGTGACTGTAGAAGAGGAGAGTATCCCCTGTGTTATGCACAACTGGGTGAGCTCCCAATTGCATCATGGTGCTTCAGGATTGAGAACCCCTGTTCTAAGGGCTCCTCTAAACTTAAAGTGCTACAATGGAACAGGTGTCCTGCTACAGTGCCTCAGTGAACATGCTACTTACACCAGTGGGAGGGGTTTTCCCATATGAGTACATAATTCACCTGTCAGAGAAATGGTAACTGAATTGACAGCAGAATTTTCCTGTTGACCTAATACAGTCTGCATTAAGGAATAGGTCAGTTTAATTTAATTGATCAGAAGTTTGAATGTACAGTTATGCTGACCAAATCTTCTCGCATAGATAATGTCTAAAATTAATAGTATTCCTCTAAGTTAATGGCAGGTTAGGTGCTTTACTGTGTGCTTCAGTTAAAAACACCATTACTGGCCCTGCAGAAGAAGGGAGAGAAGAAAAAAAGGAAGAAGGAAGAAAAATACAAATATTTTCTTTCCCATCAACAGTATCAGACATACTTTGTAACAGATAATTTGAATGAGCAAATCCAACCCTATACTCAAATCACACTAAATTCCAAAGGGAGCAGCCGTGTTAGTCTAGTCCAGGAAAAGAAACAAGGAGTCCTGTGGCACTTAAAGACTAACAAATTTATTTATCTTATGAGCTTTCAGGGGAGAAAATCCCACTTTATCAGACGCTTTGATGAAGTGAGATTGTTTCCCACAAAAGCTCATGCAATAAATAAATCTGTTAGTCTTTAAGCGCCACAGGACTCCATGCTTCAAATCACATTGTTTGTCACACAACTTTTTAACACCACACCTAATCAATTCCAAAACTTTAGTGAATGTTCAAGCCCTCAGTGGGCAAAACCTTAATGATTTTGGCAAAAGCCTGATTTCCACTGATGTTAATGGAAAAATCTGGCCCACATACTGAGTCAGTTTGAGGCTACAGGCAGAGGAACCTCACAGACACCCCCTGCTACAGCCTATACATCACAGGTGTTAGTTTAATATTTTCTCTCTCACTCGCTTACTGGGCAGGGAGGGTTGGGGGGTTAAACAGCTTGGCCTACCTAAGCAACAAATTTTGCAACCCTCTAACATTATTTTGGTAATCCATTGGAATACTGGCACAAATCATTTGAGTCACCCTTGCTAAGTAACCTAAAAATTTTCAAGTACTTGGGTTTGCATGCATGTTAGAATCCTTTAAAAAAAAAAAAAGAAATTACACAGGGACATTCTCATTTCAATCCTTAATGTCTATTTCCTCATGTGATTTATACTTGGTTTGCTGTATCTTTCCTTTCTGTCACCTCGCTCCAGGGGTTAAAGTATAATTTGGCAGGCTCCGGTACCCTTCTAAATTTCCAAGCCCCCTTCATGCAGCCCAGCTCCGGGCCCCCCCCCCCCCCGCCCAGTTAGGCATTTACAACCACTTCTCAGTACCACATGCACCATTATCGTTCCACACTTGCACGCACACCACACTCCACACACCCCCAAACACCCAGCTACACACAACCCCCACAGCATCCCTTGTCCCCTAGCAGCTCTGCACCCCCCATCACAGAGGCCAGCGACCCCCCAAGCCCATCCCCCAGCCCTACCATCAGGCTCCCCTCGGCCAAGCCAAGGCCTTCCCTTGGCTGCTTCTCCTTGTCCCTGCTCCCAGCTCAGCTCCAGGAAGCAGCAGTGCCTGGGCAGGCTGGCCAGAGAAGTTCTGGCTGGGAGATGGGAGCTGCTCCCAGGCCACAGGCTGTCACCACTCAAAACTCCCTGCCTGGCTCAGCTGACTCAGCTCTCTGCTGGCTAGAAACTGTGTCTTCTGGCCAGGCAGGAGCTGTGGCCAGAGGTTAAACCAAAGAAAGGGGGAACGCTGCGTTCCGGCTGCTGTTGCTATTTATAGGGGGCCCTGGAATGCTGTGTTCCAGTGCATTCTTCTATTTTTAGGGGCCCCAGAATGCTGCCCCCTAAAAACAGGGGGCTCCAGAACACCATTCCAGTACGTTACACCTTACTTTAACCCCTGCCTAGCTCAGAGAGAGCACCCTCTCTCTTCAGCTTTTACTCCACTGGACAGTCTTTCAGAGTCTAACATTAGCAGTTTTCCTGGCACAAACTAAGGTTACTAAGGTATTTCTTGGATGTGCAACACAAATTTGCAACCAGACCAGGGCTGCTCACTAATAACTACAATGACTCACCCTCCAACATCACCCCACCCCACCAGGTCTGCAGCACCCCAGCCTTCCTGATTGCTGTGGCAGCCTATCCCTTGGCAAGGCAAAAGGTTGAGATAATTAGGAGATCAGGTTTGGAAAGGACGTCAGGTCGTCATCTAGTCCAGTCCCCTGCTCAAAGCAGGACCAAGCCCAACTAAATCATTTCAGCCAGGGCTTTGAGAAGCCTTTCCGCAAAAGCCTTTCAAGATGGAGATGCCACTGAAGATGAATTTCGCCTTCACAGCTAGAGGCAACAGTCCGTGCAACAGCAAGAATCAACCAAGAAACCCTGCTGCTGTCTCACAGTGTTACAGACTCCATAGGCTTCCAGCTTGCTCTTGATCCTGTCCCTGTTCATTTCTGTTCCTTGTTTCAGCCTGCTTCAGCCCTGCTCATGCCCTATTCTGACTTTGCTCCAGTCCTGTTTCTGACTCACTCAAGTCCTGCACTCATCTCTGGATGCCCGACTCTGATCCTGATTTGGTTCATCTATGGACTCTGATTTCTGTTGTGATCCGTAGGCTCTCCCTGGCCCAGTCCCACCTCTATAACCAGCTTCAACACCATGCCAACAACTAGGCCTGCCTGTATAGAACCCAAAGCCTGTCTGGGTGCTCAACACCACAGGATATAGAGTAGTAGTTCCCAACCTGTAGCCAGGAGCCCAAAAGTTGTGTGTGGGGCGGTGCCTTTCAAAGTGGCCTGTGGCTCCCCTCCTGCTGACTCCAGAAGGGAGCCACTGCCTAAGGACCCAGGTGGAGAGCACACAGGGATACAGGACATTGAGAGATGGGAGATCAGTGAAGAGGCAGCCTCCTTGCTGAACTCCTGCTCTTTAGCTGCAGTGAGGAAGGGCTGCTGGTGGAGACTCGTGGACCTTCAGGACTGTAAAAATGGTATCTGTGGCCATCGAGGCAAAAAGGTTGGGAACAGCTGATCTAGAGCATAACTTGAAATATTTCAACAAATGCTGCAGAGACATGTCTAAAGTACATTCAACAAGCTGTGAAGCTACCTCTCCTAGCTTTGCTTTCTGCCGGTGGATTATTTTTATTACAGTTCCTCTCTAAAAAGTCTATGCAATAGCCTAAAGTTTGTTTTCAGTGCATAGTGCAATCAGGATTGGGATGCATCTCAATTCTTCCCATAGGTCATTTCAGAGATGAACATTCAGAGAATACTGAATATGGTTTTTGAGAGCATCACCCTTGGCACATACTGTTCCCAAGAAACGTAACAGTTTTGCCAGGTCATGGAGGGAAAGGTTGTTTCTGCAGCAGCTGGTCCCAACCTACTGAGTGCTGTAAAGATTAAGAATGAGACTAATGAAATGGATTGGAAGTCTACAGAGGTGAAGAGCACTAATGGAGCAGTTTTTCCTGCTTACAAGGTGACCTATGAACCCATCCAACTGAAGGTGGAAAGAGATTTTTTTGCCACTCTCCCACGGCATTGGCAAAGCTAAGAATCCAAAATTCTGTACTCTCTTGAGTAAGAAAGAGATGGAATGTCTTGGATGGAAAGAGAAGTCAGCATGAGGCTCATTTACTTTACTTAGCATTCAATTCTTTGTTCCGATGTGTGTTTTCCCTTTAAGCAGGGCTGTTCTGTATTTTGTTTAATAGATCACTGGTTACAGAACACTTGTGATTGTAAATATGTGTGTCATGAGGGGCACATAAAGTTTTTGCCTTTTTAATTTTTTCAGTTTACCAACTACCTATTATGCTGATAGATTCTATAGAAAGTAAAATATGCATGCTAATAACCAAATAATAGAAAAGAACAACTGTTTAAGAGCACAGTGTCCTCACCTTCCCACTGCGTGGGTTCTGATATTTGGATTTATTAGCTCCTTCACCAAGAAACACCTCTGCACACTAACTATGCCAACCACCACACATCTCCTCAAGCTTGGGAGTTATCCGCAGAGGCAATACCAAAATGGTTGTGGTTTATTCTGCATGCTGCCCCCTCCCCCTTGTCTCAAAGTTTCTCATTTAGAACAGGCCCTTTTCAAAGCTCTTTTGGAATAGTGTTACAAAACAATGACTTGTAACTAACTTCTGCAAAGCCCTCTGCTTCACTAGTGTTTATGAGGGATACATCTCCAGCATAATGAAGGCTGGTGCACTTTGCCAAGCAAGGAAACTAAACAACCTGAATGGCATAAGAGCTCAACCATCTCTATATACAGATAGCACAGATTTAACAGACCCTATTACCCCTGTTAGTGGGAGAAAGAAAAGTTACTTCTCTCTTGTAGCTGTTCTTCAAGAGGTGTTGCACTGTGTCCGCTATGTTCAGGGCACATGCATGTTGCAAGCACTGATGCGAGAAAGCTTTTCCTATCAGTAGCTGCAGGGGCAGCTGTAAATACAAAGAGCAGAGCCACCCTACTCTTCTTATAGTTCCTTCATATCAGTCTCTTAGATCAAAAGACTCTAAAGCTTTTGGGGAAGGATGGTGGGTTATAAAGGACACGTGCAACATCACAAAGAACACTTACAAAAGGCAAGTAACCTTTCTGCTTTTCTTGAGTGACTACATGTGTCTATTACCCAGGTGATGCCCAAGCACCTTCCAGGGGAGGCGAGGCTAGGAGGGAGACTGCTGTCCTCACAATCACATTTTCTCTTGAGGTGACAGAAGACACACAATATCTAGCAAGAGCATGAATTGAAGACCACACTGCTGCTCTCCGGATGTCCAGAACAGGGAATTCTCTTCTAGCTAGGGAATGTCTTAAAGACTAACTAAAAGTCCTACTCTAGTGGGCCGGATGGCCTGGTCCCCCATTTCCATCCACAGGGTCCCCCCCCCCCCTTTCCAGCCCAAAGGATTCACCATGTTTGTTGCAAACACTCATGCTCCTTTTATTTACAGTGGAACCATACAGTCCCAGTGTCAGCCCCAGGCACCCTAAAGCTTCAGAGGCCTCAGCGTTTAACCTCCCTGCAGGTCACCAGACCACCTGTCCCCCAGACTTCCCTGCCTTGCTTAGCCACACATCACCACATCCCTCTGGTTTCTTGTGCTGGCCAATATTTCTCCCTGGCCCAGGTCGCCAGCTGTCCCCTGTTCTTTTGTTACCATGACTTGTACCCAGGGACCGCAGCTGTACTTGCACAGACAGAGCCCCTTAGGTCTGGGCTAACAGAGGCGGGTGAGGGGTATACTATGCTCTGTCCTGTTATGCATACTTGCAAGGCTAGAGTTTAGTCCTCAGGTTTCTACTGCAACACGTGAGATCATTAACAACTAAAAATGCACAAGCAGCATTCCTCATACTCCTAAGTATGGCTGTTTAAAGCATTCTCAGCATCTGAAACTATAAAGGCAGAACAGTTTTGGTTAAACAAGATTAAATCAATTTAAACCTAGGCAAAGACTGAATCAAATTCTTACTTCTACTTTTACAAGGACACAATATTGTTTTAAACTCTCTTTGTAGTAGTCTCTTACAGCTACTGACATGCTCTTCTCTCTTACCCACTTTTGATCTGTTCCACTGCATATTTTTACCAGTATTTTGAATGAAACAGAAACGCATGTGACATTCGGTTTGTTTAGACAGACTAACTTATATAGCTCTAGGTAGGTGGTTCCCAAAGTGTGGTTCGTGGATCACTGGTGGACCACGAGGATACTGCAGGTGGTACCGTGGGGTGGAAAAAAGGTAATTACTGCAGATAAATGTTCTGTGATGAGCATAATAAATTATTAGAAATACCCACACTTTTTATACCCCTTGTTATACAAATTTGATTCCCATAAGCCACAGGATATGTTAAAAATGGCTTGCTTGTGCGGTGGTCCTCAAAAGCTTTGGATGACATGTAGTGGTCCACGTAAAAGAAAAGGTTGGAAACTGCTGCTAGGTCATGCTAAAAAGAGGGTACCAATGGTATGAGCAGTACTCTGGGACTAGTATGTGTTTTCATTGCCAATACCGTTAAGACAATAGAGACAATATCTGTCTATTAAACACACATTTGAGTTTAAGGTAGTTTTTGGTCTCCATTTAGATTAATCTTTTAAAACAAGATCCAGAATTAAACATAAATCATCATCAGGATGTATTTTTCCATTTAAGGTTTCTAAGGTTACACAAATATGGCAAAAATAATTATGATATGGATTTGAAAATACAGAATTTAGACAACAATGTTGGATTTTACTGAAATTATTAAAACTAAAATTTAAAATCTATTAAGATCCTTCAACAGGGAAACATACTTGAAATCAAACAACAACATTTATTAATTAAAGAAAAGAGACTGAAAGGTCTTTTTTAAAAAAGGTAACCCATCCATTCTCCCTGCACATACAGGAATTCTGTATGTAGTATATTAGGTATTTTGTCAATTCTCTATTTAGAATGTCCCATGTTTTGAGTGTTAACGTTTAAAATAGGACTTCACTGATAAACAAATCCATACCTGATATTTACCCAAAATTCCTCTATTTAGTTTTAGTTTGATTAATGCAAAGACTTTAGGGATCAGCCCTTAACCAACCATTATCACAAGCAGGATTTGAAATTATTTTAATATTTGGAAGCATTCTAATCTCTGCATAAGAAGGCCACAATATTGTTTTAGTAGAACTTTTGTCTTTATTTATTAAAATCTCATGCTTATTTACACAAACAAACAGGAACCAAAACTTTTACAAATAGAAGTCTGGAGTTAGGCTCTAATTTGTATGTAGGTTCCTAAATAAATGACCCAATTTTCAAAAATGGCTCCTGAGATACGTATCTATGTATATAAAGACATGTTTGAATATCATAAAGGAATTTAAAGTTTATTTTGCTTTTGACCATCTCCATTGCTCCTCAGAATCCTCCCATCTCAGTTATTACACTTATTGTGAAGGAGGATTGGATAAGCCTTGCAGAATCTGCCAGTACAAAAAAGTAAACAAGATTTTAAAAACCCCAAAACAAAAACAGAACTGGAGTCTTCTGTACCAAAATAAAATATGATTAAGACAGACTATTTTTAGTAAGTTAACAAACGGTCTTTATTTTTTAAACTATGAAGTTGTTCGAAGTTTGAAGAAAGTAATTTTCTTAGCCTTGAACACATACCACCTATATGTAACAGTTAAGTACCATACTCCTAGTAATTTAATTCTCATGTAACACACAATGTATCATCTAGGAACCACCAAGAGAATTTATCATCATACAGAAGGTTCAGTTTATTTAAAGAAAATCTACTATTGGGAGCTAGCTTAAAGGATCTTTAAACAGCGTCCTGCTAAATTGAACAATAATTATTAGCAAAAACACAAAAGCAAAGAAAAACATACATTGACAGAACCATCTGAGGTTTTAATGCTGAAATACTCCCATCACCCTAAATAAGCAAGGAGTCCTGTCACTTAAAAACTAAAAATTTATTTATTGCATGAGCTTTCATAGGAGAAAATCCCACTTCAGACACTTTGAAGATGGGGGAACTTACAGAATGGGATCAAAATAAATGCAGGGGAGTGTAAATCATGGGATCAGGTCTCACTGTAACAGCAAATCGAAGTAGTAGTTAAGATTCAAACACTGGGAAACAGAACACACAGGAAGGTGAAGTCAAATCACCTGTTGTAATGGGAAAAGAATCTGTAGTCGCCATTAAGAACCTAAAGCCTGTTCTAAAAGTTGACCCCCCACTCTCTGAAGCCTTAGGAGACAGACCTCTCCTCGCCTCCAGACAGCCCAACCTTAAACAGTCACTCACCAGCAACTACAGACCTAACAACAGAAATACTAAATACCCCTGCAACAAACCATATTGCCAGCATCACCCATATAGCTTCACAAGACATGCCATCGTAGGACCTAATCAAGCCAGCTACTGCATCAAGGGCTCTTAGCGGCTCATCCACCAATGTGATTTATCCCATCACATGCCAGAAATGCCCCCACACCTTATACATTGGACAAACTGGATAATCTTTGCACAAAAGAACAAATGGGCACAAAACTGACATCAGAAATAACAACATTGAAAAACCAGCAGCTCAACACTTCAATCTTCCTAATCACTCTTTTGATTGATTGTTAACAACTGTGCTCAAGCTGATGGGCAACACATCAAGACTTCAAAGAGAAACAGCAGAACTGGAATTAATATGCAGATTCAATTGTGTGGAAAACAGGATTAAATAGTGACCATGAATTTTTTTCCCATTACAACAGGTGATTTGACCACACCTTCCTCTATGGGCTGTTCCCCAGTGGTTGAATCTTAACTGCTGCTTTGATTTGCTGTTACAGCATGACCCGATCCCTTGACTTACACTCCCTTGAATTCATCTGCCTCCCATTCTATAAGTTCCCCCATCTTCAAAGTATCTAAAGAGGGATTTTCTCCCATGAAAGCTCACGTGATAAATCTGTAAGTCTTTAAGTGCCACAAGACTCCTTGCTTATTTTGCTGAACTAGACTGACACGGCTACCCCTTCGCAACTTCCCATCACCCCGTCCCTCAACATATATCACTCATGAGCTATGCTAGTCTGAATTTAAATAAGCTCTTTGAAGTCAGAACCATGTTTTGCATGTCTCTAAAGAATCTCAACACAAAAAATATTCTCATCTGACTTCATTCCTTGCTCATATCTATACTTTCTGTACTATGCCAAGAAAACATACTTTGATGTAGCCTGACTGCTGTTTAGGTTTAACCCGACTGTGAAGTTAGTTGGAGATCATAGCTGATGGGCACCTTAGAAATAACGAATTGAGGCTGACATCAGGTATTTGCAGACTGAAAGTAGGCAAGTGAAATTGCCTTTATCCTCACTGAGCAACTTTCTTTTCCACATATCCAGGCCATAGCCAAATCTCACTACTGTTTCTTAGCTAACACTTACAAGACATCTTTTTCTGTCCATTCTAAAGGCTAAAACTCTTGTTCAGGCCCTCATCTCCTGTTTAATTACCGCAATCTCTTCCTCCTCTATGGCTTTTTCAACTCTTCCATTGCCAGGGCCATAACTAGAGTGGGGTGAGCGGGGCTTTGTCCTGGGCGCTGTAATAAGCAGCTCCATTTGATTGCTCGATTGAGGGGCACTCATTCAGTGCTGCTTGCTACAGCACACCCAGGGTGCTGAAATACCTAGCTCTGGCACTATCAATTGCCCAAATCAGTCCAAACAAAACATTCAGCCAAGTTTACCTTCCTAGACTGCTGACAACCATACCCTAAACTGTTCTCCCTTATGTACTAATGTCAAAATTCTTGTCTTTGTCTTTAAGATTTCTACATAAGTGCATTCTCCATACACAGCCATCTTTCTCAGTTTGTCCTCCCCTCCTCGCCCTCAACTGCTGATTCTGTATGTCCTCCCACAGTTATCTCTGTAACTTCTTTCATCTTGCTCTGTATTTAGGGAATAAGCTCTACTTTCAAGTTCCAATAAAACCCACTGATGACATTTACCTATAATTAGCTAGATTTTTTTTTCTTTAGTCTAGAGAAACTTGCAGGTTTACAGTTTTTACAAAAATTAAAAAAAATAATAAGTAGAAAAAGCATGCTGCACTCCCTTCAGTTTGTCTTTCTGTTGTACTCAGTAAGATCTTCAGGCCAGAGATCATTCTTCTCTGGTCACAAACTTCAGATACACCAACTCTAATTCAGTGTAGCTGAGGGAAGCAAGGGTCAGCTATA
Source organism: Podocnemis expansa (assembly GCA_007922195.1). Taxonomy (NCBI): domain Eukaryota; kingdom Metazoa; phylum Chordata; order Testudines; family Podocnemididae; genus Podocnemis; species Podocnemis expansa. The sequence goes on from ML681998.1 coordinate 16,880,292, forward strand.
TGTGTGGCTCTCAAGCAGGGGTATGCATATCCCTGGCGTACACAAAGGTCTTTCAGGGGACATATCAACAGACTAAATAAAAAGCAGTAGTGAAGTCACTACAAGCTAAAATTTCATACAATGACTTGTTTATACTGCTCTATATACTATGCATTAAAATACAAATACGATATTTATAAAATAAATCAATAGGAATATAATTGTATAGTAAAAATGAAAAAAACAAGCAATTTTCAGCAAGTGTGCTGTGACTCTTTTGCATTTTTATAACTGACTTTGCGCGGAAGTACCTTTTAAATGAGCTGAAAACTGAGGATATGCAAGACTAATTAGACTCCTGAAAGGGGCTCTCTAGTCTGGGAGGGGTAAGAGCCACTGCCCTACATTATGCATCTCTCAGGGTGAGTGGTGCAACAAACTTGACTCTCACTGCAAGGGCTATCCTTCTTATGCAAACTAATATAGGATCTTTCCACCAAATCAGAACTTGCACAAGGATCTGCACATGAGCTCTTACTGCTTCCACTTTCCCTAGTCAGTTTCAACCCATCCCCTGTGCTGGACATCTAAGAGAAGTAGGCATAAAATAACAATTCCCCTGCGTTGAATGAATCCTCTGCTGCAACCTCAGGGTAGCTCTGAAGTCACTTTGAATCAGTCCCACCAAACAAAGTGATCTTGGCAAGATCAGGAATCCAGATCATTGTTTAGAATGTGCATTTTAAGCACTACTATATGCAGACAAACATCACATAAAGACAAAAAGAAATCAAGTATCATTTCATGTGAGCATCCAGGAACTCAAACTACGCCAAATGTGCAGATCTGTGCAGTACTGCACAGCTCCAAATAAAGCTCTCATTCACAATTTGAATTTTTCCTCCATTACATTCTAAAACATCACCAACTAATATTAAACAAACATATTTCATATGACCCTTCTATGACTGTAGACAAGTGTTTTCACCACTGATAGAACATTTACAAGAATGTCCCAAATCATTTAATTAGATGACTGGCTGGAAAATGTCACCAACCTAAGGGGTTAAAAAAATAAGAGAGAACCACTCCATGAAACTGCAAAAGTGCAACACAAACACAACTGTTGCCATACTTTCATTAAAATGAAACACAAAACTGTTCCTCCCCCTGATCTTAAGAGGGAGCCAGCTTGCCAAAGAAATCATTCAGGTGAAGAATATCTTTCTTGTTTGTGCTGCCTGGGGGGCAAGCTAGAACACCAAAGCAGGATTTATAGTAAATTCAGCATTTAAGATTCTAATTAACTTTAAGCACAGACCATCTGAAAGATAATGCTAAGGAATTTAAATGTAACCTATCTTTTCTGAGAAGGTACTTCAGACATGTAATGTGAAGAAATTAGAGGATTAGCTATAAAAAAGGACCAAAAATCTAAATTCTTCATTAATCCAGTCTTGACAAAGCCCCAAAGAGGCGGAACCAAATGATGGTTCTGGCAGAGGTTTTCAGTCAATGTGGAACTTATTTTTGTTTTAGCCAAATTAAAGCTGACACTGTTCTTTTTGTTTTTTAAACTGCTTTGGAGTTAAAAATTCTGCCTCTGATATGTTCCCATCTGCATTTTATTCTTAACATAAAAATACCATGAAATGTTATGTTTGTATGCAGGTTAGCTAAAATGTAGTAAATAAATCAAAGGCGTTTAGTCCCCCTCAACTTCACTCACCCAACAAGTGGAAAATGAAGACACATTTAGAACAACCCTAGAAATAAAAATGTTTCACCATAGAAATGTAAGCATTTTCCTTAACAGCTTGAAAAGAAATACATGGAATTTCTAGAATTACAAAACTATAAGAAATAATTTCCTTTCCAACTTCAAATCTGTAGTAATGTCTGACCAGAAATTGACAACCCGTTACTGAATTCTCTAACGTTTCACAACAAAACATTTGAACTTGTCACGACATAGCGTCCTGGGCACCACATCAAAATTAATGTGTCTTAGAATGCCAGGGCTCCTTAAATTATGCAGTAGGACCCCAGAATTATCTGATGTCCACCAACCCTTTCTCTTTACAAGCAATACAATATTCTCCTACTTTATTACAGTAATCTTTTATTACATGCCGTTCCTAATGTTCGATTTGTATAAATTTTGTATTGGGAAAAAACCCAACTATACTGAAGCTGTTGGTGGGAAGACAAAAAGGTACTGTTTTGCTAGTTAGAGATAGCTAAGGCTTTCTTGCACCCAGGAGAACACACACAAAAAAAATCACCAAACCCTGATCTACAGCAACCTGAAGATAGTTGAGGCTTCTGGAAGCAGACAAGGGATGCATCTCCTTTCCCTTCCACTTTAAAGCAAAGGAAGAAGAGACCTGAACGAGGATGGAGAGCGTCACACTATCTGTACCAGATGATTAGAAGACAACTAATACCATATCAGTTTGGGATTTTTTTTTTTTTTTAAAACACTCTAGAGGTAAATCCCGGCAATTATAGGCTGGTAAACCTAACTTCAGTACAAGGCAAATTGATAATTATGTTTCTTCCTATAGTTGCAACCAGACACACAGATGAGCACAGTTGTTTGGCCAGAGTTAATATGACTTTTGTAAATGGAAATCACACTTCCCTAACAAGGTTGTAACTAGGCCGGGGCAAGCAGGGCAAAGCTCCAGGCGGAGAATTTTAGAGGGTGCAGAGGACAGATCTGGCTTCTCGCAGCAGCTGGGGATGGATCCAGATCTGTTCCCTCCACCCTCTAAAATTCAGCCCCTGGGACTTCCAGTACTGCTGGGGCTTGTCACTGCACACCCATACAATTCTCCACTGCTGGCACACCGCTGGGACCAGATCCATCCCCAGCCAGGCAGCTGGGGATGAATCCGGATCCCCACGGCCTGCCGATGGGTGCAGGAGCTTCCCGACGCCAGCTGGGGACGGATGCGGATCCCCCCCGGCCTCCTGGCAGTGGTGAGAACTAGTGGCTGTGGATGGATCCAGATCCTCCCAGCTTGCTGGCAGAGGCTGGGGCCGGATCGGGACTGGGGGGAGGGGGGGTCTGGGGTTGCTTGTGTCAGGTACGAAAATGACTACTTATGGCTCTGTTCGCTAATCTAGAATTCTTTAAGGGGGGGTCAACATGCATATGGACAAGAATGATTCTAACAGACATCATGTACTTGGATTTTTAGAAAGTTTCTGATGTGGTTTCTCAAAGGCTCTTAAGAAAAGTAAGCAGTCATGGGATCAGAGGAAGGAACTCTCCTGGATCAGAAACTGGTTAAAAGATAGGAGACAAAAGCTAGGTCATGTTTCAACATGGAGAGGTAACCAGTGTTGTCCTCCAGAGGTCTGCACTGGGACCAGCTCTGTTCAACACACTGATAAATGATCTGGGAAAATTGAATAAAAGAGTGAAGTGGTAAAATTTGCAGATGATACAAAACTACTCAACATTAGTTATATCTAAAGCAGATTGAGAAGAGTTGCAAAGTCGTTCACAACACTGAGTTACTGATAGCAAAATGGCAGGTGAATAAACACAAAGTAATGCATATTTGAAAACAAAATCTCCATCCACTACACATATAAATTATGAGGTCTAAATTAGTTGTTACTACTTAAGAAATATCTTGGAGTCCTTGTGAAAAATTCTCTGAAACATCCAGTCTGTGCAGAGGTAGTCAGAAAAGCTAACCAAGTTAGCAATCATTAGGAAAGGGAAAAGACAGAAAACATCATACTGCCTCTTTTTAAATCCATGATATGCCCATATCTTGAAAGCTGCATGCAAATCTGATCACTCTGTCCCAAAAAAGATGCGTTGGAATTGGGAATTCAGAAAAGAGCAACGGGGATATGGAAAAACTTCCACTGGAGGAGAGATTAATAGAACTGTGGCTTTTCAGCTTGAAAAAAGGATTAAGGAAGGATATTTATAGAGGTCTATAAAATTATGACTGATGTGGAGAAATTAAATAAGGAAGTGTTACTTACTCCTCATAACACAAGAACTAGGGGTCACTCTATGAAATTAATGGGCGGCAGGTTTAAAATAAACAAAAAAGTTATTTCTTCACATAGCACAAAGTAAACATATGGAACATCTTGCCAGAGGATGTTGCAAAGGCCAAAACTACAAAGGGATTCAGAAAAGAACTGTACAAGTTCATGAAGGATAGGTCCATCAATGGCTATTAGCGAAATAAGAAGGAATTGCTGTTTGAGAAAAGCTGAATATGGGTAACAGGGGGATTACTTGATGATTACCTGTTCTGTTCACCCCCTCTGAGGCAACAGGCACTGGCCACTGTCAGAAGACAGGATACTGGATGAGATGAACCATTGGTGTAACCCACTATGGCTGTTCTTATGTTCTTTGAGTAGCTCATGAACATGAGTGCCTACCTTCAGGCAGACTATCAAAAACACGGCAGATACCACAAACTGGTGATATGTTCTACAACGATATTTCATCAGTCCAATAACAAATGTGAACTACTGAATTACTAACAATTTATCATGGAGTCAAAAACTGTCTCCTTGTGCTCTCCAGTCTATCTTGCTACCCGACAAGCTGGACTTAGGGATAAAAGGACACTTACACAATTTTCCCCTGGGGGAAAAAACCCCCACAAACAAAATAGTCCGGTTGTTTTCGACCCTAAGGGACCTGTCACTTACCCCAAATCAATTAGTATCCCAGAGCTCACACCAAAGACAACGCCTATTGCCAATTCTGTAAGAAACTAAATAAAGGCTCATGAAAGAAATAAGTTATTTAAAGGTTAAAACAAACATATGAGTTGCACTCTAAAACCTGAGAATGACAGATTTGTAGCAATCTGTTAATTTAAAAAGTTTCGCAGGGCAAGCCCAGGGATAACCTCAGAGGATCTCTTGCTTCAGTTTGAACTTTCACAGGACCAGAGATTCAACAGTAAAGAGATCAAGAATTTTTTGGGGCCAAGTTCACAGGAGCTTCTCGGGGAAACCAAGCTGTCAGCAACAGTTCTCAGGCAAGTCCCTTCTTTATGGAAGGGGGAGAACGCGGAAGGCGCTTAGCAGCCATTCTTGATCTTGCACAATGGTTCATTTCCATTTAATTAGCAGGAATTAACATCTTGTTAGAGACCATCATTTGCATTACACAAGGCTTTTTCCCTGTTTGATGAGTTACATAATCAGAGGTTTACAACGCAAATACTTGCTATCACTTTATAACATGGGGCATAGCTAAGTGAGAACAATACAGGCAACATCCACAAGCATTTCACAAAACACTAAAAACATAGGCTTATCAATGTAACATCTAATATCCTACACAGGTAAGCAAGACTGGTTTCCAGCTAGAGTGACCAAATGTCCCAATTTTATAGGGACACTCCCTATATTCAGAACTTTTTCATATATAGATGTTTATTATCCTCCACACTTGCTATCTGATCACTCTAAATTTCTAGTTATGAATTTTTAAGTGTTCAGTGAGGCCTGGGGCCTTGGCATGAGTTGACACCTGGTCTGCCAGCATCACTGGAAAAGGTAGGCTGGTTTAAGAGGTCTCATTCTGGAGACTGCCCTGATGAAAAAGAGGGTTAGAAAGAAAAGAAAGAGGCCAACCTGGCTTTATTTAGAACCCCTTAATGACCTGAAAATCAAAAAGAAATCCTACAAAAAGGAAATCAAGACCACTTGTTGAGAAGTACAAAAATAAAGCACAACCATGTAGGTATAAAATCAGAAAGGGAGAGACATTAACTGAATTACATCCAGCAAGGAACATAAAAAGCAGTAAGAAATGGTTCTTTATATAAATTAGGAGCAAGAGAAAGACAAAGATAGTGTTGGTCTTTTACTTAGAAGAGAAAAGCTAACAACAGAGGAGACTTAAAACATTGAGGTTTTCAATGCCTATTTTATTTCTATCTTCATTAAATGGGTTAACATAACCAGAAATGCAACAATATTAACAACAAAGGGAATGAATGCAAGTTAAGATAGGAAGAGAACAGTTTAAAGGATATTTAGAGAAATAAGACATTCAAGTTGGCAGGGCCCAATGACGTTCATCCAAGAGCATTTGGCTAAAGCAATCCTCTTTGAGAACTCCTACAAAACAGATGATGTCCCAGAGTATTGTAGAGGGGCAAGCTTAGGCCCGATCTTTGCTGCCCTGTTTACAGAGTAGCCTGGGAATTATAGACCAGTCATCCTAACGTTGATATCCAAACAGAAACTAGAACAAATTATTAAACAGCCAATTAATAGGCACCTAGAAGATATTAGAGTTGTAAAGAATAGCCAGCACAGATTGTCAAGGAAAAGTTTTGACAAACCAATGATTAGAAGTGACAGAGTTGATAAAACAAAGTCTGCCTCGGTCAAAATCACCTTGGGGAAGAAAACTGCTCAAATTTCCCCTGGGAAAGTGCTTAGAACGTTCTACAGACCACCAGGACCTGATATGGACATGGATAAAGACCTCTTTAAGGTTTTTAATGAATTAAAAACTACTGGGAACTATGTGATTATGAAGGCTTTAACTTCCCAAATATAGACGAGAAGACAAGTGCTAGTATCAGTAATAGGACCTAAATTTTCCTGGATGTAATAGCTGACTGATAAGAACGGATGACATTTTAGATTTGGTACTGGTGCATAATAAGAACTCCTAGAACTGGTTGTAGGGGACAATCTTGGTTTGACTTCAAGAGGGTTAACTTTAAAAAATTAAGGGGATTAGGTGAAGAAGTGCATTGGACTGAAGAACTCATAGCTCTAAAGGTGAAGGAAGTGGAATTACTTCAAATTGAATCTGTAGAACTATCTGAAGTCTGCACCCCAAGGAAGGAGAAAGAAAAATCATAGCCAACAGTTGTAAACCAAGCTGGATAAGTAAGCACCTCAGACAGGTGATTAAGAAAAATCAGAAAGCCTACAAGGAGTGGAAGAAGGGATGGATGAGCAAGGAGAGTTCTCTCTTGGAGGTCAGAGTACAGAGACAAAATGAGAGATGCCAAAAACCAAGCAGAGTTGCACTTTGCAAAGGGAATTAAAACATAGTAAAAGGTTTTATAGTCATCTAAACAGGAAGAAAATAAAGAAAGCAGTGAGACCACTCATCACCAAGGATGCGGTGGAGGTTAATGACAATTTGGGCATGACAGAATATCTAAACAAATACTTTGCCTCTGTTTTTAATGATGAGCTTAGGGATAGCAGTAAGGTGGCTAATGGGGGTGATGAAATGGAGGTGAAAATTACAGCTACAATAGAAGGCAAACTAAAATAGCCTACTGGAACTAAATCAGGGAGACTGGATAATCTCCATCCAAGAATATTAAAAGGAACTAGCACAAGGGTAGGCAATCCCCGACATGTGGGCCAACAGTGGCACCCGAGCCCATTCAAAGCAGCATGTGGCACCCTTTGCAGTACCACAGAAATTGCCACTCTTGCCACTGAAAACCACTCTGGATAGCTTTCTTCAGGTGCAGCTGGGACACGGGGGATCCTCCCACGCCTCCATGTGACACAGAAAAAAGCTACCCAGACTGGCTCCTCTCTGTAGTGTGATGCTCCCCAAAGCAACTCCGAGCAGCTTCCTTCTGCAGCATGCCTTGGAGCCACTTCTTTTTGTGGCATGCCGGGGGACCCCTGTCCCTGGGCTCACTGCCAAGATGAGCCACTCCGGGCAACTTCTTTCCATGGCATGCCTGGGAAGCACTCCCACTCCAGCCATGACCACTGCTGAATTTTCAGGTAGCTGCCACATTTTGTCAGCATAGGGTGCTGCCAGCACCAGCTGAGGTTTGGGGAGGAAGGACCAGCACAGGGGTCAGCAAAGGGTGCTGACCCCTGAACAAGCACATGAAACTGCAAGCCCATTAGCAAGGATTTTCAATGAATCTGGAAATTCCAAGGCTGTACTGCAAGACTTGGAAATTGCCAATGTAGTTCCTATTTTTAACAAAAGGGGATGGGGGAAGTGATCCCACTAAGTACAGAATTGTTAATTCGACTCCAGTCATATGTGAGGCCCTGATGAAAAGATTTGAAAGAGAAGTAGTTAAAGATATCAAAGTTAACAGTACCTGAGATAAAATACAATATGGCTTCACAAAAGGTAGCTTGTGTCAGACCAGCCTGATCTCCCTTTTTGAGGAAACAGATTTTTTAGACAAAGGGTATGAAGTGGATTTAAATTTGTCTAGATTTCAGTGAGACATCTGACACAGTTTCACATAGGGAATTTTGGCATTACTTAAATTGGAATAGATGGGGATTAATATGAAAACTGAAAGGTGGATAAGGAACTGGTTAAAGGGAAGACTACGAAGTGTCACAGTGTGAGGGCACTGCAGGGGAACAAGATGGGAACAGTGCTGCTGGAGGAGGGGTGTGCAGGGCCACAGAGGACAGGGGTGGGGTAGAGCAGGGGTTTAAGAGCCTCACGGCTGAGCAGTGCAGAGCTGCAGTGGACAGGGGCACGGTAAGGTGCTGGAGGCCAGGGAGTGCAGGGCTACACACTGCACATGGTCCGCAGCGTGGGAAAAGCAGACAGTTGACACAGTAATGGGGTTGTGGCCAGTGAGTGCAGGGCTGCCGGGGGACAGGGGTGTGGTAAGGGGCTTGGGGCCAGGGAGTGCAGGGTGGTGGTCCACAAAAGCTTTTGATGATGATGTAGTGGTCCTGTGTAAAGAAAAAGGTTGGGAACCACTGACCTAGAGGTATTAGTTGATCAAAGGATGACAGAGCCATCAACGTGATTTGGCCATGAAAAAAAAAAAGCCAATGCAGCAGACAAGATTATTCCCAGTAGAGATAGAGAGGTGATAGTACCATTATAGAAGTTACTCAGGAGACCTCATCTGGAATTCTGTGTCCAGTTCTGGTCCACAAGGTTAAGAGAGAGGAATTCAAACTGGAACAGGTACAGAAAAGGGCTACTAGGATGATCCAAGGAATGGAAAACCTGCCTTGAAAGAAGAGACTCAAAGAGCTTGGCTTATTTAGCCTAACCAAAAGAAGGGGAGATATAATTGCTTTACACATCAGAGGAATAAATATCAAGGAGCGAGACGAATTAGTTGAGTACAATACCAGTGTGGACACAGGAACAAATGGCTATAAACTGTCCATCAGGAAATTTAGGCTTGAAATTCGATGCAAGATTCTAATCATCAGGGGAGTGAAGTTCTGGAATAGCTTTCCAAAGGGAGCAGTGGGTGCAAAAGAACCTAGATGGCTTCAAAACTGAGCTTGAAAAATTGATGGAGGGGACGGTATAATGGGACAGCCTAGCTTGGCATCTTTGGCTCCTGGTGATAGATATGCAGATAGGATAACTGATGGGGTGGGTTCCGAGTTATTACAGGAATTCTTTCTTGGTTGTCTGATTGAGTCTTGTCCATATACTCAGAATTTAATTGATGTATTTGGGGCTGGGAGGGAATTTTTCTCCAGGACAGACTGGCAAAGACTCTGGGGCTTTTTCACCTTCCTCTGTAGCATGGGGCACAGTTCACTTGCTGGTGGATTTTCTGTACTTTAAAGACTTCAAATCATTATTTGAGAATTTAGTAACTCAGTCAAAGGTTAGAAGTTTATTTCAGGAGTGGGGAGGGTGAGGTTCTGTGGCCTGCACTGCGCAGGTCAGACTACTACATGATCATATTGATCCCTTCTGACCTTTGAGTCTATAATCCTGACAATCTGCCAAACCAACCTAATTTCTTTTTTCACAGGGCTACTGGCCTTGCATATAGGGAGAACAAATAGCTCTGAACTACTGTACCTTGATTAAAATAAGGCTTTTGATGCAGTTCCATGTAAATTCTCATAAGTATACCAGGGAAATGGGGTCAAAATTAAATTATGTTAAGGTGGGTACATAACTGCTTCAAAGACCATACTTGGAGTAGTTATCAGTGGTTTGCTGTCAAATTGGAGGGCATATGCACTGGGGACGAACATGGGACCAGTCCTGCTTCAAATACTAGTCAATATTTTCATTAATGACTTGGATAATAGAATGGAGAGTATGCCTGTAAAATCTGCAGATAACACCAAAATATGAAGGGCTGCAGATACTTTGGACAACAGCATTAGAATTCAAAACTGCTGAAAACTTAGAGGACTGGTCTGAAATCAACAAGATAAAATTCAATAAAGTACATGGTATTTCACACAGGATGAGAAAAAAGATCTCAACTAGAAGATGTGAAACAACTATCTAGGTAGTAATACTGCTGAAAAGGATATGGGTGTTATAGTGGATCACAAATTAAATACAAATAATGTGATGCAGCTCCACAATAAAAAAGAGAGAGAAGCTTATATTCTAAAAACAATGGAAGTCCTGTGGCACCTTAAAGACTAACATTTCTTTGGGCATAAGCTTTCGTGGGCTGCAACCCACTTCATCAATGAACTAGTGCACGTTGCAGCCCACAAAAGCTAATGCCCAATGAAATGTGTTAGTCTTTAAGGTGTCACAGGGCTTTTGTTGTTTTTGCTGTACATAGACTAACACGGCTACCCTTCTGAAGCTTATATTCTGGGGTGCTGTAACTGGGATGTCATATGTAAGACATGGGAGGTAACACTCACACCTTGCTCATCACTGGTGAGGCCTTAGCTAGTGGACTGTAACTACTTCTGGGAGTCACCGTTTAGGAAAGATGGAACATACTGCAGAAGAGAGTCCAGAGGAGAACAAAAAAATTAAAAGATCACTGAAACATAGAACATTAAGGTTGGAAGAGATATCACAAGGTCATCTAGTCCAATCCTCACTCAAAGCAGGGCTAACCCCAACTAAATCATCCCAGCCAGTGCTTTACCAAGTCAGGCCTTAAAATTTCTAAGGATGGGGATAAGACCACCTCCCTAAGAGGTACCCATTCAAGTGCTTCACCACCCTCCTAGTGAAGTAACTTTTCCTAATATCCAACCTAGAACTCTCACACCGCAACTTGAGACTACTGCGCCTTGTATTACCACCTGCCACCACTGGGAACAGCCTAGCTTACTCTTCAGAACCCTCTCTCAGCTAGCTGAAGACTTATCCAATCCCCCCTCGCTCTTCTCTTCTACAGACTAAATAATCCCAGCTTCTTCAGCCTCTCCTCGCAAATTATATGCCAAGCCCCCTATTAATTTTTCTTCTTTTGTCATCTTCCACTGGACTCTCCAATTTGTCCACATCTGTCCTATAATGGGTAGCCTAAAACTGGACACAATGCTGCAAATGTGGCCTTGCCAGTACCAAAGAGGGGAATAATCACTTCTCTTGATCTGCCGGCAGTGTTCCTACTAACACAGCCCTATATACTACTATTAAACTTCCATTTATATCATCTATGATCAAAACTACCACTTTAACTAAAGATACATCTGTAAACTCAAGTAGTTAAACTAGTTCAAAACCATGTGTATTCACATTTAATTCAATTCCACCCTTAACTGAGTTGCATTTGGCCAATGTCAATTTATCTTAACTCCATTCCTCATCAACTAAACTTAAATCAAAGACATGGTGAAATAAAATTTTTAATGTGTGTTCTCTGCATTAGATCAATATATCCAGTTAAAACAAGAAAAAAAAAATCACACCTTTTATTTAAACTGGTGAACTTTAAATAAAGACAAACCTAAGAATAGATTAAGAAAAGAGGACAGACAACAGGAGGGTGAGAGAATGAAAAACTAAACAAAGCCAAAAGCTACAGAGACAGATAAATGGACCCAGACATAGAATAAAAATACTCCATCCAAGGAGCTGGGTAGGAGTTCCAGACAGGAAACACTGCCTACAAAAAAGCCACAGTAGGCATCAGGAAATGGCAGAAGTACAAAGGAGGTAAAGATAGACTTCACCAAACTTTATGTAGAAAAACTGGAAAGAAAAAAAAAACCAGCAGCTTTGAAAAATAAATTGGGCTGGCCATAAACCCATGAAGTTCACTACTTACAAATATGTGGGGAGACTTGAGTTCCATGTTAGTGCCAACTGTCCTTACTTCCTAGCTCAGAAAAGGCTGAAGGAGAATCCCATTCAGTAAAGATTTGGGAAGGGTGGTGGAATGGCATGTCTAATGACATCTGACAGACATTTTAATGGCATTATTAAACAGTGGATTTAATGTTCATCTTGAAGAATGGAGTATCTAAACAGTGAACTGTAAAGCAAAAGAAGTAACGAAGTTAGGCAAAAAGTTTCTATGCAGAATCTTTTTATTCATCAACTTATGAGATAATACAAAATTAAATTTAATAAACTTACGAAAGTAATTTTTCCTTGTAAGACTGACATTTTCCGTACATCCTGATTAATTGCAATATCCCAGAATGTGGTAATGAATACCATAAATTTCAATGGATCCGATGCAATCTCTCTCACTCTAAGGCAAAAATGTTATGTGATGGGATTCTGCTCCACAGTAGCCTATCAAGAATTGTGTGGGTTCTAATGAAACTTCTGGGATTCTATTAGTGAGCCAGGAAGTACCATGAGGATTACACAGATGGAGGAAAAGCCACAATATTATTAAAAAGCAGTCAAAATTTCTGTGCTTAATCACCTTAAACTAATCAGTGGGGCACACTGCCCAGAAATCAGAGAGAACTAGTTTTTTTTTTTTTGTTTTAGCTCTGCATTGCACCTTATAAAATGAAATGAAGTTATTAATGAGGCTGATATACTCAACCTTAAGGCAACCATCCCTAGAAAAACAGGAAACATCACTACAGGTATTTCACATTCTTAGTGGCTCAACAGTCTATGAAAGAGTGCCACACGGGGGGGGGGGGGGGGGAGTATATGAACTAAAAAGCAGGCCACATAAAAACTTCAGGGTGCCTGTTCACTTCAATACATGCCTCAGTACAACATTAACTTTAGAACCATCTCGACAAAGAGACTCCAGTATCAGAGAATATTTTTTTGGATCACAATCCCTCATTTTCACTTTTAAGAGATTAGAAAAAGGATATTTTACCCCATGGCATGCAATGACAATGAGTAAGTAAATCAGATTTCTCCTAATGAACCAAATATTTTTTTTTCCCCTCATAAAAGGTATCTTCTAAAATAACTCCTCCTACAACAATTAACGGAATTTCTACTACTAACCAGCCCTCTTGGTTGTGGAAAAAATATACAAATCCTTTTTATTGCAGCACAGATTCAGAAGAGAAAATTCTGAAGCACAAGGTAACTCTAAGAATATTTTTACCTCTTTTTCCTTTACTTGAATCTATAACATCTTTCCAAAGTATTTCTCATGTACCAGTACTTTTCAGGTTCTGAGATAAATCATGTTTTGCTGTTTTTTATCAATTATAGGTGCATACCTCCAAGCGTATCTATTTTTCAAGTGATCGGGTACCAGATATATTAATTTCCTACAATTTTTTAGAAGTCAAAAAACTTCTGTTTTCTAGATTATAGAAGAGTGCATATTTGTTTAGTTAGTAACTTTTTCAGACATGGATGCTGCCTCAACTAAAGAGCACTTTTTCATTTAAACATAAGGTGCACCTATTTAGCGTAAGCATGAGATATTAGGAATTTTGTTTTAAAAAGGGAGTGTAAACAATGTGTGATATGTGATAGCCACAAAAGCTTCTTGTTCGCTTGTCAAACCTCCTGCATTGCTGTTCCTCCACACACCTCCCTGTGGCATCAATCCTGTGTAACTTCAGATTTGTCAGAATGACAGTGCTGCTCTCATGTTCTTAGACCAAGCTCTCCTGAATTATCTGGATTCATTCCATTAGAGGCAACTGTGTTTTGTGCAGAATTTGCAAGAGAGGCACCTTCATGCTGATTTCCAAGCCAAGGATATTTGTTTAATCAGCTACAGTAAAAGCTCATACCCTCTTCCTTTTTAACTTAAAAAACTGATCACATTCCTGGGTAGACATTAAATGCATAACAATGTCTAACTGTCTTGCCAGCTTCTGCATTACCTCTTTTTGAAAGTTTCTGCTATTGGGAAAAAAGTTTATAAATTTTAAATCATTTTTATTCTCTCACTGTTATGTAGTTTTGAGGCTATCAAAAGTTCTGGTGTAACTCCTTTTCAATACATAGTTTTCTTTTAAACAATCATTATTCTGAACTCCTATAAAAGCTACAGAACCAATCTTTTGAGATTGCTAGCTTTAAAATCTAAAATAAAAAAAAATCTGTCGCTCAAGTTAAAAAGCAGGGCAAATGGAAAAACAATTACCCTATGAAAAGTCAGCCATCATCTGTACATGTACTACAACACATACATCTGTTAATTCAAATACACTTCTGAACCCTTCCACAACTGTTCATACGCATCCTCGAACTCCTTTTCCAGCATACTACCATAAAATTACTGGGGAGGTGAGGCAAATCACACTCAAATGCACGAAGTCGGATTTTCTCCCATGAAAGCTCATGCAATAAATATATTTGTTAGTCATTAAGTGCCACAGGACTCCTTGTTTATTTGTTTTACTCAAATGCAAACTCTGTTCTCTGGTAAGATACTTTAATTTTGCTAACAGACACACTTTTGAAGCCTACATTGTGCTATTACCACTTAAGAAAATCTGAAACAATAAGTGACATTTAAAGAGAAAAGAGCAAAGGAAATCCGAGATAAAGATGTTTGACAACTGAAGATCAGGACTGGATTAACACGGGGGCTTTTATTTTAAAGGCTGCAGACTCAGGACCTGGGCTAAAGTGTGGCTCTGTCATGCTGTAAAGATCCAGTCTGGCTTGAAGCACAGTGCGGGCCTGTGCTCACCTGGCCCCACGGCTGAAGCTGGCCTGACTTGTCTGTTAGTCTCCAGGGGGTGAGAGAGCAGCAGCCCAACAGTGCTCCCAGCCCTGGTGCACCACTGTTGGCCTGCCCCCCTTGCATGCTGGTCTGGGCAGTCTGCCTGAAGTGGGAGTGCTGCGGCCTCTGGCCCAAGCAGGTGCTCTTCACTGGAGCCCAGCACTAAGCACCAGCTCACCCTGCCCTCACAGCTGGCTGATCTGCAGGCCCAAGGCCCCTCAACACCAGCTGTGCCGTGCCATGCCATGCCACATGGCTGGCAGCTCGGCTGAGCAGCCCCAACTCCAGCATGCCCAAGCACTGCCCCGGCCCTAGGTTGGTCACAGCTGAAGTCAGGGACATGAAAGTGGGTAGCCTGGAGCCTTAATCCAGCCCTGCTGAGGACTGCAGCTGTGTTAGAGAGAGCATCTCTGTATGGCAAACCTTCAATAATATCACTTTTGCAGAAGCCCACTGGTACACATAAGGGAGGCAAGGCCAAAAGAGAAGACAATTATATGGAGAGACTATCAAGGGAGTAGCTTACACACTAGGGAGACAGTCAAGGAAATAAGGAAAAGGAGCCAAAATACCCAGGGATTAGGGAGCCAGGCCAAAAAGGAGAGATACAGAGCCAGAATTACATTCTATTCAAGCCCTCATAGACCCAAAATAGCATGCCTCTGAAACACCTGTCTGAAAAATAGCCCAAGCCCTGGGTTACACACTATGTCTCTCCAAACCAGTCAACCTGATATGGACAGGATAAGAAGGCAGACGACACTGCATTCATTGATCTTCTCCTCAAAGTTCGAAGTCAAAAAAAGCCACATACAAGACAAGGTCATTTGAATTATTTTATCTTACAATTCAAAGGAGAGCCAGAGCTAGGGCACAAAATGGACCACCAAATATTAGAGGTTTTATAAATAAGTTCACTGATCCATCGTTAATGATTGTCTGAAATAGACCAGATAGGGCATCCTGGTAAAACTTCAGGTGTTCATATCAACAAGGCCTCCAATGCTAACTTTCAAAACCCCCATCTCTTCAACTGCTCTCTAGGATTCTCACAGGTGACCTCTGGTCCAACCCACACAGCAGGTCACACTTTAGACTTGACCTTCAGTTTAGATATCAATATAGAGAACAGCACAACTCACATTATCTTGCGGAGCCCACCATCTCATTTAAATAATACAGCTTTTACAGCTCCCAGACATCAAAAATGAGACATGGTCCTAATTCAAGCAGAAACTGTCATACTCATCATATTCCAAATTATGCTAAGTGATGATAACATTCCGAAGACAGGATGAACCAAAATTCTTGAGACTCACCTTGATACTTTAGTCTCAACTACTGCCATCCCAGAGGGCTTATTCATACACACCAGGAACCAAGTGGAGAGAGGAAAAAAAAAAAAAACCCCTTGAGCATAATGGTGGAAAACAAAGGCTGAAACCGAAAAATTTAAAATGAAGAATTTATCACAGCCTACACTGAGACTGTACAATAGGCCAAGAAAAGATACCTTAGCCTTCCTAGAAGCTGTCACATCTCACCCCAAGGAGCTATTCAGAGTGATAAATCAATTAATTAAGCTTGATTACCCATCTGCCACAGCAAAGCCGAACAATGAAGACTATCATCTTTGCTGCAAAGATGATGAACATTTGTAAACACTTCTCAAACTGCATGAATTTATGCCCCCTATCCTGGCCAACAGAGACTCAAGACCTGTGAATCTCAGGCTTTACCTTTCCTGGTTGGTGAAAAAGTGGGCACCTCTCATGACTGAAGTTAGCCAATGCTATCTTCAGGGAGAGAATTTTCCCTCCCTCATTCAAACTTACAAGAGTGACCAACACTGAATAAACTTATCTTGTATGCATCGTAGCTACTCAGCTTTCCTACAGCATCAAACCTTACATTTCTGCGTTACTTCGTAGAGTTGACAGGCACTGGTTTCAACTCAACATGGATGGAAAGTGCTTTAGTGGCACTGATAAGTAAGCTTCTAGTACTGAAGAATAGAGCACAGAGATCCACCTTCTCAACCACTCCTCTCTTGAGCATTCAATGCTGGCAGTCAAGAGATACTACTGTTCCACCTGACAGGTAGCAGAGGTCCAAGGAAACAAACTAAAAAGGTTTACATCAGTGTTTCCCAAGTTTTTTGGCTCAAGTACCACAGATACATTTTTTACTACCCTGAAGGGCGACCAGTCTCCTCCGCCAACCACTGCCCCCTGCAGCCAGGACCCCAGTGCCTAGGGACCCAGGTGAAGCACTTTGCCCTGCTCCTTGCTACAGCCAGGAGGAGGAGAGCACTGATCTCCCACCCCCAAGGCTGCAGCAAGGAGCCTGCCCTGGCCTTTTAGCCCTACAGCAATGCATTCTACCTGGGTCCTTAGGTGGCAGTTCCCTTCTGCAGCCAGTGTGAGAGGAGCCATGGGCCACTTTGAAAGCCCCCAAGGGCCACAGGTTGAGAACCACTGGTTTAAGTTTTTCCTGGAGGGAGGCACAAAAGGACAGTGTTCAGAAATTAAATGTCCCCTAACACACTGCCTGACCTGTAACATTCTCATATGGCTCAGTTCTCTCTGATCCAATCCATAACTGATACACAGCCACCAGGAAAACTGGTAAGATGACATGGATTTAAGTGTCAGCAATAGGCACATGAGCTCTGTTGAGCCTTTACCTATGCCTCTAACACCAAGATGGCCTAGTGTTTGGACATACTCAGCTCATTGATTAAAAACAGGAACTTGACATTCAACACGCAACAGAAGGGTGATACTGGTGAGCAGAGGAAAGTTTGGTAAGTTTGAAGCCATGGTGCAGTTTTCTCTGGTTGAAGGTACACATCAACAGTGAGTCAAAGCTGTCTTTAGGTTAGGTATGCTCCTGAATTCCTTGCCAACACTAAACTCTGACACAAAGGCTTGAGGTAATGCTTTCTACTTGACTAGGAGACTACATCCCATCCTCTTGGGCAAGAATCTGGCCTTAGTTATAGATGCTTTTGTCATCTCCCACGTGGACTGCAGCAATGCAATATACTTAGCATAAAGCATCAGCTATTTGGAAATTCCACTTAATTCCGAATGAAACAGTGTATCTCCTCAACAACATGGGTTATGGAAGGTATATGAAAACAATCATCCGCTCTTTACCCTGCCTTCCCAAAAAACACGGAGTCAAGCTCAATGCTTCAGTCCCCATCTTCTAGGCTCTCAATGGCCTGGTTCAAAGATACCTAAAGGAATTTCTAAAGCTCCAAGAGAAAGACTGTGGTCAATAACTCTGCTCCTCAGGCACTCCAGAACTTTCTATCACAAAGGTAAACAGATTGCTCACAGGCTGGTCTCTCAGACTGTGGAAGAAACTTCCACTCTAACCAAGAATTATCCCAAATCTCACATTCTCTTCCTAAATTTAAGGCACACTTATTTAACCTGGTCTTTTTGAAGATAAACACACACTAATCTGCCTATTTTTAAAATTATCAAAATTCAATAGACTGCAGAGTTGCTCTGCTGAGGACAGGATAGAGAAAAATAAAACCATATATGACAGATGTTAGTCACTGCTTGATGCATTACCAGAAGACACTCAAACACTACAGTGATCAGGGTTCTACAAGAATCTACATGCAACAGAACAGAATTACACAAGCCCATAATCCCAACACCAGCAAAAGCAAATTTTTTGCTAAAATACAGTGGTCTGTATGTATTCAGAGGGAGTGGAGAAAAGCATGAACAAGATCTTAAATTTTTTAAAAATTATTTCCAGTTATTATCAACTTACGTAATATTTAATACGAAATTAAGTATTAAGTTACAGAATTTTTTAAAAAGATGCTAAAAATTGTCAGACACGGGGCCTTCTTGTTGAAATTGTAAGTGTTTAAAGTCTGACAATGATCTAGAAAATTCAGATTTGTTCTTATTAGCATAGTATTCTTTGTATAACTGTCACCTAGGAGTTTATTTACTTTTAAGTAGCTTAATTTAGAAAACTTCTGTAAAATTATTTGCCCAGTTCTGCAAAACCAGTGGGAGGGAGAGGGCCTGTCAAATGATTTAATTTAAAAAAACATTCTAAAATGCACCAAACAATAATTATTCAACCAGCAATATAAGGTGCTTTGTGCTACCATGTGTTCTTGTTGAGTAGTATGCATGTGATGACATCAGAACTCCTTAATGTTTATATAACCTTGTCAATTACCAGTCCATTATATAATACTTACGCTATCTGGTAGTCTAGCCCAGGACAGGTTTGATCAGAGCTGCTTGTCTGTTTGCTTAAGTCTTCTCTCTGCTCTTTGTTCTGCTATTACCTATTTGAAATGCTCATTAGTGGGAGGTGATGTAGAGATAAGATAATTTATTTCTACCTTGTCTTCCCATTACCAGGTCAACTCATAGTTTGCATTTGTATTGGCTAAAGTGTTATTTTCACCCCAGAACTTGTTCTACTTATCAAAGGACATTCAACTGCTGCACATTATATAAAAGTGTCATTTATGGAAAAATTCTTTGAAACTAGATCATATTGTAACAGTTTGCTACAAACATACAGCCTCCATCTCAAAATATTTCAGAGAAAGAGCAGCAATACCAGTTTTACTTTGCCAGATCAATAAAGAGAATCACTTTGTGAATATCATGGAGCTACATTCCAGCTGTGATATTAGTCATAAAATGGGACCTAAGCTTAAGGAAGGGGAAGAAAAAAGATACACGTAGAGTATTTTAGCTGATACAACTGCACCATGTCTATTAACAAAAATAATGATCTGTCAAGTTAACTCTGCCATAATAATTAATGATCTGCCAAGTTATCTCTGAGGTCACAATTCTCCTACCCAGTAATGAACTGTTCTGTCTTGGAACCTAAGACCTTCTTTGTCTGCTAACACTAAGAGCTGGAGTCCAAGATATAATGTTTGCTAAATGAAGTTTTTTAACTTCAGGCTGGGTAAGGTCAGAGTGACCTTGTTCTTTACTAGACAAACAGTTCAATCTAAACAGACAAGTAGAATATTTGAGATCAGCCAACTTTCCCACTAAAGTTCAGAATAACTTCAGTTAGATTTGTTGCTATTGCTCAAGTAAATGTAGTAAAAAAATAAGATAGAGGCTAAATCAGAATTGTCCAGTGAGATTGATCCCAAAATGTAATGGCTTTGAATGTGTGGATACAGTCCCTCAGACAGACTACGTATATTGTATTTGCCTACCACCAGCTGTACATCCATTTATCTCTGATGTTACAGTTCTGCCTAACAACTAGAGCAGGAGGAAGAAAAAGGGGGAACAAACAAAGAGAAGAGAGACGAGGTGGGGAGACTGCAGGTAAAAGGAAAAGCTATCTCTGAAGTCATAGGTCTACCAATATCAACCAGTTTATATAAATGAAAAAGAAAGCAAGGAGTCTGGGGGCACTTAAAGACTAACAGATTTATTTATCGCATGAGCTTTCATGGGAGAAAATCTCATTTCGTCATCTGACTCCTTGCTTTTTTTTGCTTTATTCGACTAACACAGCTGCCCTTTTGGAACTTTATATACATGTTATTCTTGTCCAACGAATCCTTGGTGCAAGCTTATTTGTTCACTCATTTCACCCCACCAATGATACCTCAGCCTGCAGATGATTTGAATGGGGGGGGGGCGCGGAGAAAAGGGTCTGATGGCAAACTGTTCATAAGGCAGCAAGAGAGGGGACAGAGAAGCAACTCTTCCAACACCAAGATCCCATGTATTTCAGGGTGTAAGTAGCTACCTCAGCCTGTTCTCAAAATATAAGAGCTCACACTCCTCATTCCTCTTCTTTGGGGTTTGCGTTAAACAAACATATTAATCCTACAAAGTTCAGCTCAATTCTTCCCCCCAGCCTTGTCCACTACTAGGTTTCCTATCTCAGGATTTCTCACCCTAAATCCTTTCTCCTAAGACAGCAACTTCCACACCCCCTTGTATATAACTAAGATACTGAATCTTACTGAATAAGCAGAGCCTACTAGTTAGTTTTCTTTAAAACAAAACAAACCAAAACCCCACAACCGTCTCCTAAATGGTAAAGGTGTATTAGGGAGACACTCCCTCACTGTTCACACACAGGTATTATTTTAGTTAATTTAAAGATATTTAAAATGTTGGGAGCAGATACTTTCCATGACATATCCAATGACAATACATTGCTTTGTTTTGGCTTATTATGCTACTGAATGTCTCTGCACTAAATACTATATTGTGTGTCTCAGATTGACATACATTTTACACATGCTAGAGGCTGCACAGTCAAGCAGTTTAAACTTAGCAAATGCCACAGTTAAAACTACCTATGAAACTTAATGCTGAAACATGGGGGCTGAATTATTGTAATTTTTAATTACAGGATCACAAGCTATATTTTTCATAGGACCTCGACCTCTGACTCCACATGAGGGAACTCACTAAATAGTAACTTCTTTTCTCATTATTCAATCTGTGCTTTATGCCTTCATTACATACAGGACCTGCCCAACTATACAGGAGAACTAGGTGGTCACCCAAGGCACCAGGCTTTGAAGGATGCCAAATTAGACAGAATTTAATTTTTCTGAATGTTTGAAAAAATATATTAATGTATTATCTCTTATAAAAAGTGGGGGGTTGCCAAAGTCATAGTTTGCCTATGGTGCCAAAAATCCTGGGGCCGGGCCTGATCACATACCAGCCAAACCGTGCAGTGAAAAGAGAATTATTAATCTTCTCATGGCACTCATTTTCTATACCATTCCTCACCACAGGACCTACGGCTTCACCAACGATCTGCACAATACTCCTGTAACAGAAGTACATTATCCCCATCTTTCAGATAAGGAATACAAGAACAGTGACACTGTCAAATGTCCACCAGTGCTGGAGTCCAATTCAAGATGCTTTAAGCCTGATTTTTTCAGAGTACTTAGCATTTTTATATTAATCTATAGGGCAGGGCTCAACAAAACTAGCTCCCAGCTAGGCACCAGCAGTTTTATTTTTGGTCACCACAGGGCACTCCTCAGTAGCATTTCTACAGTGAAGCTTGGAGCCAGGCTACAAACACTGGTCACCATGGCAACCTGGCCTCCAGGTTCTGTCAAGCACTGCTACAGTATCAGAGCTGCTACTACTGACCTGAGCTGCATCTGACAGCATTCAGCACTTGTGCAACTGTGCCTTGGCTGTCTTAAACTAGGCACCCAGTAAATGTGTAACATGCAGTTAGTGTCACCTGGTTAAAGGTAGGTTTAAGTGACTTCACCTGCATTACATATGAATGCTATAGCAGATGCAGAGAGAGAATTTAATTCTACAGAGTGGAATCAATCATAAAACCTTCCTTTCTCTTCCAGTAATCCTCTACCTTGGTCACTACACAATCTCTATCTTCTGCACCAAATGAGGCACAAATCCTTTAGACAACAGCCGTATTCTTTGCAAACCATCCTGTCCACTGAATTACAGGTATCAAATGGAAACCATCTGTGATGTACCATAATGCATATGGCACAAGGAGACAAAAAGAATGGTTTTATGGACCCTTAATTGTGACATTCCCTAATTTCTGAGTACTCCACTTTATTACTTTAGCACTTCATTAACATGGAAATAGGATCAGTGTAATTTTTAAAGCTTAAATAACAGAACACACATTCCATTATGTGGAACCATCCTTACCCACATAAGGGTTATTAGCAGAGTGGGGCACTAGAGAACTTTAATACGGACATCTTCAATGTAACTAACATACTAGGCCTCATGTGGCCCTTGTGTGGTCCTCATGCAGCCCTCATGGTGATCTGAGTTTGAGACCACTGCCTTAGGGCACTACCTCTGCCAACTATCAAGTTCCTGATGCAAAGTATAGAGGCTTTAGAGCTTTTAAATACAACAAAGATTTTCGGTTGTTCTTTTCCCCCCCGACACTGGCAAAAAGCATTCTTTCCACATTCTGAGAAAGTTGAACCATTTGTTCTAAAACAGGGGAGAGGGGTGGTGAGAATATTCAGCCTTAGGCTAACACCCACTATGGAAAATTTTCAGCCAACTTAAAGTATAGCTAAGTTTTGAGCAACTAAAAACAAGGTCTTATAATGGGAAATGATGGGAGACAACTGTAATTACAGTAGTCACTGCCAGTTCCCAGCTATTTTATTTTAATTATATATATATATATATATATATAAAATTTTAAATAGATGGGAACCAGCAGTGTCTCCTGTAAATATGTAAAAAAGTAAATAAGTTATATAGAAATAAATAAAACCACATACATACTTACACATATTAATTATTGTTTGATTATGGTAACACCTAGAGGCCTAACTAACATCAGGACTCACGTTGGTAAGAACTGTTAATTCATGTAAAATACAGTCCCTGCCCCAAACAGCTTACAGTGTAAATGGAAGTGGCGCTAAAAACTGGAGGAAAGGTAGTGTTGTTTCCATTTGAGAAATGGAGAATTGAATCAGAGATTATGTGACTCGTAAGTCTATAGCAGAGTCTAATATTAAACCAAGATCTCCCAGTTCCTAGTCCAATGCTTTAAAAAAAAGGAAATGCCAAAAGGACTTCTATGAAGACAAAAACATTACAAATCATGGTTAGAATATGAAAGTTACCATTCTTTCTCAGAACCCCCCCCCCATATTTTCTGCTTAAAATCCTCCAAAACTGTAAATACAAAAAGATCGTATCCTTCCTTTGTATAAATCCCCAGTCTTGTGAATGTCACCCCTACAACTATCATCACTGAATGAAAAATCCTGCTAGATTTCTGTCTGAGCAGGGAATTTGGGTTGCAATGCTAACTTAGAACTTCTGTGGCCTTGAACATCAGGTCTCTTTCCTCACCTTCAAAAGGTTATGCATGTTTAGGACAAAAGAAAGTCTCAATATAAAAATAATTAAATCCTTCAGGATCTGTGAAGTACAGACTGTTTCTCATTAGCCTATAGCCCATTAAGTTTTAATGAAACTTTTTAGCACTTTTTGGAAGGAAAAAGAGGAGATATTACCTGGGAAAGTACTTGTCACAAGAAACATTCTTTAAATGCAGTTGCACTTTCTCCACACATCAATCAGAAATTGAGAACAGCTTTGCAAGTTCATTCTGCTGTTCTCACTTTTATTCATCTTTTTCACTGAGACCTTCATTAGCCAACGGCACCATCACCAAGCCTAAAAGCTGATTTACTGAAGCCTAGAAAAATTAACAATGTAACTATTTAATACATTTAATAAAAAATATTACACTTCCAACATACCTCTTTGTCTGATTATGTTCTGTAAACAATGCGATTTCCTGTCATTTCTTCCTAGTCAACGATACTGTGCAATACAAGGAGAAGTGCTAACATGAATAGATGCTCCTAGCACGTGAAAAGGTGGAAAAAAGAGCAAATATACTCGAAAGGAGTGTGATTTGGGTTTCTTGGGAAACGTAATCTCCCCTCTTGAGAAACAGAGTTGTGTTCATCACATTTTATTTAGGCATCTTGAACCTAAAGGGCAAATTTTAAAAGTATTTTTAAAATAGTAAAATATGATAATCCTCCTCAAGATGTCCTTCAATAATTCCTGAAAAAAACAGGATGTCATTCTAATAATGATCTATATCCTTAAGTATCTATACATTTCAAAAATTCATAGGGAACACAAAAAATTGCCATACTGCATCAGATCACGGTACAGTATTCTAGCGAATCAGCCCTGAGGGAAAATTCCTTCCCAACCCCAAATGTGGTGATCAGTTAAAATCTGAGCATATAAGAAGTCTCACTGGCCAGTCACCCAAGAAAGAACTCTCTGTAATAACTCAAAACCCACATCATCTACACTCCCTTCTTAGGCCACCAGCATACCCACCAACAGTAGCCATAAAACAAAGATCAATTTCCAAAGTAGGTCATCCCATCATACCATCCCCCACTGCTCCCTTTGGAAAGCTGTTCCAGAACTTTACTCCTCTGATGGCTAGAAGCCTGCATCTAATTTCAAGCCTAAATTTCCCGGTTGGACAGTTTATATCCACTCATTCTTGTGCCCACACTGGTGGTGTATTCAACTAATTCCTCTCCCTCCCTGATATTTACTCCTTTGATGTATTTATAGAGAGCAATCATATCACTGCTCAACCTTCTTTTGGTTAGGCGAAACAAGCCACGCTCCTTAAGTCTCCTCTCATAAGGCAGGCTCTCCATTCCATAGACCATCACTGCAGCCCTTCTCACCACCTGCTCCAGTTGAATTCATCCTTTTTAAACATGGGAACCAGAACTGTACACACTATTCCAGATGGGGTCTCACCAGTGCCACTGTACAGCAGCACTAACACCTCCCTGTCTCTACTTGAAATGCCTCTTCTGACTCACCCTAGGACCACATTAGCTTTTTTCACATCCATATCACATTGGCGGCTCATAGTCATCCTGTCATCAACCAGTACTCCCAGGCCCTTATCCTCCTCAGTCCCTTCCAACTGATCAATCCCTAACTTGAAGGAAAAATTCTTGTTATTTGTCCCGAAACGTATGACCTTGCACTTCCCATTATTAAATTTCATCCTATTCCTGATGTTCACAAGGTCATCCAGATCTTATCCCGATCCTTCTCTGTACTGGCAATACCTTCAACTTGGTGTCATCTGCAAACTTAATTAGCACATTCCCACTGTTTGCGCTAAGGTCAATAACAAAAAGGTTCAATAAAATTGGTCCCAAGACCGATCCCTGAGGGACTCCATTAGTAACATCCCTCCAGCTTTCACAGATCACCCTTCAGTACAACCCACTGTAGCCTCCCCTGTAACCAGTTCCTTATCACCTTACTATATTCATATTAATCCCCATCTTTTGTAATTTAACTAATAATCCCCTATGTGGAACTGTATCAAGTGCCTTGTTGAAATCTAAGTAAATTAGGTCCAGCACATTCCCTTTACCTAAAAAAATCTGTTATCCTCTCAAAAAAGGCGATCACGTTGGGCTGGCACAATCTACCTTTTGCAAAGCCATGCTGTATTTTATCCTTGAGTACTTTCTCCTTCAAAATTTTCTCCAGCACCTTGCACACTACTAAGGCCAAACCAACAGGCCTGTAGTTACCTGGATCATTTTCATTTCCTTTTTTGGAAACAGGAACCGTATTAGCAATTCTCTGGTCACGTGGTATAACCTCTGAGTTTACAGATTCATTAAAATCCTTGAACCTGCCAGCCCATTTGCATGTGCCAGTTCCTTCCAGTGGCAGTAAGTTCAACAGTCTAATTATACACTGTGTGAACAAATATTACCTTTCACTAGTTTTAAATGTGCCACCTTAAGACAAGACCAGCAGCTACCTATTTGCCCTCTTTATAGCGCTCATCATTACACGCATGGTTGGTAGCACCACCTGGTAAAGTTGCTTAACACTCTCTGCTACAAGACCCCATTTTCCAACTGCTTAGAACCATGTCAAACTTTACTGTTTGAGCGTAAATATTTCATGTTGAGTGTCTGCCTCAATCTGAATTTTTTTTTTTTGGAAAATTTTCAGCCAAAATGGTTTAGCCATTTTTGAAAAAACAGGTTAGGGAAAAATACATTGTTTTTCCCATGTTAAAAAATGCTGCCTTCATGTTTTGGAGATGAAACTTTAATTATGAAAAATGAATGGGCACAGATGTGCCTGTTCCTGCCCCTGTGCAAATATGATCTAATTCGGTTAATTTATAGGCCTTTGAAAAAAATCCCAGTTTGCACACGCTCAGTACAAACTTATATGTTAGCAGCTAAAATCCCTTAAGATTCTGTCCATACTCTATCCTGGAGCTTAGCAGGACTTCCCCCAAACTTGCAGCTCTGAGCTGTTGCAGGCTGTGCTGGGTCCAAGTGTAACCTGGAAGGGTAAGCTGGAATTAATTCATTTAGTAGCTCCTCTCCAGTACCTAACAGAGGTTAAACCCCTGTAGAAAGCAGCTAAAGAGCCAGGATCCAGTCCATACAGGACTCACAGCAAAGACTGCTCAGAGTTCCCATCCCACAACTAACTACTATCCAGAATAAACATTACAATAAACTTTATTAACTAGCTTAAACTACCCTAACAAAATAATTTTAAACAAAAATAAGAAAACCCAAGAGTCCCAAAGTTCAGGTGGAGTCACCCTTATCTCAATTGCAGTCTTTTAAGTCCTTGAGGCTTGAATGCAGAACAAAAGCAATCATCATCTCCCGCTGCAGGAATCTTCAGGTGAATTCCATGCAGTCCTTTCTTCCTCCTGTGTAGCCAGCACCACACAGTCTGTTTACTGATTACCCAGCTCTCAGTTCTATGGCAGAAAACTCCCCTACAAAACTGTTCAAAACAGGGAAAAAATATCCTCCAGTCCACTCCCTGCTCAGCTCCTCTCAGTCAATCACTGAGCACAGGGACTCTGTAGCTCCCTGCAGTAGCTCCCCCCTGGGCTACAGCTCCCAGGCATTTCACTCCAGCACAACAGTAAAAGTGGTGGAGCATGCTCAATGTGCTACCGCACCCTCTTACCAGAGAGTTCTGGTTTCTGGGCTGCAAGATCTGCCCAGCAGCGTAACCCAGCCGTAAAGGCTCCCTAAAAGAGATTGTGTCTTCTTAGGGATATGGGTGACAAAAACACTTGAATGAAGAGAAAAATGACTCCCTCTCCTATGTTCTCAATGAGCCCTCCGTTGTGCCCAGGAAGAACAGCGGAGGTTGTTGCCAGATTCAAACACAAGAGGACAAGGGCCAGACTTGCCAAGGATAGTGGACTGAAGGGGAGGAGAAAGCCTGGTTTGGCAAGACGACTAACTTCGAGAGGCAAGGGAATTAGAACTAAGACTGGATGGGGGGTGGGGGGGGTGACAGGGAGAAGATGAGGACTAACTGGGGAAGGAGACCAAGACTGATTATCAAGATGGGGGTGAGGGGGCTATGGGGTGAAAGGAAAAGTGGGATGGGGTGGGAGAAGAAGAGGAGATATCTAACCACGTGTGTGTGAAAACAGATTGGCTGGGCAAAAATACTAGGACTGTGAGCCAGGGAGGGAAGAACACATTGGACAAAAACTGGAACCCTCCAGCAGTGACAGGGAATGGGAAGTGAACAAACAGAGACTGGGTGCGGGAAAGACAATTTGAGTAAGCAGCTGAGAGAGGGAACCAGGGCTGGTTGGGCAAAAAGACTGCATGGGCAAGGGTCCATGGAGAGCAAGGACTAATTTTTCTTTAATAAAAAGTCCAGTACGCCTTATAAATTAATAAATCACAAATTTGCTAGATTTAATTAAAAATAAAAACAGCTGAAGGATAACTGTTTCTACTTTCGGCAGTACATTAGCAGAAAAACAGGAAATGAATCAGCCTGAAATAATAAACCTTGCAAAGTTGAAACACACCATGAAACTACTGGGGTGCAGGGTGCATTGTTTATGTTACTATGACAGCAGCTTCTACAGATAAACTGCCACCTCAGACGGCAAACATTTTGATGAACATCAAATGATTTTTGGAAGTAGTCAAGAATAGTACTGGGTGATATAATTAACTCCTTAGGTGGGAACCACCAAGAAAGACTGGAAGGCCAGAAAATTGCTACAGTTAAAAAGGTTTGCAAGAGAAAACTGATGAAGCCTATAGCAGACTAAATATTAGTTTGTTCAGAGAAGGGAAAGTCAAATTACATCTCCTTGCTTCTTGTCTTTAAAGTTTCAAGTTGTGTACATGGCTAGTTGGTTGTTTTGTAAATGTGAATTACACAACAAAAGCCGAGGTGAGAAAGACTGCCTTCTAAATATCAAGGAGTCCTGTGACACTTGAAGACTAACAAATTTATTTATTGCTTCAGCTTTTCTGGGAGAAGATCCCACTTCATCAGATGAATTTGTTAGTCTTTAAGTGCAAACTGGTTTTCTGGCTTCCCATCAGGTACCTCGTACCTTTTAAATGACTCCACTGTAGCTTGTAGGTAGCCAGGTTTCATCTTTCTGACATCCTCAATAGTTACAGTTGGCTGCTTCAGGTAATTGCAATTAATACTGAAGACCCTGAAGCAGCCAACTATAACAATATTAACTTAGTCTTTAAGTGCCACAGGACTCCTTGTTTGTTTTACTGAACTAGACTAAGATGACTGCCCCTTTGTTTCTAAGTATCACTGTCAGGTCAAAAGTTTTTAAATATTCACAGATGCTAAAAACACATGCTCATTCTCAAAGAGCAAAGTGATCCATTTCTTAGATTTTCCCCATTCAACAAACCACCACCAAAAAGTTATCACATCTCCTTATTTTAATGTAAATTTTTAATGGAAGTACCTAGCTTTCACTCCTAAGGACATGACTGGGTATTGCAATAACACATTTGTTTCTATCCATGTAAAGTTATGTAATATTTTTGCTGCTCATTTTCTGTTTAGTCTGTCTTCTGGCCATTTTTATTGGATACAAAGTATCTAGTAACAACTATAAATTGACAAAAGCTCTTTAAAGTTTAAAGAAATCTAGTATGTGACCAGCAACTCCGGAATTAATGCTCAGAACAAATATTTTTATTTAAGACACCATTTGGGGACATTCAAAACTTTGTGCGGGGGGGGGTCCACCAAAATATCTTGTTTGTTTGAAATACCATAAGAAACGCAGGACATTTTGTAAAACCCTGTTTGGCCATTTGATCATCAAGAGTGGGCTTCTCCCATGAAAGCTCATGAGATAAGTAAGTTTGTTAGTCTTTAAGTGACACACGACTTCTTGCTTGTTTTACAGTACAAAGTGTTTATTTTACACTTGAAGAAGCCTTAGCTCACTTTAGATGCTCAGATTAATCAACTTCTGCATATTAAATGAAAAAATGTGTATAAAAATGTCTTCAGTAAGGAACGTGTGCTCTCAGATTTCAAAAGGCCGGTTGAGAAAGTTAAATAACTGACTCTAATATTATGGTTCAAACTTTACATGTACAAAAAGTCAAAAAATGGATAGCTATGATTCCCACAGAAAACCTAACTTGGCCCTCTTACACAAGTACAGTACTTTCTATCATCCTAAATTCATGAAATGTTGCACATGTAACAAGAGGATTAAATTCCAGCTGCAGTGGGAATCCTATTTTGTCAACTTTTAAACAAGTAAGATCAGTTGTAACATCACACAAAAGCACTTTTTTGTAGTTTTGGCATAAGATTCCATTTCACATCTGACTTTTGTCTTATTTAACCTCTGCACGGTAGTTTGAAGATATAAGCTGCTAAGCTAGGGCTAAGTATTTAACATCTAAGTTAATTCTCATACTTATAATAGGTGCCAGACTGACTAAATAGGTACACAACCACCAGTTCATGTATTCTCACACTATTCTAAACGCATTTCAACCTTGAATATATATTCTCTAAAGGGTCACTTAATTAACAGTGTGTTTTGTCTTCTTCCACCAAATCCCACTCCATCACTCCCAATGGAAACAAAGGTTCTTTCATGCAGGCACCGAGCAGATGGGGATAATCTAGTCTATTTTCTACTTATAATTTACTTCAATGTGTTTATTTGTCCTTCTCTCTTATACCTATCCCATCTCAGTCTCCTCAGTATTCATTCTTTGTTCTTTTCTTAAATGGGAGGCTCTCTGACTCAGTGATTTGATTTACATATTAATCAGTATACCACCTAACACAACAGGGACCACACCCAGACCTGTCACCCTGATGCTCCCCCAGTTTTTTAAATAAATAATAATGGTAGTTGGATGTAATGCATTACAGTGAAGTATTTTGATCATCAACTATACTTTAGATTTATTATATACTTCAGGGTTTATTACAAAGTATTAAGTATGATTTATAAAAATAATGAAATCTTATTAATATAGAGCAAAGGTCTCAAACTCAAATCACCACACGGGCTGTATGAAGACTTGTACATTAGCCCAAGGGCTGCACCTCTGAAACCTTTTCATACAGTGATATTGCTAATACTGGTAACAATAGTCTCATTGTGGGCTGCAGGAAATAGCTTTAGGGGCCACATGTGGCCCTGAGGCCACATGTTTGAGACCGCTGTTATAGAGCCCCATCAAAGCATCCACTATTAAACCCATGAAGGAATGGAGACAACCAATTTTTGTACAGATTAAGAACTATGCAGTTCAGCAAAATCCTACAGCATTTAATACAGTTCATGGCACCCTGCTGTAAAGAAGTTTATAAAAGACCTACATTTAAACAAAGCAATTGTTCATGCTTTTTAAAACAGAATTTTAAGCTCACAATTAAATACTTGGATGTTAATGTGTTCTCAGGAATGAAAATATTAGAAAATAGATCTAAGAAGTCTTCCAAGAAGTCTTCTCACTGATATGGTTTTATTTCAGGAAGTGAATAAAAAAAGTTGATATTTTAATCTTTTTCTCAACCACAATTTTAAAAAATCCTACTAAAAAACCTCAGATCCTCACACTGCAGATGTGAGAAAAAACAATTTTGTTTACACAAATGTAATGCTATTTTTTTAAAAAAGAGTTATCAGGTTAAAGTCCCAGTATTGTAGGAAAAACAAGAACAGATTATTTCTAGAACATGAAACACTGGGGGAAAACTCTCTACTTTCTGTAAATAAAGGTCTACAGAGTTGAAGCAATTACAAAGGATGAATGTCTACACAAAAGATGCATTTGTTAATGTGACTGTTCTATTTTGGAACAATGTTGTCTGATGAGCTCTTCCTTTTAACTATAGAGCCAGAATAGTAACTAAGACTGTCTTCATCTGCTCAGACTTTTGTTTGAACAGTGCCAGCCAGACATTCCACAATCTCACAAAACCCAAATACAAAGGCCAATTGTTACTTATAAAATGTTTGCAAATAATGCAGCAAACAGAATGAAGGTTTGAGTTAAAAAAAAAAAAAAAAAAAGGGCAACAAAACAGTTTAAATATTGCTTTTATGGCTACTTCTATAGGCAACCAGAGAAGCAGCAGCTGCAAAGTGACCTCTGTAGACACTGGTTCTACTTCAATATTTAACTGTGTGTTAATAATGGCACGTCTCTATTTTCTTTTATGCAGTCAGGACAATATCATCCTCACATACAGAATTTATTTTCAGATTTGCCTTTCTTTTTTGGTATCAGGAAGAAACGTACTGTAATCAGAATATGTGAAGGCTATTTAAATTCACTTGTACCATACTCAACCAGCAGAAGAAAGGCAGCCTTTCTTAAGATTCAGAAGACTTCAGTTGGACAATGGAGGGAGGAGGGGAAAGTGTTAAAATGAGCTTATCCCACCTTAAAGAAATGTGAAATCTCAACTTTAGGACTTAAAGAAATACAATTGAACTCTATTTTTTACTTTTGCAAATGCATGGAAAGTGTCACCATTTCAAAAATTTTATTTATTAGTAACTGATATGAAATCAGTTTACATCAAAGCCTCCTAAAGGCTGATCGTAGACAGTACTGAGCAACCCCTCAAAACTCAGGTTGACTTCTTTCAATACCTTCCAAGCCGAGGCCTTTAACTCCTACATTATCGCCCTCTCTAAAGTAAGCTGAGTGTAGAAGAACTGTTAGACTGCTGATACAATGCACATTCTATTAGAGCAGCCCAGTCTCTCTTGTAATGTTCCTTCTTTAGCAACTGGCTTATCTCTAACTGAAACATACTTATGATGCATAAGGAATTTGATTTTAAATACATTTAAATCTTTAAAAGCTACACGAAGAATGTCCATCAAGAATAGTTAGTGATATCTGTAGTATAGTGTAGTTATAAATTGGTCATTAGAACCAAGCAGCTCTGTGAAATTCCAATGTTTGAGTAAGTTGTTTTGTTCATGAATGCCTGTAGATGATATAAACTAAATATTAGCTCTTGTATCTTAATTTGTTTATACTGCCATAGTGCCCAAGTCCCTCATCACTGATCAGAGTCCCACTGAACTCATATTCCACAAAAAAAAAACCATACAGTCAATGCCATGAACAGGTTTCAATTTTAGCAGAGTAACAATCCACATATGCCTGTATAGTAACTTACTTTTCTGTAGCAGTTAAATCTCTATATACAATTTTAAAAATTGGAAAACAACATATTTTACTACAATATACATTTGCTGAATGGTTTGTGAGCAAAAAAATCCTAGAAAAATACTTCTTTTAAAAGAATGAAAATAGCATATAACTAAAATGGGGTATGTTCTTACCTAGTTTTCACCTTAATTTTTTAACAGCTCAGTAATAACTGAATTTGAAATTACAATGGAATGTATTCATCAGGGCATCCTCACTGAAAAGTTATCAAAGGCAATTTGGTGAAATTATTGAACCAAAGGATTATACTTAGATAGGATTCTCATATTGACATACTTAATTTATATCAAACATATCAATAAAATAAGATGTTCCACAGATCTAACACAAAAAGGTATTTTTCCCACCAGCTGAGGTGAAGAGTACTTGAACTAAAAGTTTAAAAATAATACAAGATTTCTAAATCTTAAGACGACAAACTATTGGGAATACTTAAAAAATTCTAATATGGTGATAAAGCAGTATGCTTTGCAGACCCAGATTTGACAATGGACTGAAGAGAGGCAAAAGCAGTATCTGTCCCTGTGTATCCCAAAGACATTATGAGGTCTGATTTTCAAAAAATACTGAACTTCTACTTATAGTCAATGGAAACCGTAGTTGTTAAGCACCTTATATTCTACTCTCTTGATTGACATAGCTGTGCTAATATAAACCTAATGAGAACACAGCTATCCTAATGGAAGAGTGCTTCTGTCGACATACTTAACATTGTTTAGGGAGGTAGTGACCTAAAGAGACAGAATAAACCCCTTTAGTCAGCATACCCTGGATTTACACTACAGGGTTATGCTGGCATAGCTATTCTGATGCAGACATACCCACTGTATAACGTAACTACAGAAAAACCTTGCAGGGGGTACCTCCTTCCTGAATGGGAATTCATCTCCCAAGGCAAGGCTGGCCTTTTAAATCTTATAATGCAATTGATGGCAATAAAACTAGTGGGGCTCTTCCTGCATGAACTCCTTCCCTAAAGGACACAGAAGAGAAGTGTCTCTGTTTACAATATGAGACCTACACAGCACAGAGCTATATAAAAAATAAGTTCAGTTTTCCTCAACAAAAAAATTCAAAACAGTTCGTTACTTCACATTTGAAGTTCTCCTTCAAGCCAGGAACCTCACTGTTTACTTGAAGCCATTTACTTCCTCCTACAGTTCCAAAGAAAATAAATTACACAAATAAACTAGAGGAAGCACTTATATAATTCCACTAGGAAAAAAAATTAACATTTTACAGTATTAAAGGGAACCATTTATATTATGGAAGGGGATCTTTCAAACACAATTACTTTTTTTAAAATGGTTTCCTATCTTAGAAATATGTTATCTTACCATGTTACAACTAAACAAATATGAAAATCTCCCAGCACAAACAGGGCCATTCCTACACAACCAACACTGTAAGTGTGCTACATTCGGTTTTCTTCAGCACTTCAAACAGATCACTGTATGAAGCTCTAGTCATACAAAGAAATTGCTCTATCAGTGCAATTAACTTGGTCGAATAGAATAGTCTTAACCACCTTAAGGACAGGAGTCCTTCACAATTAGTAACCCACAACCATAAACGTAACACAGAGAAACAAGTGTTAGGCTGGATATACTTTTGTCTTATAAATAGGAAATACCTTTTGCCACGTAATAGTTTATTATTTGGACCACAACAGCAACTAGAAGTCCCAATGTGCTAGATGAAGAACAGGGGGTTGTCCAATGAAATGAATAGGTAGTGGATTTAAAACAAACAAAAGGAAGCACTTTTTCACACAACATGTTGTCAATCTGCACAGTGCATTGCTAGGGCCAAAAGCATAACTGGGTTCAAAAGTTCAGGACGGATAAGTCCGTCAACACCTATTATCCAAGACTGTCAGGGATGCAACTCCATGTTCCAGGTGTCCCTAAACTGACTGCTAAAAGCTGGGACAACAGGGGACAGATGACTCAATAATTGTCCTGTTACAGTCATTCCCTCTGAAGCATCTGGCACCAGCCACTGTCAGAAGACAGGATATTAGACTAGATAAACTCACTGGTCTGACTCAATATGACCATTTTTGTGAAGTACAAACACTCTTAGACAGCTACATTTTGGAGCTGCAGCTATGTTTTTGTTTTCATTTCCATAAAAGCATCTGTGCAAGTAAAAAAATTAGGCATTTAAAATATTTTAAGAATCTTCACAAGGAGGTGGTCGACAAAGCTAATATTAGTAATGATCTTTAGATATCTTATTCTTTAGGAAGATATTAACTCAAGCAAATGTAAATGGCAAGCTAACAGAAAAGTCTGCTGGGAGTGGATGAAGACAGATGAAAAAGATAAGTACAGCAGAGCCCATTTAGTCAATTTAATTGGGACTAGGGCCAGCTCAGAAAATCCAAGGAAAGTGTGAGGCTACAGGATCATAGCAGCCACAGTAGAAATTGCCCACTGCTGAACCTGGGTGGTCTGTTAATATGGAGAGCCAGATAAATAGGGTTTTACTGTATTTAAAGTTGAAGAAAGAATACTACTTTTCAAATACACAGAATAGAGGAAAAGAAATGGTCTCTGTTGTCCAGCAATTTTTCTTGATTTCTAAACTAAACTAATATATTGTGCTGTGCCTGTAGTAAGCCTACAGTCTAAGTCCTAATCTACACTGGCTGCAGATTTTGGCAACGGGTGACGGGAGTGTTTCTCCCACTGACTTCCTAACACCAACTTACCACGGCATCCCCATTGTGCTGCATCAAAAGGAAATGCTCTCTAGTTGATGCAGCACTGTTACCAGCTGGGGTGGTCTTAACAGACCAACCTCCAGCTATTTCCAGGTTTGATTGAGTGCCTCTTTACTGACACTCAATCAAACTTGCAAAAATTGATCCTACACTGTTGGCAGTGCTGCAGTGGTCTAAGCATGGTCTAAGTCAACTTCATAAAGTCTTTGGTAAGTTTCATTTTGAAGTTCATGGCTTTCATAAGAGTAAGCAACAGAGCTCCCAAGATGGCATGCTTCACTCTATCCGTTTATGATCTATGATCTAAGGCTGCAATGTGAAAAGTATAATATTTTGAACACATACTTGGCTACAAAGTGCTACACATAATGAGAGAAGCAGCACTTAAGAAGCTGGCTCTCTCCAAAAGGCAACAGGAGGTTTGCAGGAAGGGTGGATGTAGTGTATAGTAGATGAACAGCGGCTCCCTCTATGGTAAATGGGGGAACTCAGGAAATTATTATACACTTAACTAAGTTGAAAAAATATAATCTTACACTCTTCTAGTTGGAAGCCAGTATAACAATAAGTCAAATGTATTTTGACTCACCCAACTTCTACAGACTAACAACAGTTATTTCTTATGCTAGGCTGGAATAAAAGTGCTACCTATTATTAAGATTGTCTAACATTTCCCATTATAAGACTCCACGTTAACTTACTTACAACTTCACCAAACTTTAACAATTTGGACATTTGCCTCAGGCACAAATTTGAAAAAAAAATTGCTCCTAAGAAGGTCAGCCATTTACAAGAACACTACTAGGAAAAAATATGCAAAAATTTATGTTAAAAATGTTTGCAATCTTTTTGCTGAAAGACACTGAATCAGGGACTTGAAATTTGGTAGAGATGGCTTTCGTTTTAAGGATTTGCCCCTTTGGCCATCCCCACGAAAAAACAGCCAAACATCCGGGGGGGGGGCACAGTTCTCAAATGATCAGCTGAGAGTTAGAGTTTTAACAATTAGAACCTCCAAAGACTCCATCCACACTGAGCCCTCTCCAGTCTAGACATGAGCAGGATTTTCCCTAAAATTGTCCTTCTGAGCTGCTGTAGACCACCACATAGGGACCAGTCTGGTCACTGGAACTGAAAGCAGAGATTATCCTTTTCCGTGCTCTCAATGATCACCCACCCTATGGGACCAGGAAGCATGAAGAAAGCTGCCTGATTCAAATGCAGAGGGAACAAGAGATGGAGCTAAAGGACCTATGGAAGTAGACTGGGACAAGGAACCTAGGGTGAAAGCAGTCTAGGACTTAAAAAGGTAGCTGAGCAGGAGGAGGAAGATAACTAGGACTTGAAATTGATGTGGAAGAGGGGAGAAGGTTGAGATCAGATAAGGAATGGAGAATAGAAGACTGGGAACAAGTAGTGTGGGGAGGCATAAGGAAAGGGGAGACAAATCTTAGGAGGACTCAGAGGAGGGGGACTATCAAGGTACAGAGACTGGGACAAAGAACTGAGGGGTTGAGGGACACCAACCGGAAAAGGACCCTGGGGAAGATGACTGGTAACCAGCGAGACAGGGCAACTTGGGCAGGGCACAACTGTAGGCCAGAGAGGAAGATTAGACAAGAGCCAGGGCTTGCAGAAATGGTACTTCTGGCCAAAGAGACTGGAATTGGGAGGCTTCATGGGGAAAGAAAGGAGAGTGGGTCTGGAACGAGAAACCTTTGCATCAGACATTGGTCTGAACTAGAGAATGGAACTGGAATAATAAGTCATAGATTGGCAAAAAAGGCAGGACTCTGACAGGGAACTGGGCAAAATAGGTCAATCTTGGGGAGGAGAGAGGTAGGTCACAAGTGGTCACTAATTGCATGTTTCTCATTTTTTAGGCACCCACCTTGATGTCATGGAGTTGGATTTGCAGAAGAGCGGATCACTCACAGCTGCAGCTGAAGTCAGTGGGAGCTGTTCTTTGAATATAAAAGGGTAGATGAGAACTCTGGGGGCACAGGGTAGGGGGAAAATCAGGTCCTAAAGGGTTCAAATCATGTACACAAAATTACTGGATGCTTCTGACCTTAATCTGTCCTTAGTTCCTCATCTGTAAAATGAGGTTAACACTCCATCAAAGAAGTTTAGTGAAGAAACATTAACATTTGTTAACACTTAGATACTGTAGTGATGAGAACCACAGAAAGACTGAGGAAATTAAAAATTATGTGCAGAGCAGTGTTTGAACAGTGTGCAGTGAGTCAGGCATGAAGCAACACAATGAACAACGCAAATTACTGAATTACTCATTAGGAGTACACTGAATGTTTCAAGGGACCTGAGGAAAAAACACTACAAGTAACTAAAAGACTGAATCCATACAAGCGGGATGAATTAAGGATTCACAGACAACCTTAATTCTGGCATTTCTTAACCTTTGTGATTCCTCTGGTTTGATACCGTAACATCCTTTCAGTAGTGTATGTATAATTTTATATTTAATCTTGTTATTTATCTGAACAGCATGTACTGCACGGCCACAAAAAAGTCTGCCAAATGCTAACAATAGTTTCACTAAAAATGATATCCAGCTATCTAGCTATTTTTAAGGCATTCAGCATCATGGTATTTGGGCAACACAATTATATCTGATGAAATGAGCTGTAGCCCATGAAAGCTTATGCCTTAAATTTGTTCGTGAAAGTGCTACAGGACTCCTTGTTTGCTTAACACAATTATATAAAGCCAATGACTAAAAGAATATTCTGCTAACACACAGCAAGAGTCCATTCTCACACTGCAATGCATAACAAACAGCTAAGACACAATTCAACTGGAAACAATCTTCTTTTGGGAGAATAAAACAGACCTACATCAAAGAAAAACAAAGTTTAAACATGTTTTACAAAAATCAAAGTTACTGCAAAATACATATTAAAATATGGCTTTAGACAAAAAAATGGCTTCCTATCTTGTGAAACATCTCAAAAACATGCCCTACCCATTGCAGGCATGAGTGTGTGCATGCGCATGCACGACTCATGCAATTGTTAGAGAACTTTTTGCATCAGCAGTACAGGCCAGTGCAGCTCCAATGCCCTTCATTGCCATGCACCACTGCATGCTAGATAAGGGGACAGAGCTGCCCTGAACCTCTTTGTTTCCTTCTTACTAGACAGACTCCACAGTGCGGGAAAGAAAGGAGAGGTTGTGGAGCAGATGTGTACATCATCTCAAAGAACAACAGTTCAGAAAGGCAGGTTACTGTTTCTCTTTCAAGTGATTGCACACATCCCTTTCACAGAAGGATTAATGTGGAGGTAGGCTCAGAGTGCACCCAAACAGTTCTGAGACTGATGGGAAATGACATAACAAGCAGAACACATGTACAGATGACCACTTTGCTGCTTTGCGAATGCCTGAAGGTACTTGTGTTAGGAACACCACCAAAGCTGCTTGAGGTCTAGTCAAATTAGCTGATGCTCTAAAGGGTGGCATGACATTAGCTAACTCTTTGCACCAATGAATGCAAAAAGGAAATCCAGAAGGAATCTTGAGTTGAAATCAGTTTGCCTTTCATCCTTGTCTGCAACTAAAATGAATAACTGCACTGAAAACCTAAGACTGAAGGTGGCCTGGTGTGGCCCAAGTAAAAGGACATTACTTGCTTCACATCCCACAAATGATTCTGCTCATCTGCATGCATGTGAAGCTTCAGCAGAGACACTGGCAAATACAATGTATACTTAAACTGGAAGCTGTTTTTGAAACTAGAAACTATCTTTGTCAAGAATTCTGTGCAAGGGCAGAAGTAAACTTTATCCTTATGGAAAACTGTATAAGGAGATTCTGAAACCAAAGCCCTCAGTTCATCCATTTTCTTTGCTGAGGTTGTAACCAGAAACACCACTTTCAGAGAAAAGTGCAGTGGGGAGCAAGTCACAAGAGGTTCATAGTGGGGTCCCATTATTTTATTAGCACAAGTTTGAGATCCCGTGGGGAAGAGAGAGACTTTTATTAGGGGTTCAATCTGTAGAACCTGTTCAGAAATCTAGTAGTTATGGGGCTGGAAAAAAGTGATCTACTACCCACTGATGGCTTGAATATTGCCCCCATGTGTACTTCAATGGAACTAACTGTTAGGTCTTGCTGTTTTAGATGCATCAGATAATCCAAAATGTGGTTAGTGGAAACAGGTACTGGAGAGTGAAGACATATTTCTCCAATGAAATCAGTTAAAACACAAATTTCTATTTGGCCAGGTAAGCATGCCCCTAGTTGAAGTCTTCCTGCCATTCTAACACACCTCCTGAACATTTTTCAAAGCAGCTTTCTCCAATGGTGCTAGCCAGGAACCATTCACACTGTCAAGTGGAGGACCTCAGGTTGCAATGAAACAGATAACTATGGTCCTATGAAGTCACATCTGATTCTGATAGGGTAGAGGAGGCTTCACTAACAATAACAACAGGATTGAGAACAAGGGCTGAGGCCATGCTACTGGTATTTGTACGAAGCAAGCATGATCCTGCTTGGTCTTGAACAGGACTCTGGGAGGTAACAGTGTCAGAGCAAAGGTATGAACCAGGGAAATCATCCATGATAGCAGGAAACCGTACATTAAAAACCCAGAGCTCTAACCCCCTGTAGAAGCAGAATCAATGGCATTTTCTGTTGATCCTTGTTGAGAACAGCTACATTTGGGTTTCTCCACTGCTGGAGGATGCACCTGGCCATGTCCAGATTTAATGCCTATTGAAGACCTGCTTAAGTGATCAGCCAACTGGTTCTGCTCTCCAGGGAGATAAGCGGCTTTGAGGTGAATGGGGTTAGTTACATGGAACTCCAAAAGCAGAACTGCCTCCTGGTATGGTTGGGAGGAATGCACACCTCACTGTGTGTTAAACATAGTTACTATATTCTCTGTTACGTAAACAGATTCCCCCTGGCTCCCGCACTCCCACCCTGAATACATGGACAGAAGGCTGAGCAGGCTAGATGGGTAGCACATAAATATCAAGGAACCATCAAGTCCTCAGATCTTACAAAGACCACATCCCTTGTGCTTATAGCTCTCTCACATGCTCCCCCAACCAAGACATGATGCATCTGCGACCAACATGAGTGTTGGCTACAGAGAAACAAAGAGAACACCTGCATGGACATTCAAGGATCTGTCCACGACAACAGAGAAGACAAAATTACATCTAGAATATGAATTACCCTGTCTAAAGGATGACAGTGTGGAGCATACACTGAAACTATCCAACCTGGAAGCTTCCGGAGGTGTGGTGTGGCCTACTGTACCATGTAGGTACATACTGTCAAGTGTCCAGAGGTCTGAAGCAAATGTGTGTTGTAGCAATGGGATGTCCTTTTAGATACAACAGCCAGTCTTGGAGCATTTAGAATCTTGACTGGGGCAGAAACATACTGGTTTGTATAGTACCCACGAGTGCTCCAATGAACTCTGTTCTCTGCACAGGTTTTAGAATTAATATGTGTTAACTGAGTAAGACCCAGTGCACTGAAAGTAGACAGAATGATAATCATGGTGGACAGCACTCGAAGGCTAGACTGACCCCTCAACAAGTCATGAATGTACAAGAATCTGTGCACTCCCCCACCTTCTCAGATATGCAGCAACTGGCTCCACATGGTTTGTGAAAGTGAGAGAGGCTGCTGATAGCTATTGGAATACACTATCAATTCACAGTAATTTCATTTGACCTATGAATCTGAAATGGCTTGGCCAGATTATTGTACAGAAATAAGTATCCTTTAAGTTGAGCGCAACATATCAATTGCCCTGTTATAGGGGAAGAATAATGGAAGCTAGGGGAACCATGAAAAATTTTACTGTCTTCAGGTACTTGTTTAATGCTCTTATATCCAAAATTGGTCAGACTGCCTTTTGCTCAGGGAACAAGGAAGTAGTGGAATAAAACCCTGTCCCCTTGAGGAATAGGGGAATTTATTCTTTTATTCCCACTAGAAAGAAGAATATTCTCCTAAGACTGATCCCTGAAGAGGGACTAGGAAGGGAAAGGAAAGAGCAAATTCAAGAGACTATCCCAAATCCACCATGCTTAAATTTACTTTGATCCAACATGATGCGAGTCCAAGCACAGAGGAACTGGGATAAACAACTGGCAAAAGCTATGGGTCAGAACAAATTGGTCTGCACATACTGGTATGCTGCCCTCAACTAGCCAATCAAAATGTATGTTTAGACTGTACTGTTAGTCGAGAGGAACCTACTGTGGTAGATAATGGGGGCAGTGGTTGCCTGCTGCAATTCCTGCACCTTTTGCTCCACAGATCTTGGGGTCAAGATGTAAAACTCTGCTATCTATGAGCCTACTGGGACCAGAATCAATTCCTCTTTGTTGCTGGTGTGGAAATTCCAAGGGACTTCAATGTTACCCTGGAATCCTTTAGGCTATCCTGCTTGTCATCCGCCTTTTCCAAAAAAAAAATATGGATTCACAAATGGCAAATCCTGAATGTTCTATTCTAGTGTACTTCAGGATGGAGACAGAAGATTGCAGCCAAGCATATGACCTCACAAATAGCAGATGTTAGGGAAAAACCGCTGAGTTTGCAGGATCCAAAGTCCAAACTATTCTGATAAATTGTCCTCACTATGAACTTGTGTTCCTCTACCTTGAGAATAAATGCCTTCCTGGAGTCCTCCAGTAGCCTATCTTTAAACTTCTTGATGTGTCCCCATAGGATGAAGTTGCAGCTATTTGGGAGAGCTTGCCGATCAGTCACTTTTAGCTGTAGACCTTCCCTCAAAGTTTATGATCCAGATCTAGCCTCTGATTATTTACTTTTCAGCATTAACACAGAGACTCCCAACCTCTCTTGCTAATTACAGTGGGGACCTGTTACCACGCAGCCGGTTTGCATGCAGAACCGGTTAACACACGATAATGGGATGTCCCCCAAAGGCCCTAAATTAACCAGCGGGTCCTGTTAACACGCGTTGCGTAAATGGGACCAGGAGTGTCACTGCCCCGGAGACAGACCCCAGCCCCAGGCACCAGCCCAGGCCCCACTCCCTGGCCCCGCTTCTGTGCTGGGGTCTGAGCCGGCCTCAGGCGCATGCTGCCGCCAGCCTGGCCCCAGATCCCCGACCGGGGACAGGGCAGGGAGCAGCAGCCGCAGCCGTGGGTGGCCGGACCTAGAATGGGGTTTATGCGTGGTCACCAGCGGCTT
The DNA here is from genome assembly GCA_007922195.1 of Podocnemis expansa. Lineage (NCBI taxonomy): Eukaryota > Metazoa > Chordata > Testudines > Podocnemididae > Podocnemis > Podocnemis expansa. The sequence goes on from ML681998.1 coordinate 16,923,157, forward strand.
GTCCCCCAACACCTGTGTGGAAACGGGTCCCCACTGTAGCTCCTGCCATCGCCAAAAAGACAGAGAACAGGTAGACTAGAGGTATTTAAAGTCCTTTGAAGGGCACATTATCTCTTCTTTGCCTGTTTCGCTATAGGCAGGAGGGAAGAAGTGGTCTGCCAAAGCATTTTAAGCAATTACATTATTGCTTCATTAATCAGAGGCACCACCCTGGAGGATCTTGCAGAAGCTAGTGGGCTAGCTTGTGGAATTTCTTGTGTACCTTTTCTGCTTGAACATCTAAAACTGAGGCCATCTTTCTAACCCTTATAGTCCTCTGGTGTGGCTGCAGGGGCAGAGGAAAAGGAAATTGCTCACTATTTCTACACCTTCATTCAGAGATGAGGAAAATGACACCCCGAGACACTGAGACAATGGTTGATCTGCATCTTTCAAGAAAGGAGCTGTCTGGGCATTTTCCAGTTACAGAGAACCAATACAGGGTGTCTGAGAACATTGCCTATGGTGCCAATGAACTTGGTATACCCTTGAAGATATCAACTCAGATGGGTGAGGAGAGGTTCTAGCAAGAAGTGGGACACCCCATGATGTGCAGAACAGCCAATGACATGGTGGTAGTGGTGGTGAGCTCCATGGTTGCACAGGTGTTCCTTGCAATGTGCCCACTGCTAAGGCCCCAAGGTTTCAATGGAAGGTAAACCTTCCATCTGGTATGGGACACAAGGACACCCCTTCAGAATCTGACAGATGATTAAGTCCTCAGATCATGGTGGAGCAGAACCTGTGTGGACAGGAGATAGGTAAGAAACTCAAAAGTGGCAGTATCAGGGATATTAACTGAAGTTTATTCCTTGAATATACCAGCCTCGTAGATACCAGAAGCAGCACTGATATCGCATGCTCTTCTGGAGGAGCTACATTCACTAGCTCCATCTGAAACCGTTCTTGCACTGGTACTGAAAGGTTAAGTGACCCTCTGATGGAAGCATAGACTTATGATGGCGGCAGCATCAGGACCAGATCTCGAGTCTCACAAGCAAACTTCAGGGGCTAGCATCAAAGCTGGCACAAGTTCTGGAGTTGACAAATCCCCCTTTGCAGCAGAGGAACATTCCAGGGAAAGCTGCCCTTCAGAGTTTCTCTCATAGATCTCATTTTTAGATGGACGAGGTACAGTGTCCTTGGCAGATCTGAGTTTCTTCTCTACTGAAGACATCTCAGAAGGCGTACTCTGCTCCAGCGGTGCCACACTAAGAGCACACACTGAACCAAACAGCTCTGACACAGGGCCAAGTGCCGGGTGCACATGGAGGCACTCAAGTTTTGTTGCTGTCTTTGAGTGAGGCTTAAACCCATTGTAAATGTAGCAATCACCAATGTTGAACATCCCTAGACCGAAAATTCAGGCAGTGGGGTGTGGGTCACTGATTTACATCAGTCCAGCAGACCACTGGCAGGACTTGAACCCCAGGGAGCAAGACATGGCTCTCATACCAAAAAATAAAATTGGGTTCAAAATGGACACAACAACTAACACTTAACATTAAGATGAACCATACATTATCTCTAACTACTAAGTGACAAGCAGCCTACACACTAAGAGTGAAAGAAATGACCTTGCAGCAGCAAGTCTGGAAGACTTAGATAGCCATCACTGGCAGTCATAAGGAACTGAGTGGACTCAGGGGCAGCCCTGCTCTCTTATACCTGTGCATAGTAATGCATGGTAATGGATGGCTCGAGTCACCCCAATGACTACTGGTGAGGGATGAAGCTCTCTGACAATGACAAGGCAGGCATATACCTAACATGGAAGAGACAAGTGCAACCACTCTGAGAATCATTGTTCAAAGCCATGATCTGATTAGCTAATTTGGCCGCTCTCTCTTGATGAATGATACACCAGTCACTAATGAATGCAACATAAGAACTGCTCACCACTGACCAATGGATTAAATACACACAACTGTAAGTCACTAAAGCACAGTCTATTTTCCAGTCCCTCATATCTCAGAGCATCCTTAGCTAGGACAATTTTGATCAAGAAAAGTGTACAAATAGGAACATGTTTAATTTCACATATCTGAGTCATCAGATTGACTTGAAACCAACTAATTGCATGAGTCAAATTTGCCCCGTGCCTCAATCTTTTCAGAACTGAGGCTTTTCTCTCTTAACCATCTGTTTAGGTTTCCTTTAACTTACACTGCCAAACTGTCTTATTGTATGGAAAAGTGGAGGCCTGCAGCCCTGTGTTCCCTTTAGAGGTCTCACTTATTCTCTCCAAATTTTTTTAAGGGATAGTGAAATTGTTTTCCCTTTGATCCCCAAACACGCTATTAATCATTAAAACTGTCTACCATATTTTGACATACTTCAGTAGCACTAAGACATGTCAAAGCACGAATTTCTTTACTACTGGTGAACTGCTCTAATGGTTTCCAGCACAAAATGAAGGCATGAATCAATAACCGAACTGGGCTAAATAAAGCATACAAACTATAATAATGTCAAAGAAGCTTTGCCAAAAGAGAATATGGCTTAAAAGGTAAAGCTTGCTGCAGTTTACTGCTCTATTATCCTTACATCTTGTCTGTCATAAATGACACTTTTTTTACACCCACTAAGTGCCTCTGTCGTCTCCCCCCGCCCCTAAGGAATGTTAGTCACATGATTTAAAAAACTGATCAATGCTTTGAAAATGTACAGCAGTATTATTGCATGACCCCAGAAAACAAAATATATGGTTTAAAAATTACCTTAATTGTACTGCATGTAGTGAAAACAAAAACCCTGGTATTATGAAAATTGTGATTTGAACATGTTCTTTTCCTAGGTTTTTGTTTTGTCTTGTTTTAACTGAATAATGTCTAATGCCTTGAATTGAAAATACAGGAGTAAATTATCTGCAGCAGTATAGATGTTTCCTATGACATAGCTAAACTAGTGCTGAAAACAAGAGCTTTTGCTCTCCCTTCATTAGGCAAGCTGCAGACTGCGTCAACTAAGTTATTTTGCCTTCTTGCAACACAGGGTGCATCCTTCTCTTTGTTCCTCTTGAGTTTTCTGTAACTGAAAATGAATTAGTTAGTCCATAGTCTGCTTGATCCTGGAATGGCCACCTAATTGTTAATAGAGAAAACTCTGGATTCCTCACTTTGAGCTTAAGAGACTTTCTTGTAAACAGGCCAAGTATCTGCAGTTGTGTCAGATCACTGAAGAGGTAAAAAATTTTATTTTTCCTGTGACTGGCTGTCGGCAGTACAGACAAGGGTTGTGACTAGATGTCACCACATAAGAAAATTTAAACCTGGGCAGCCAAAGGAAGAACAGGCAAAGGTGGAAAGAAGAACGGCTAGTAAGGTAGGAACTCTGGATGTTGGTCCTGCTTTTAACAGGCAGTTGGACTAGATGACCTCATGAGGTCCCTTCTGACCCTATGATTCTATGATGCCAAGAATCTCTCTCATGACGGTCAAAGTTATCATCAGTTCAGATACAGACATTTAAATCCACAGTTATAGAAAGGAGGAAGGATCACAAGGTGGTAGCTTTCCACCATTCTTCTAGAGCAGCGGTTCCCAACCAGTGTGCTGGGCCACACTGGTGTGCCATGGCAACACCCAAAGTGCACCACACGCATCCACAAGAACTGGAGTTAAAGTTCCCTCCCTGCTCAGCCCAGCCACATGGGTTGTACAGGGCTGGGAAAAGGCAGGAGTTAAAGTAAGGGGGAAGACACTGGAACACAGTTCTGGGGCCCTCTATTTTTAGGCAGGGAGCCTTCTGCCCCCCCTAAAAATAGAGGAAGGTACTAGAACGTGGAGTTCCAGGATCCCCCTAAAATTAGCAGGAGCAGCCCGAACGCAGAGTTCTGATGGCTCCACCTTAGGCCCAGCCAGCAGAGAGGGGTAGGAGGCTGGGAGTGTGTGAATCTCCCCCTGCAAGATGGAGCAGCTTGTGTCAGGCAACCTGCAAACAGCCCAGGTAAGGGCTTTGCAGGCGGGGGGGGGGGGGGGGGGGGGGCTGGGGGGGGTTGTGTGGGGAAGGTGTGTGTGTGTGTAGCAGAGGTGGATGGGAGTGGCTGTGTAGCAAAGGGTGTGTAGCTGGGGTTATGGGGTGGCTGTTTGGTTGGGAGGGGTGTAGCTGGGGGCTGGAGGATTAGTTCTGGCCCCTGCAGTTATGAGAGGGTCCATCACAGGCAACAGGGGACTTGGGGAGGGGAGGATGGGACCCACTGGGGTGGGAGGGAGCAGCAGTGGGGTAAGGATTTGCCCTGGGTGGCAGGGAGCCACTGTGGAGAAGGGGGAAGTGGGTGCTACACCATGCTCCCCTGCCCTACCTTCCCACTCTCCAGGTTCCCCCTGCCACCCCACAAAGCCACTCTTGTTCTTCCTTCCTCTCTCCTCTCTTCCCACCCTTGTGCTGATCCCCCCATGGTTGTCCTTGTCCTCTTTTGCCACCCCTCCCCTGCTGTGCTCCCCACACTCACTCCTGCCACTGCACACAACTCCTGACCTCCTGTGTTTTGCCACCCCTGCTCTGCTACCCCTACTACCCCGCACAGGAGCACTTCCAAAACACTGTGCCGTGGTTCATGAATATTCATAAGTAATTTAAGTTAATTTGAATATTCATGAGTTTTTTAATGGTGATGTGCCTCGAAAAATTTGAAGGTATCAAGGGTGTGCCACAGCAGAGAAAACGTTGGGAACCACTGTTCTAGAGTAGGATGCCCAGGATGGTTGAATGAGGAATTTTATGTATTACTAAGTACACCAGCATTTTGGCTGTATTAGCAGTGGATGCCATTCAGGATCCATTTGGTTAGAGATCTGAAAATGTAGCATCTCCACTTATGACCTTCAAATTCAATGAACAAGGCTTCTGACTACCCATGGAGATGTGATTTGAACTTTTCAAAACATTAGAAAAGAATACAAGTGTCTTGCTATTTAATTTGTGAAGGCAGAAAGAAAGAAAGAAAGAAAGAAAGAAAGAAAGAAAGAAAGAAAGAAAGAAACCCCACAGAGCACAACTGCTATACCCATATGGGGCAGAGGGAGAAAAAAGCTACTTTTGGTAGGAAGCAGGGACAAGTGCAAGGTACACCCTGAAGAAAAGCAATAAGTGAGAAGCACACCCCTTAACTGAACAACAGGAAAAAAATGAATACTGATTCAGATCTCCTATGGTGGGGTACCTGGTGCAGAATCTTATGATTCCTTTATGGAAAAGAAATCTTCCTTGATGACATGTTATGAATTAGTCAGGTTTAAAGAACTTAGTTTTTAGGCTCAGATCTCAAAGTTGAACTTGTTTGCAGATCAGCAAGTCTGTTCTGAGATTGGTAGCTCTGGACACATGAAGAGCAGATGTGGAAAGGGAAGATACTTCTGCAGAGCTGACCTGAAGAACCAGTTTCCTGTTGGGCTTCACTCTTCAATCTCCTTGCCAATTGGGATAGGCAACTACAGCCAGACCCTCTATTCAAAGTCAGATGTCCCTGCGATGCTATTTGGGAGACAAGACAACCAGCACTAGTTGCTTACATAGAAGATGCTGATGAAACGAAGGGCCTAGGTCATCATGGTGCTTAAGTGGATTTCCAAACAATCTACTGGCTTCTGTTATAACAAGCCATCTGTCCAATTGTAACTGAGAAGACTCTTTTAACATGTCTGGCTATTCATGGATACATTTATTATGAAAGAGACTGTAAAAAGAGATCTTAGTGACAAGAAGAGTTGCAACATGTGAAATATAGACAGTGTACAACACCAAATCCTGAGGTCTGAAAAGGAGACCAGAAATCTTCCAGGACTTGTGTAGTTGATGATTGAGTCTAATTGGTTTGATTGAATGGATGAAGTTTATTCCACCTTCTTCATCAAGGGAAAAACATTCTTCTATTGTGATGTCTTATCGGAGTCTCCAGAAAAAGATTTATTGCAGCAGTATGAGTGAGCATTCTCCTGTACTCCTATTTCAATTCACAAGCAAGTCATCTGGAATATACTGAACGTTCTGTGGCCGCCTTCTGTTCCTTCACAGAAAGGGAACTGAATAAGCAAAGTATCTAGAAAAGACCCCACCAACATCTCCTTTCTTTGCAGTGCTACTACTGTTATCATAATGACTGTATTTAAGGTTCTGCAGGCAAATGAGTATCCAAAAGACAGTGAGCGGAATTTTTAAAAATTACTGCTGGTACACCATGCTTCAGGTAACACTGATGATGTAGTGATAAAAATAGGGAGGTAAACTTTCCTTAAGCTGATCAACACTATGAAAACCCCCATATTCAGTCAACGCTGTGGTACAGCTTTTCTAGTCTGAACCTCTAATCTTTCATAAAATGATCTATTTGAGGTCCACAACTATTATAATTCACTTTCAGAACTGTTTCTCCAAAAATTGAATTGGGTAAAGCCAGCTCATAAGAACCACTTGTAATAAAACAGGAACATGACTGTTCTCATATCTCTTGCAGTTTTTAAAGGAAACTTCCACTGTTTTGGGGACCTTTTTTTTTTTTTAAAGCACTTCTGTGTTGAGTGTCAAATTCTGTAAAGTACCCCTTCCTCAAAACTAAAAGGCACCACTGACGAAGGAATTTTTGCCAAGGCTCTATTAATAAAAAGCCAGTCTGTGCTAAGTGAAATCAGCTGATTAAGTGGTGGATGCTAAAACATTTATCTCAAATTTTGGGGTTTATCTTTATTAAGAATGAGTGACACAGATTTAAGAAAAGAACAAAATGTAGCACCTATTTCAGACAAAAACTTTTCAAAGTAAGTTCTGTTGTTGGAACAGCTTTTATCCTGAAGTGATGTGGTGGGAAGGAAAAGCCCTTTTTCTCTGAAACAGCTTTGAGGGCACAGTTTAGTTCCTCTACAAAACATGGGACTGATAAAGGGAATGGCAATGGCGCTTTACTTTAAAAGACAAGCTCCATCCTACGTGCCAAGAAATCCAGTGGACTACAAAGAAGATGGCCACAACACAGCTTGGCAGCTTTAGAAAGTATGCAGTTATGAAAATTAACACGGCAAGTATTTGCAGAGTATCTTCTAGATTTGGATAAAACAAAACGCATATGTAAAGAGAACCACCTAAAAAACATAAATGAACAGTTAAGCTATGATAAGCAAAGCTATGGCCAACTCAACTCCTAAGAGGCACGTTCAATTTCCCTGCTGAGGACATCTTTAGAGGATACACTGGCCTCCAGAGACAGGATGTTGTAGAATGTGAAGCAGCAGCTACATACACTTCATTACTAGAATTTCTGTAAGCTACACTAGACATATGTTTTAAGCATACTTTTGGCTAGAACCATTTTACATCAGAGTTCCAGTACAAGGTAATAGCCAGGAGTTGAGTGAACTCATAAGAATTTGTCTTTATATTCATTATTCAGAAAAAATATTTTTATGGCTATTTTTAATTTGTAGAGGGCTGTGAGCAGTGTTTTTAGCTATTTGTCTAACAAGAGAAATAATAGTCATGCAGCAGGCAATGGTCATTGTAAACTTTTCCCTTCTTTCAAAAGGGCTGAAGGAATAGACACAGTCTGGCCTTTTCCATACCCAAGAACAAACTCTTTAGTTGAAGATGGTATTTGTGACTTCTTTAAAAGTATCTGGCACCTTCTGTGAAAGTCAAATAAAGGGATTAGACTCCAGGTTTCAATTTGGTTGTTAGGAAAGTGTCATTCAGCCAGGAAATCATACCAGACTCTCCTACCTCACATACACGTCATGCTGCAAGGGAACAAGGTGGGATATTTGCCTTTCTAATGCCCCAGTTGAGGAACGTATGTGTGATCTCAGTAGCTTCTCTTGAGGAGCAATCTGTGATAGCACAGACACTGGGCTCAATAGGAGACTTAATTAGGGTTCTCTAAAGAGCAACCTGAGTGTAAATGCCACAAAATGAACCTATACTCAAGGCCTGTAACATACTATTTTTACACAATGCATTTGTAGTCTTCTTCAAGAGTCTTCTATTGCCTTGGTTTTGTTTCTTGAGTCAAAAAGAAAAAAAAAATTAGGCAGAGTGCTATTGAAACACCATTTTGAAAGTAATAACTAAGACGCATGTACAGCATAAGAACTGCCAGAAAAATATAAGTGAGATAGGTAGAGAGAAGAAAGAAGGACAATCCCCTCCAGCAATATGGAAACAAAAACTTTTCATTTAGACTGCTATTTCTGCTTGTTTGTCAACGAAGAACCACAGATGTAATGGTGGTAGATGGCTACAGAAATTAGAATTTAGGAGTGATTAGATGAAAAAAACACACATCAGTAGACTAATACATTACCATGAATACTTGCTAAAGAAAGTTAATCAAAGTTTGTCTCCTTCCCACAAAAGCTCGATAAAGAGGTTCAGAAATCAGCTGTTTTCAACTGAAGACTTTCAAAACATGGAGCTACCAGAATTTAGTTACATTTTAATAATGTTTCCTACCCTTCCCTATTGTTATGGAAAGTACTGAGGGTAATAGCTATTGTATACAGGATCATAACTTTATTCTTTTAGCAGCTGTCTTTAGAAGATCCAAGCTGGGACCATGAATCTGCACTCGATAAGTGATTAGTTTTTATATGGCTATTGAATTTTTTTCATATTTGTATTTTTAGTTTATCACAGTGGTCACCAAACTTTTTACTCCACACCCCCCTTACTCCAGCCACCTCTTTCCCAGGTGGGGCTGGGAATGGGGCTGTGGCTAGGGCCAGGGCTTCGAGCAGGGCTAGGGTCCAAAGCTGAGACCACTGTCCTGGCAGCAAGGAGCCCCCTGGCATTCATGGTGAGCCCCAAGATCACAGCCAGGGGGCTGGGAACTGGGTGCAGGTACCAGGTAGTTAAAGCACAGCCCAGAAGTGATCCAGGGCTCCGGCCTATCTGAGGACCATGGCTGGGAGGTGGAGCTGAAGCAGAGTTTGGGGCACAGTGAGCTGGATGGCGCTCCCACCCTGACACCCATGGTGGTGGCCCAAAAAACATTCCTCCATGCCCACCTAGGGGTGTACACCCCCCAGTCTGAGGACCCCTGCTTTACTCTACAGCACAAACCACTGGAAATCTACATATGAAACCAAACATAAACAAACAAACCATACCACACCTGATAGGACTTTTTCTTGAAAATGTCCTCATTCAAGACCTTAAAACAGAACATGGAAAACTGAGTGTCAAGAGGGCTAACTGTATAGAAAATTAATGATTCAAAGAACCAACCAGATATAAGTGGATGTGGGGAGTCACATCCTGCCATTAATCAGTACTGAAAAATGTGTGTTATACTAGGTATTTATGTAGCCACTTAGCACAGAAAATACAAATGTATCACAAGTCACTGAAAAACAATAAAAGTGCAAACAACTGTCACTACCTTCTTGGTGGAAGTGTTTCCTCATGTGCAATTTAGGGGCACTCAGCAATACAACATGCAATACCATTCTTGTCTTGAAGTTGTGCATTTGCATTGATTCACCCAATTATCCATCTGCCATTGGCTAATGCAGAAGTGACACTGGAAACTTATAGCTGGAATAAATGCAGAAGGAAAGGAAATTAGCTCCTCGATAAGTAAAACAACATGAACATCAGACTGGTCCTGTCAAGAACTTTTAACATTACAGAAGAATCAGTCTGAATCTTGGCTCCCACTGACAGGTTAGGAATCAGCCCAAAAACTTTGGAACTTAAATGCCTGTGTCTCTATACTCCCGTTTTCATTAATTATTAAAATTTCTTCTTCAACATCTTCTGGCTTACCAACAGCATGCTGCATTATAAATCAAGTTAGAGAACAATTTCTGGACCTTTGACCATGGACCATAGTAAATTAACAACATAACAGAGACAATGTACTTGGGCACAAAAAGATATGGGTGCAAAAAAAGTAGCTGCTGAGCTTGAAAGTTCACAGCCTTGTCAGTAGCCTCAAAGCTGAATTTTTAGCACCAAGAAAGGATTCAGATTCCTTGCCCCTCTAAACTCAAAGAGGAAAAAAGCACTGCAGTGGGCACTATAACAAGATAAATGAGGGCAGTAACAAATCCAGAAGATGTATGGTAGAGCAACCTACTTAATGGACAAATAAGAACAGGAACAGTCACAATTCTTTGTTAACTCAAGAAGTAAGATAGACATAATTCATAAAGGTACCTATTTACATTTGTCAAATACCTTCCCACTTCTTGACCCACTGCTGTCCTCGCTAAATAGAAATTAAAAATTCTAGTGACTCTTGCAGACGATTTCTGCCATTTTACATATACAAGCCTTATTTTAAAGATTTCAGTTCCCATTTTTGGGATTAATGATCAAACCTATCCTCTTTCCTGCAAAGCTAAAAATGGCTGAAAATGCACTGAACTTGAGCCAGGTACTAGACTTCAGGGCATTTAAAAATGACAAGTATTTTTTACTTTAGTGTTTACATTTTGTTCAAAAATAAGGGTTTGATAAAGTAGTACAAATGTTCACCAGATTTTTCTAATTTCAATGCAAATGTGTTTTTTTAAATCTAAGTCCCTTTTCTACAGACTATAGCCCCAAAGAGATTACTGCCAGTGGAAGAGAAAGTGAAACTGAATGGTTTATTTTCATTTTCCAATCTGAATGAAATGCAAAACAGAACCAATTTTCAGGAAATAGTGAAAACAAAATGCCTACATGTTTTCATGATTTTATACTACAGTTACACTTGCACTGAGCAATACAAACTGCTTCAGACAGTTTCACAGCTCAACAGGAGTAAAATAGGTCAGACACATAAGGGTATCACCATTTTCATAGATGGAAGTGAATTCTCCCAATGTGTGCAATTTGTATTTTACTCCCATTACTCCCACAAATATGATCCATAAGTCAGCTGACAAACATATCTTGCAAAAGTAAATTATAAGATTTCATTCTCAATCATAATACTAAAGTGAAAGCCTTCCTTTGCAGTGGGCAAAGTGAAAAGCTGCTCACCAGCCATGGAAGTCCAGCTTTCCCACTGGCAATAAAGTTTTGAAAGCTTTATTGGTGATGGTAGAAGGGACAGGGTGGGGGACAAAAATATTGATTGAAATAAAATAATCTAAGCTTGTGATTAAACCTCTACAGCATTCAGCCCTGCAATTCCCCACTCCTCAAATGCACTTTGCCCTTTTCATGATTTTGACCTTGGTGATTAGCATCACCTTTTCAGTAACAGCTGATAAAAAACACTCATCAAAACCAAAGCTTGCTAAAACATTCACAGAAATGAAAGCCGTTGTGCACACCGAGTGGAAACAGTCACACCTTATTACAAGAACACCAATGCCAATCTCCTCCCCCTGCTCCTTCACTCAACGCAGATATCAGTCTTTTACATTTCACCTCAACATAACCTCCAGACAAGAAGGAAAAGAAAGAGGAAAAAAAAAAAAAAGGAAGGAGTCCTGTGGCACTTAAAGACTAACAGATTTATTTATCACATGAGCTTTCATGAGCAGAAATCCCACTTTGTCAGACGCTTTGAAGACGGGGGAACTTAACAGAATGGGATGACAGTACATGCAAGGGAGTGCAAGACATGAGATCAGGAGACTCCCTCAAGTAGATTTCCCTGGCTTGTCCTTATCTATGGCCCAGGGATCCCCCCTGCACACCTGTGCTGGTTCAGTCATTTGTTCTGAGAGCTGTGTGGGGAGTCCTCCCTGGATATTTAACATTAAGACTTCGTTTCCACCCCTATTTTTTGCCCTGACCACGCCTTCAGCCACTAACTTTCAAGCTCCATTGCTGTGTGTCTACACCAGACTTTTTCTTTAATTTTTGATGGGGAGGGGGGGAAATCTCTCCCTTCTACACTGCGACTAATGTGAACACTTGGCACACAAGGCCCCAACTGGCATTAACCGCACCAGGTCAATGCAACGTGATGGTAAACATGCCAGCAGCCCCTGGAGGCTTGTCTACACCAGCACAAGCCCTGTTACACCCCAGTGCCTGTGGTGCATGAGAGGCTTGAAAAAAAGTCTCTCATGATGAGGGCCAGTGATTTCCCTAACACCCTCATACACCCCTCTGAATTTCCCAACACCCGCCAGTTGTCAGCTAGTAACAGTGTCATA
>ML681998.1:16936100-16960776 GCA_007922195.1 Podocnemis expansa
CCAGGTGTCGGCTAGTAACAGTCTCATACCAAATTAGTGAGCTCCCCTACACCCCCCCAACACCCTGACCAGGTGTCAGCTAATAACAGTCTTATACTAAATTAGTGAGCACCCCAATACCTGCTCACACACCTCTCCCTACACCCCCTGAATTTCCCAACACCCCCCAGTTATCAGCTAGTAACAGTGTTATACTAAATTAGTGAGCACCCCAATATCCCCTCACACACCTCTCTACACCCCCTGAATTTCCCAACACCCCCTAGTTGTCAGCTAGTAACAGTATTATACCAATTTAGTGAGCACCCCAATATCCCCTCACACACCCCTCCCTACACCCCCCCAGTTATCAGCTAGTAAGTGTTATACTAAATTAGTGAGCACCCCTACACCCCCAAAACCTGCCCCTACACCACCCGAATTTTGCAACACCTCAGTTGTCAGCTAGTAAGAGTGTTGCACCAAATTAGTGAGCTCCCCAACATCCCCTCACACACTTCCACCTACACCCCCTGAATTTCCCAACACTCCCCAGTTGTCAGCTAGTAACAGAATTCTACCAGTGTAGTGAGCCCCCACCCCTAAACCTCCTCCTATAGCCCCCCCCCCCCCACACACACAATTTTAAGTCCAGGGGAGAATGCTGCATCCAACTCCCAGGCTGAGCTGTTAGGAAATAAAGTTGGAGCAGGCTTGTGTTTGCCAGCAGGGTGGGTCCCAGGGCCCTGCTTCATCCTGTCTAGTACCCCTGTCATGGTTTTAAAAAAAAAACCCAAAACACCACTGATTTGGTAAAAACAAAGACTTGATTTCATGATTCCAGGGGCTGGGCTTTGAAGGGAAAACAGCAAGGAGAATGTGGTATAAATACATTTGTTAGTCTTTAAAAGTGCCACAGGACTCCTTGCTTGCTTTGCTGAACTAGACTAGCAGGGTTACCCCTCTAGAGCAAAGAGTGAGGTCCAGGGATTTCCCTAACACCCCCTCTACAACCCCCCCAACTTCCAAACACCCCCCCCCCCCAGTTGTCAGCAAGTCACAGTGCTATGCCAATTTCGGGAGGAAACCCCAAACCTGCCCTACCCCCCTCTACACCCCTTACCCCCCCCCCATTTCAAGTCCTGGGGAAAACACTGGTGAGGTCCATGATAAAACCCAGGAGTTGACAGCACTGCCAGTCCTGTTTAAGAGACAGGAGAAACCTGCATGCAGCCAACCAGCACCACTCCCAACCCCCCCCCCCCCTTCGCCTTCTGTAGTCCCCCTGCCATGGTTAAAAAAACCACTGATTTGGTAAAAACCAAGGCTTGGTTTGTGACTCCAGGAGCTGGGGTTTGAAGGGAAAACAGCAAGGATAATGTGATCAATACATTTGTTGGTCTTTAAAAGTGCCACAGGACTCCTTGCTTGTTTTGCTGAACTAGACTAACAAGGGTCTGGAGCAAAGAGTGAGGGCCATGATAAAACCCAAGAGTTGCCATTATGCCCCTGCCAGTCCTGTTTTGGAGACAGGAGAAGCCTGCGTGCAGCCAACCAGCACCACTCCCAGGTTGCTTCCAGTTTAGGGTTACCAGATACCAAAGTATGGAAAGGAGGATGGGGGAGTATGAAAAGAAGGATATTGGAGGACAGATGAAGAAACTGTAGTGCTAATGTAATATTCTTCTGTTTTTAGGAGGCCCTGGAACACTCCCCCCTAAAAATAGGGTTCTGAGGCGTTCCAGCATACTTTAACGCCCTGTAAGTAAAAAGCCAGATAAAATGATGTGTTTTTAAAATGCCTGCCGGATGGAGGATGTGAAGGTAAAAAGGAGGACATGTCCTCATTTTGCCTGACACCTGGTAACCCTACCCCAGTTAGCACTTTCCACTCCCAGCTTCTGGAGCCAAGCTAAAACACTGTCGTGTCCTGACTTGTCACCAGGTAGCTTGTTGCTGCTCTGAGGCAGCCTGGTGGTGGGTGACACAGCATTACTTTTGTTCCAAAAGGGCAGCCATATTAGTCTAGTTCAGCAAAACAAGCAAGGAGTCCTATGGCACGTAAAGACTAACAAATTTATTTATTGCATGAGCTTTCATGGGAGAAAATTCCACTTCATCAGGAACTTTGAAGAGGGGGCAATGTACAGAATTATAGCACATCTGTTGGTCCCCACTAGACAAGTGAGTGGTCCCCAAACTTTATTTCACACCTCCCTTGTATTGTCTGCCTCCCCTCCCCTGCACTCCTCCCACAGCTGGGGCTAGGAGCAGGGCTAGAGGTGAGACTGGGAGCCTGAGTGGCCAGGGCCCCAAGAGCTGCAGCAGCCAGGGGGCTGGGTGCTGCAGCCAGGGTACCAAGGCGGGGGGCAGAGCTGTAGCCAAGGCAGGGATCATGACTGAGGGGGCTGGAGCAGAGTGGGACTGGGTGCTCCTGGTGGGGGCTGTCCCAGGCCCTACTGTGCCTGCCAGAACCCTCCAAGGGGGACAACCCACAATTTGGGGACCTCTGCACAAACTCCAAACAAGAAGGCTCTCTTACCCGCTTAGGAGATTACAGATCGAAGCATGCCATGCTTCATCTCCAGCCAAGCAGTCTGGAGTTTCTTTGTAGAACTCCATAGCCTCTATTTTAGCTACCCCCGGCTGTAACTGAAAACAAAGGAGGAAAAAGAGCAGTTTAATTTATTTGCAAGAGGATTTAGGGCAATGCTAATGTTAATTTATCCAAGCATGAAACTGACTTACTGAACTGGTATTCAGGGACTTCACAGTTTTGCCGGCAGCAGCACCAACACGAAGTAATTATTTACTATTCTGTGGACTTCAAACCCATTATAATGTAAAAGTGTAGTGAGAGGCATGAACTATTCGAACATTTCTGTAGGGCAGCACTACTGAGTGCTGATTAGCTTGCTAAATGACAAAGTGCCAACTACGTGCTGCAAAATATACACTTTTCTTTCATTTGACCCCTCATGTTGCTTCAAAAACAGTGCATTTCTTTAAAAGTCTTGTTACTTCTTGCACAACTGTACAATCAGTGGAACATCATGTTAGCACTTGTTTGATGTTCCTGTCAATTGCTGCAGAATTTAAAAAACTTTCCCTTCCCTGTACCTACTGTCAAAACTCTAATTCACACCACTATTCTTTCTCGCTTGGTTTACTATAATCTTTGGCCTCCCAGATTCCAACATTTGGCAGTATGAGTAATCAACTGCCTCTTCTACCCCAGCATACCACTCAAGTTCCTTAACTAATTCCCAGAGTTTTTTCACATAAAGTTCAAACTCTTCTACCTCATTTTCAAGGCTCTGGCTAACAGTTCATCTTACCGTATCTCATCTCCTCTGTCCATCCATTATACTGTGCAGGTTGCCTATTCCCCTCACCTTGTTGCTCCATTTATCTTTTCTTCTGATACTGACCTTCATGCCTTCTTTCATGTTACTGCCCATGTCTGAAATGATTATCTCCATCACAACTCTGGCCTCAAAATGACCTTATTTTGCTCCTGTGCTGTCATATATCTCTACTATTCCTTTACCTTATTCAGAGCTATAAGAGTCATTTTGCAATATAATTCACATTATCTTTGTTTTAACCCTCATCCTGCCTCTCTCTAACCCAGGGGTCTCAAACTCAAATCACCATGAGGGCCGCATGAGGACTAGTAGAGGGCTGCATGAGGCTTAGTATGGTAGCTCGAGGGCTACACCACTGAAACCTTTCCATACAATGATATTGAAAATATCAGTAATGGTCGTGTCACTGTGGGCTGCAGGAAATAGCTTTAGGGGCCACATGCGGCCCACGAGCCGCATGTTTGAGACCCCTGCTCTAACCCTTCTTCAGTCTATTTATCCATTCTACAATTGTTCTTTAATTGAACCTTTCCTCCATGACTGTCCTTGAATATCACAGTTAGAAATGTTCTGTTCTGCATTAAATTTTATACTGCAGTCATCCCTGTAGTATCTGAGTGCCTTTCAGTAGTGCATTAAGCAATGTGAGCACATATCCATCACATGTTGTTTGTTCTCTCATGCTGTCCCCATGTTGAAAAGCCCGTGCAGTGGACTATCTTGTTTCTGTAGGGTATTGGATATGGAGTTTGTTTGATTCTTTGTTTTGGATTGGGAGAATAGGATTGGTTTCTTGAGAGAGTCCCCAGGAATGTGGGACCACTGCTGAGCCCTTTAAAGATACCAACCTGAGCTACCTCTCACAATGTGATGCTGATGTCAAGCTACAAACCTGCTTTGAGCAAAGGGAATTGTAAGGTCTGAGGCCTTGCATTTTTGGCTAAGCTTAGGTCTTGTCCTTGGGCTAAGCCAGGGGTCAGCAACCCCTAGCACATGTGCCAAATTTGGCACACAGGTCGATCCTGAGCGGCATACAGTGCTGCTCAGGCTTCCCCGCTGGCCCCGCCACCAAGCGTGGCCTGGAGGTTGGGGCCACAAGAGCTGAACTGGCACAGCGCTGCTTTGGGGCCGGCTCAGCACAGGGGGCCAGAGCAACTCAGCGCAGCTCAGGGGCTGGTTCAGCTTGGGAGCTGGCACAGCTCGTCTTAGCGTGGGGTCCTGGAGTATCACGGGGCCCAGGGTCAGTCCTCACAGTGGACAGGAGCGGGGTGGCTCAGCCATGCCTCCCCACACACCTCGGGGCCGCCTGCCTCCAGGGACCCTAGCCTCCCCTCTCCCAACCCAGAGTCCCTGGCTCCACTTCCATTGGCCTCGGCCCCAGCACCTGCTGAGAGTGTCGTGGGCATGGTTGGCATGGGAGCCAGCAGAGGTTGCTGACCCCTGAAGTAGTGACAGCCATGTGATATGAGAGACAGCACCCATAAGCACATAGGCTATGTCTACATTGTAAAAGCTAAGTCAACTTTATTAAGTCAACTTAATAAAGTCGACTTAAAGTCGACTTTAAGTAGACCTTATTAAGTCGACTTAGTGAGTCCACCCTACATTAAGTCGATTTTATAAAGTTGACTTTAAATGGGTGTCCTGGATTAATTCAACTTTATAAAGTTGACTTAATGGCCCCACTGAACTAAGTCGACTTTATTAAGTCGACTTAGTAAGTCCACATTGCCTTAAGTTGACTTAGTAAAGTCGACTTAATGGTAAAGTCGACTTTATAAGTGGACCTTATAAAGTCGACTTTACTGGACTCTAAAGTCAACTTGATTGCCCTGCAGTGTAGACAGGGCTCTGTTTAAGTCGACTTAAGGGCCCTTAAGTCGACTTGAACACATAGTGTAGACGTACCCATAGTGTGTAGTCATCTTCACATTCCTGTAACTGCTTCAAAACAATATAACAGCAGGCTTTTTGAGAAGGTGATGCCATCCTCATGGTTCTTACCACCACCAAATAAACAATTTTTAGATGCTTAAAGAAAACTTTACTTGTCAACTTTCTATCTGAAAAGGCATAGCATATCAACAGCCACGGTCCTAAAACCTACACTTCTTATTGTTTTATCTTTATGGTCCCTGCTTTGCTATTGTGTATCTAAACAATTTCTCTCTCATTCTTTAATTGTCTCTGTCTGTCACATAACAAAGTACCATGTTTATATCAGTTAAGGTGGTGGGATGTGATTGGTTAAAGGACTGTTCCATAGTGTGCTGGTATTGGTGTTTTGTAGTATTTTAGTTTAAAATAGTTGGTTAAGGTACAGCTAAGCAGGGCCCAAGTTTTAACTATATAAATTGGGGTCCAAAAGGAAGTTCTTTAGAACCTATCTCCAGAACACAGCCCCAGATCAGGGCTGCCAGACCTCAACACCCTGCCAACTGTACTGTGCAGAAGCTGGAGTCCCCAGATGAACTAATTCTGACTGATCCCCAGGAGAAGTTTGTCTGCCTTATTGGGAGTGGTGAGCATTGTATGCTTTATGTGTGTATTCTGTTTTGGTAACTGGTAATAAATAAGGATTAAGGACATTACTGTA
This sequence comes from Podocnemis expansa, assembly GCA_007922195.1. Lineage (NCBI taxonomy): Eukaryota > Metazoa > Chordata > Testudines > Podocnemididae > Podocnemis > Podocnemis expansa. Next base: position 16,942,044 of record ML681998.1, read on the forward strand.
TAAGGCTCCTTCACTAGTAAAAGATCCTGCAAACCCGCAGAGAATTACATCCAGAGCCTTACAGATTGGGAAAGGGTGGGTACTTCAATTAATCAGGTTATACCCGGAGCCCTATAGTCCGGGAATGGGTGACCCTGAACCCTAAGCTATGATTTGCATAAGGGTAGGTGCCCTTCCCCCAGAGCTCTACAGGTTGGGAAAGGGTGGAGGGTGCCATAACAGGGTTATGCCTTGAGCCCTATGGATTTGGGTAAAGGTGGGGTGCCCTTGTGTGGTAACAGGGTGAACTTCACTAGATCACCTCCTGAAGTCTCTTCCAACTCTAATCTTCTACAGTTCTAACCTCTGACAGGCACCGCACTTAGACAAGGACACACTCAACTGTGTTACTTAAATGATCTTGCAGCCACTCATGAACCATCAACAGAGAAAAACAAACAAGGAGTCCTGTGGCACTTCTAAAGACTAACAAATTTATTTATTGCATGAGCTTTTGTCTGAAGTGGGATATTTTCCCAAGAAAGCTGATGCGATAAATAAATTTATTAGTCTTCAAAATTGCCACAGGACTCCTTGTCTGTTTTGCTGAACTAGAGTAACATGGCTACCCCTTTGGAACTCAATAGAGAAGCTCCAGCCACATCCCTGCCAGCTCCAGCCCTACACTCCTGCAAGATCATTACATTGTTCACCACTCCCTCAATGTGGAATGGACATACGATAGCCTTTGCAGACTTTGTTCAGATTTTCAAAGTACTTTAACGAAAAAATGCACAGTTTTAGACAAACTATAAAACAGGCTTATGAATTATAGAAAGATTATAAGTGATAGCCATACAATTCCAAGATAGTTACCTTAAGAAAATAGAAACTAAACATGCATTCTAACTCCTAAACTTTTAGTTTAAGCAAGAGTTTAATCAAGCAGTTTTTCTCACCCTGAGTGATGGTACTAGCAAATTACTGTTCCTCAAGACACAAGCTCAGAGCACCTTCCAGCCTGGGACCAATCTTCCCCAGTTCAGAGTCTTTGTCTTTCAAATGTTTTTCCAGGTTTTGAGTCCAGGTGGAGACAGACCAAGTGATGATGTCATTGTCTCTCTTTTTATACCTTCTTCTAGCTTGCTAGAAGGATCCTTGGTATGTGGTATGTTAGTCCCCAAAACACACAAGGAGTCCTGCGGCTCTTATAAACTAACTAATTTATTTATTGCATTTCTTCCACAAAAGCTCATGCAATAAATATATTTGTTGGTCCGTAAGTGCCACAGTTTGTTTTGCTGAACTAGACTGACACAGCTGCTCCTTTGGAACATGTCTTCCTCAAGAAGTCTCTGGCACAGTGGATTGGGATTGATGAGCCATTAATCACCCATCTGGCTATAGATAGCTACTCCTTTGTTGTAACTGAAAGGCTGGTTTGGGATGTTCCCTGTAAACTGTGTATAACCATGCAGGCATCAATTGACACCTGCGCAGCCCAGAAAACACATTCTTCTGGTCCGCAGGCCAGGCTTGGGGAGTTTTCAAATCTCCAGCCCTGAGCATGCTCAGATGTGTGCTCAGAGCTGCAGCAACCTGACTAGGGAGCAGCTCCAACCAGGTAAGGTGGAAGGGCCCCTGGAGGGGGGGCTGGGGACAGAGAGCTCGCAGGGAAAGGGCACAGGGAAGGCACAGTGAATAGGGGAGTCAGAGGGCAGGTTAGGGAAGACAGCAGGTGCCCAGGGGCATTGGCAATTCCCTCCTTGGAGAAGCTATGGCAGAAACTCCCTTCCTTCTTACCTTAAGAGGCAGCAGCAAGGAGTGCCATTCCTCACAGAAGTAGTAGCTAAGAACCCCTTTCATCATCGGAGAAGTTGAGACACCTTGGCATCTCCAGAGAGGCAGAAGGGGTACCAGGGACAGGGCTAGATTAATAAAAGGCCATTCGGGGCTGCAGCCCCAGGCTTGAGGAGGCCCTGCTTCCATTAGCAAAACATCTAACAGGGATGATCAGGTATACCTGCTCCATAGTGGGCTGGATTTGTTGATTTCAAGGTCCCTTCCAGCCTTAAATTTCCATGGCAAGTAGGTTTGTGGAATATATAAATGATGTACTGCATTATTAAGGAATACAATTCATTTGTCTCTTTCCTTTGATAGTTAGCCAACATACTCTATGAAATAACATTGTAAAGCCCCTAAAATATACAAGTGCATTTACAGCGTAAAAATATTTCCCAAAATAAAAATGTATTACCTCTCCCTTAAATCAGTTCCAGTCATTTATTTGAAAACATTGGGTATGTCTATACTACAAAAGCAAAGTCAACTTTATTGACTTAATAAAGTCTACTTAAAGTCGACTTTAAGTGGACCTTATTAAGTCAATTTAGTAAGGCTACACTACATTAAGTCGACTTTAAATGTGTGTCCTGGCTTAATTCGACTTAATAAAGTTGAATTAATGGTCCCAGTGCACTAAGTCAACTTAGTAACTCCACATTGCCTTAAGTCAGCTTAATAAAGTTGACTTTATAAGTGGACTGTATAAAGTCAACTTTACAGCCCTGCAGTGTAGACAGGGCTCTGTTTAAGTCGACTTAAGGGCCCTTAAGTCGACTTAAACACATAGTGTAGACGTACCCATTCACAGCTTCATTTCTCATAATGAAGAATTACTTTTAATGCATCAGAACTTAGCAGTGGAAAACATATTTGCATTGCTTCAGTAAATGAATAATGCAGCCTTTTGACACTACTTTTTGTGACAGTTTAGGTAGCTTTCAATTATTCCTTCAAAGTTTGGCAATACTGTTGAATGACTGGACATAACTAGTGCCAAGTAAATGAGTATAGCATCTGAAAAATTAAATTAACAATAGTAAACCTCCACGGATGGATTTTACTGTAGAGCCTCATGGATGAAGATGAGCAAATCTAAACACTAGTTTGAATTCATATCCTTTAAAATATCAGAATAGCAGCCTCAAGGACAAAATCATAGAATCATAGGGTTGGAAAGGACCTCAAGAGGTCATCTACTCTAACACACTGCTAAAAGCAGGACTACTCCCACTAAATCATCCTATCCAGACTTCTGTCTAACCAGGCCTTAAATGCTTCCAAAGATGGAGATTCCACAAGCTTCCTAGGTAACCCATTCCAATGCGTCACCACCTTCCTAGTGAGAAAGCTTTTCTTAATATCCAACCTCAATCTCCACAGCTGCAACTTAACACCATTGTTCCTCGTTCTGTCCTCTGTTACTACTGAGAAAACTAGCAAGTACTAACAAACTGCTGGTCAGAAAAGCAAGATTCCCCCCTGCCCTCCCTCCCCCATCCAGTCCAAGGTTCTCAACTTCAGGTTATTCTGATTTTTTGTTTTTAAATTAGTTTGAGATATAGAATCATAAAAGATAGGGATGGAAGACCCCTCAGGAGATTATCTAGTCCAATCCCCTGTTCAAAGCAGAACCAACCGCAACTAAATCACTGACTCAGAACCTTAAAACCTTAAAGCAGGCATGGCCAAACTGTGGCTCAGGAGACACATGCAGCTCTTGAATGAAAAAGTGCAGCTCCTGGAAGAAAGCCAAAGGAAAGCAGCTCTAGCCTATGAGTTTTAAATCTCCTGCCCTGAGCATGCTCAGAGCATGCTCAGCCTGTGCCTAGCCTCCAGAGCAGCCATATTGGATGCTCAGTCCAGGCAGGGCTTAAAGCAAGGGGAGCAAGCCCCAGCCTGTGTCTAGCCATCAGAGCAGCCAGGTAAGGGGCCCGGAGGTCTCAGGGCCTGGGGGTTAGGGAGGGGGACAGGACAGTAGGGAGTAGCGGTGGCATCGGGACAGGGGGAGAAGCTAAGATTTTACTAGATAGGTAGGCCTAGTTCTCATGGTAATCTTAAGTAATATTAGAATCTGACATTAGTAGGATCAATATTTGCCCTCTTTTTATGATAAAATTAAAGTGTGCAATGAATTTTAAACTGAGTAATTTTGGAGTAGGTAAAATATGGCTATATGACTCAGTGTGGCTCTTGTAGGTTTAATAATCAACTTGTGTGGCTCTTGAGTTCCATAAGTTTGGCCTCCCCTGCCTTAAAGGATGGAGACTTCACCACCCTCCCAGGTAAACCATTTGAGTGCTTCACCACCCTCCTAGTGAAAAACTTTTCCTAATATCCAACCTAGACCCTTCCCTCTGCAACTTAAGGCCAGTGCTACTTTTTCTGTCATCTGCTATGAGTGGGAACAGCCTAGCTTCATCCTCTTTGGAACCCCTTTAGAGGTAGTTGAAGGCTGCAGATTAAATAAGCTGATTCCCTCAGCCTTGCCTCATAAAACAAGTCCCAGTTTCCCAGTCATTTTCATTTCCTTCTGCTGGGCTATCTCCAATTTGTTCACACTGAATGTGTCCCTTAGTGCCACTGAGAGCCCTATAACCACTCGGTTCTTATGTTCCTTCTAAACTGATGATGCAGCTGAGCAAGTTATGGATGCACAGGCAGTTGGGAAGGGGCCTGGTGGGGGGTCAGGGAACTTGCTCAGCTGCATCCCTAACTTGCTCAGCTGCATCATCAGCTTAGAGGTAACATTGTTCCCAACCTCCCAATATGTCAGTAACACAGATAGCAATACTTCATAATGTCACAAATAATAACAACACACAATTCAATGGGATATTAATGTTTGATAGAGCAAGACTTTGAAAATGATACTTCACAAGGTATATTTTGTACAAAACATATAATCATATCACAGTGATGAACATGGGGATTTCAGGCTGCTATTCTGAGGTACAGTTTCACACCTCCCACTTAGTTTCTGCAGACTTGTTAGTCATTGATTAATGGAGAGGCAGTGTGCCCAAAGTCCTCTTTAGGTTTTGACTATAAAACTCCCAAGTGTTACTAACCATTGTAGTGTTATCCACATGTACTCTTGCAAAGTTCAAGTTAGTCTTTAAGTGCCACAGGACTCCTTGCTTGTTTTGCAGAATTCAATGTACCTTTTAACACTTTGTGGATCAGTCTGGTGATCTCAAAAATTAGCAAGTGTGCCTTTCTGGTTGGTTGCTAGAAATCATCTCTTGGTATTTGTGAAAGATTGTTATCCCTTGTGTTTTTCTAACTGGTGTTACCCCAATGCAGATATTGTTTTCTAGAATATAGGTATATTGGCAGTTAGCCCTCAATACCATGAGGTAGTCTGCCTCAGTTTCCCCTTCCACACAGTCAACCACATTTATTATGGTTTCTCTGCTGTGACAAGCTTCAAGCCTATTTATGGGTATTAGCTGTGAAGCAACATTACCATGGAGCTTCTTAACACATGGTGTGTTCTTATTTACCACTCATACCATGTCCAAAACGCTTTTCCCGAAATTGTGTATTTTGCACCTTTTATTGGATTTATGATCAGTATCAAATTCTTTGTGATAAGGTTTACCATTAGCATCAAATTTTTATCATGAAATTTAACAGTAACACCAAATCCTTCCTCACAGGTAGGCGTTTCCAAGTATTTTTATCATGCCTTCTGTTTAGACAGTCTGATTTGTTCAATGCCCATTGTGTCTCTCAGTTTCCTCCTGAACCTTTACACGTGTTCAGTTATTGTTTTTTTCTTTCCTTTCAGCATTCCCATCAGTGTCCCCTCCAGTATGGGTCTATCTATCCCATCATAACTTTGTACCTTTGGTACACCAAGATCTGATGAGATGAAGATGAAGGTGGATTCTACTTATTAACTGGCCCAGTGTGGAGCTGTTTCGCAGCTCCAGGGTTATGCACATGCAAAAAAATCCATCTTCATCCCCTTTGAATTGCTCCATCATCCCCACTCCAGGGCTGGTTCTAGCAGTAAGCCAATGAGGCCCTGGCTTGGGGCGCCTTAAGCTTAGGGGCACTGGGAGCAGGGCAGGCCAGCCCAGAAGCCAGACCCCGTGCTCTCACCCCTCCCCTGAACCAGCCACTCTGTCCCCTGGGGTAGAGCTGGCCAGGCCAGAAGCTGGGCTCTGCTCTCTCGCCCTGCCTCTGGGCTGGCCCTCCTTGCTCCTAGGGAGGAACAGCCAGCTGGGGGAAGAGCGAGAGAGCAGAGCCCAGCCTCTGGGCTCACCTGCTCCGCCGCTGGACTGGCTGCTCCCTGTCCTGGGGGCAGGGAGGGCAGACGCAAAAGCCAGCTCAGGGTGCCACAAACCCTTTACCCAGCCCTGTCCCACTCCCAGGATTGGGACCTTCCTCCTTGCCCCCCCCCTTTTTTTTTCCCTAGAGAGCTGTGATTTGTGCTCTTTGGGTTAAGACTGTCTACTCTTTGGTCAGAAACCTTTTCCCAGAAACTCTCCCTCAGCTGCTTTTTGTGACTAACAGGGCGGGAGGGAAAGCCTGCTTACTCTCTGCTAGCTAGGTCATTTGCATTCTCACAGACAACCATTTCTTCAGTACAATTTGCAGCCTGTCTTAAAGACACAGTTAATCTCCACAACCATATCAGGAACAGTGTCCTGAAAAACTGGGGCCTGGATTGGGGTACTTTCCATTACACCATTCTGTCCTGGGCATCCTCTCTAAGTGACCAATAAGGAGATGAAATTCACATACTCCCACTATTCTTTCCCCAGTTCTCTCCTCTGTGGGGGGGGCCCCCGGGCGCGGTGTGCTGGCGAGAGTGAGATTTGTAACTTTCTCAGATGCAACCTGGACAGTAAGCAACCTGGACAGTTTCCTTCTGACAGGCACCCACCCTCCTCCCTTCCTGAGGAGACATTGCCTTTATCTGCAGTGCAAGAGCTAGTCTCAAGTTCCCCCACACCTGGCAGCATGGTTCTTCCCCTTGCTGCACAGGAATCAGAGACACTTTACCACTTTCCTTCAGTAGTTCCTTGGACTTTACCTTTTTCTGAGGTCCCAGCAAAATATTCCTTCTTGCTGTGGGTCACCATATTAACAATCTTAGCTATGTGGAAAAAAACATTCCCAATAAGCCTGTGGACCAGAAGCTGTCCCATCACTCCCACAGTCAAAACATCTTCCAAATATTCTCATACCACATGAATTCTAGTGCAAGGCACAGACAATCTGTTTATACCCAACCCTATACTCTTTGCCATTCCACCAGGTAAATACATAGACAGCTTAGACAGGCCCATCCCTGGAAGGCTGGGGGAAGGAGGGTCATGAGCAGTGCGACTGTCTTGGGACCCACAGTTCCATGGGGCCTGTGCTGCCCCTCTGCGAGCAGGGCAGAATGGGGCCTCTGCTGCTGCACCATCTCCCTGCCCTGCTGCTTTTGGTGGCAAGTTGAAGGCAAGGGGAGGGGCAGGAGCACAAAACCTGGCTCTGAGCCAGACCGCCCCCCTCTACCTCCAGGATGGAACAGCTGGCCCAGGGGTAGGGGGGAGAGCGGGGCCTGGCCTCTGGGCTGGCCCACCCTACCCCTCACAGTGCAGGGGAGGGACCCCCATAAGCTAATTGGCCCTGGGTCCTGCCCTACCCCTGGACAGCCCTGAGCTTGGGCCACACTTCTTAACCAGAGATATCTCTGTCCCTGTATCCTTTCACCCTAAGCACTCATTGCCATTAACCCTACAGTCTTTATGTGCTCAGTGTCTGGTTCTGCAGGACTAATCCCACAAACCCAATATGGCATTTGCCAGGCACCACTGAGGTTTCTATGTTGAGGACAGCAGAATTAATATGAACTATTAGTTGCTTACTTCATGTCAGCACAGGGCATTTGTTCCTCAAATGGCCAGTGGTATTATAAATTCCAAAGTGGCAGCTGTGTCAGTCTAGTTCAGCAAACCAAATGAGTCTTGTGGCACTTTGGAAGACTACCAAATTTAGTTATTGCAAGAGCTTTTGTGGGAGAAAATCCCACTTTGTCAGATGCTTGAAGATGAAGAACTTACAAAATGAAAGAAAAACAAAGGCAGGGAAGTATATGTAGTAGGATCAGATCACGCTGTTAGAGCAAATCAAAGCAGTTATTTATATTCAAAGAGTGTGGAACAACATATTAGAGGGAGGGAGGTAAAAAGACGACAAAATTACCTGTTGTAATAAGAAAACCAACCAAAAATCCCTATTTAACCCTAATGCAATGGTGTCAACTCTGCATATGAATTCCAACTCTGCAGTTTCTCTTTGACGCTTTGATTTGTAATCAGTACAGCAATGAACACATCATCAGTGAAGTGATAAGGGAAATTCAAGTATTCCCCTATTGGTTTTTGAATGTTGTTACTTCTGATGTCAGATTTGTGTCCATTTATTCTTTCATGCAGAGACTGTCCTACTTGTCTAATGTATAAGGCAGAGGAGCATTGCTGGCACATGATGACATAAATCACATGGATGGATGAAGAAGTGAATGAGTTTGATTAGGTCCTATGGTATCATTTGTGCAGATATGTGGACAAAGTTGATTGACAACAGGATCAGCACCTTTAGGACTTCTGTTTTCACAGGAGATTTGCCTTCCTCCTTCTTTCCAGAGGTAAAACAGGAACCCTACTTCCCATCAGGTTTAAATTCAAGAGATGCCTTAGTCTGCTCAAAGGCGTCTGATAGAGATGCCATCTCATCCATTGTTTCATATTTTTGTTTCAAAGACAGGCAGATTAAGGGGCCTCAGGACCCTTTGGCCCCAGCATCCCTGCCTGGGGCCCCAGACCCCACTCCTATGGGTCTGCTTCCAGGGCCAGCAAGACTGACTGGCATTCAGTATGGCTTCTGGTGTGGCTTCCTGGGCCATGGGCCCTGGAAGACTGTGCTGGAGACTCTACAGCACACCTACTGGCACCTCCCCTTGGGAGTAGACCAGCCAGGCCAGTGGCTGAGCAGGAGTGTGGAGCCCAGCCTCTGGCCCAGGGCTCCTTCCCTCCAGCAGTGCTGAGAGAGTGGAGGGCCCCCATAATGTGAGAGCTCTTGGGCACAGGCCCCATAGGCCCATGCAGTAATCCACCCCTGCAAAGACAGTTTCAGCTCATCTTTACATGTTTAGAAAAAGTTCCTGAGCAGCAAGGTCAAACATTTATTCAAAGCTTATAATCCATTTTCCCTTCACCCATTTTCCTATCAAACATTTCAGCTTGTTTACATATTTACTATTACTCATACTGGCAGCACCCTGCTTAAGATTCCTGAATTTCACCTTATCTGTTTCTAGGATACTCTGAAATCACTTTAAAACTGTTTCTTTGAATTTAGAGTAATTTAAAGCCTCCTGAGATTGGCATTTCATTGAATATATTCAGAGCTTTACCAGTTAACTTTGCAACCAGCGTGGGTACTCTCTTGTCATCAGAAATATCATGAATCACACATAGTCTCTCAAAAGTAATGAAATATTCTGCAATATTGTCTGTATTTTCTATTCAGAATACAATTCTTCCCATTTGTGGGTCTTTGGAGAGATGGGAGTGGTGTGGAAGAATTCTGATTCTGCTTTTTTAGCAAATCTGATTGGTGTCTGCAGGGGCAGAGTTTATCGAAGGCAGAGGAAAGCATTGTTCCCAAGGGGCGGCACTGTTAGTCTAGTCCAGCAAAAAAACAAAAACACAAGGATTCCTGTGGCACTTAAAGACTAACAGATTTATTTTTCGCATGAGCTTTTGTGGGAGAAAATCCTGCTTCATCAGATGCTTTGAAGATGGGGGAACTTACAGAATAGAATGAAAATAAATGTAAGGGAGTATAAAACATGGGATCAGGTCATACAGTAACAGCAAATCAGAGCAGTTGTTCCTCCTGCTTGACCACTCCCTGCCTCCCCACTGAGGCAGAATCAGGTCCCGGCCAGGACCCAGTGCTGCAACAGTGATGGCCCTGAATCCTGGACGAGGCCCACTCCTGCCTCAGCAGGGAGGCAGAGAGCAGCCACCGCTGATGTCAGGATCTGACCCTGGTGGGTGGGATCTGGCCCAGTTGGGGACCTGGGGTCGCCCTGGCGCCAGGATACAGCTCCAAGTTTGCCAGCAGCAGGACATGACTTACCCCAGTGGCAGAAGCCAAATGAAGGAGGTGGGGGGCTGGATATTTGGAGCTGCCTTCCCTCAGGCAGTCTTCAAAATCCACCCATGGTGTCTTCACTTTTTTATTTTCCTCGGCTTCTTTGGCTAGAGTGCTAGGGCCTGCTGATGTGCTAACTCCTCAGCTTGCTTTTGAGCCTCAGTTTCTTCTTCTCCTTTGTCTCCAGTTCTTTCAGCTCCAAGGTTTGCTGATGTTCTCTCTCTTTTTCTACCATCTGTAGTCTGAACACCTCTACTTTTGCAACTGTATCTCCCTCACTAATCTTTCTGCTTCTGTGTCCTAATATCCCTTCCCCAAAATAAGCAAACAGAAGGTAACAAACTGGTAATATCTCTGACCATTCTTAACCACCCCAACTTAAAGTTTCACTTAAAATCTCTGCACCAGTATATGACGTGCAAATCTTACTCAGAACAAAAAGCCATGCATTTCAGTCTGCTCACTGCACCACTGTGATGAAGTCCCCGAGGTGCAACCTGGACTGTGGGGCCACTGAACGCTTCAAATGCACCAGCCAAACTACAACCTCTGATAGGCACGACACATAAACAGACATCCACAGGCAGGGACATACTCAACTGTATTACAGGAATGATCTCTCACTCACTAATAAACCACCAATAGGCAGGCTCTGGCCAATTTCCTCCAATTCCAGTCCCAGGCACCTGGGCTGTACCATCTTACATGGCTCAAGGCCCCACTGGCAGACTGATGGTGGACAGGTTTTATGTGCTTGCAATAGGATGTGTTGCTGAGGAGCCATGCTGCAGTTCTCTGTACTAATGCAAGTTTCCTATGGTTTGAAAGCTGCCCAGGTATATGACTGTAGTTCAACTGAGAATTGACAAAGGCATGAATAACTGGGGCCAGGTAGTTATCTGCCAGGATGGGCTGGAGTCATGTAGCCAACCAAAGACAATAGAAAGCATTCCTAGTGGATGCTATTATGTGAGAGTTTAGTGTCAGCACAGGAACCAAGAATATGTCTAAGATACAGACCAAAAAGACCTGCCAAACAAGACAGCACTATGGCTGCGAACTCTTCAAGACGTATAAATGCTTTCTTCTTGTGACCCATCTGTGCTGAGGGCAGACCACCTGACAAAGTCAAGGTCAGAGCAGGCTACAAAAGGAGAGGGAAGCCTCCTAAACTGGGGTGTTACACTGAAGTCAGACTTCTCAACCAACCACAAACAATGATTGTGATTCCCCACACTGATTGTCAAGAAACGAAAACAAAACTATCCAAAGCCTCCTTTGCTCCATTTCAGTCTCTGGCTCCCGTACAGCCACTGGTTCTAGTAAAGACAAGTCATTTAAAACTCTGTGCTCCTTTTACTAAAAAGATTCTCCTGACCCCAAAGGGTCAGCCACATTACAAAATCACTATAAGGTTGTATCTTACCCAAAATACTACACTGCCAGTCAATCTTTTAGTAACTAAAACTAAAGGTTTATTAGGAAAGAAACAAACTATTAGAGAAATGTTAAATGATTAAAGCAATCAGATGCATACAAATTATTCAAAAGTCAATATCTAGACAGTTTTCATTAGAATTGTTGAGTTTGTGGGTTTGTATGTTTTCTCTAAACATCCAGGATGTAGATGGATCTACCTTGTTTCACACAGCTTCAGCTGTTGATCCAGAGGTAGGTAAAGAGAAAAGACTAAGGATTAAAAGCAATATGAATATGGTGCAGTTACCATAAATGTCTCATGGCCTTTTCCATGCGGCTTGTGGAAACTTACAGAAATAAGATAGCATCCAGGGTCACATGAGTAAGTTCTGGTGACTCATTGGGTGTAGCCGTAACTTCTCTTCCTGAGCCCATTGTACCTGTGAGTTTCCTTAATGAGCTATTAAACAGTTCATTGCTGCTGCTATCCTATCTGGGGAGTCACCCAGAAACAAAGAACAAGTAGAATTACAGATATGCCATACATATTTATAACCTACATTGCAAATATGAAACATACATATTAACAATCACCATACATAAATTATAACCTAATGACAACTAACATAGCATATTTGATATGAATTACTGTAATTTTGAAATACTGATGTTCAATAATATCATAAATGGTTCCCCCTAATCCAGACAGCATCACATCACTGCCCATCAGCATCATCTCCATCTTGCTTATGTCCAGTTTTGGCTAGCTGTTCTTCACCTGTGAGCTGATCTCATCTAAGCGCTGGGCCATCTCAGTGGTAACAGTGAAGTCAGATGTGATGAATATAAATTGTGTACATGTAAAATGGTTCAGCATGTTTTGTTTGTTGGGGTGGTTTGGTATGGGGAGGGTTAAATTTTGTTTGGGGGTTTTTGCTATGGTATGCTCTTGTTCAAACAGAAATTAATTAAAGGAATTCCTATGGCCTGTATTATACAGGAAGTAAGACTAGATGATCACAGTGGTCCCTTCTGGCTTTGTAATGGGTGAATCTATGAATTATATTGTGTTGTTTTTCATAAATATTAAAGCTACTCTAAAGTCACCACCCTATACAGATATAGATCATCTGAAAGATATTCTAAATTAAGAGCAGAAGGTTATCTATGTCATTTCTGTCCCGTTTGGATAAGAAGCATTTTTCCTGCCTAGTCTTCTCTTCTTCTGTCCTTTCCTCATGTTCGCATTATGTTTCTCTTTCTACACTATGAGAGTGGTGCTGCATATTAATGAATTTTTGCTATGGGGACAAGACAACTCCTAAGCCTGAGTCTGTAAATAGTTTTGAAGGTACTTCTTCCTCTTATCTGTGTGTGAATATTAGGGAGACCAAAGAGGAGGAAGTTATGATGGGCAAGACAGAAGATAAGTGCCTTCACAAGAATTTTGATCACCTTGACAGTAAGGAAAATTTTACAAATTTATCGTGAAGGAAGGGAAAGTTTTGGGGGCAGCCTGGGAAAATTTGCTAAGAAAGAATAGTTTGAAGATGACTGAATTATGGGCTGAGTGACAGGGATTATGTTGGTAAGATTTTTGTTGTTTCGTATTTTTTTTTTTTAAAACAAAACAGACTTTTGGCTTGGACATCTATACTTGACAATTGCAGTTTTACATGTTGAAATCCTATCTATTCCACTTATCATTCCAATAGTAACCCAGGAGGGTGTTAAACAGAAGATACTATAATTATATGTCTTTAAATCAACAGCTCTTTGATCATTTGCATCACAGAGTTTTAGCAGATCTAGCCAATGAGTTTGCTGACTTATTAATATTAATCATCGCTAATTCTTGCAGCACTGGGTAAACTCTAGAAGACTGGAAGAAAGCTAATTTTTTTTTAAATTATAATAAAGTTCTTCATTCTAGCAGTCAAGGGGGGACCAGGAAAATCTTTCCCTGATTTCCAGATTCTTGACCCTGCTGTATCTAATCACCTGCTGATTGACTGGAATAAACACCAATTATCTTAAATCAACAAGTTAATTTATTATTGAGGTTATTCCCTAACAATTAAACACCGGAGTCAGGTTTAGAAAAAAACAAATCCCAATCTCTTTACCATAAACCAATCCTTTTACCATAAAGCCTGACTTCAGTAAAGAGTATTTATGATCTTTTCTTCTCTCTCACCAGAGAGCTGGTCAGGACTCCTTGGTCCGGATGTCTTTGATCAAATAGAAGCCATGGTTAAAGTATAATTTGATGGGCCCCAGAATCCTCCTAATCTCTAGGCCCCCTTCCCATATTGTCCGGGCACCCTTCTTGCATGTGCAGGCCCCAGCTCATGTAGGCTTTTGCAACCACTTCTCAGTACCATATGCATCAGTTATTGCTCCATAAAAATGTGGTTATCACTCCATAAAAATATTGGCCACCATCCTGGCCTCACACACTGCCCCCTTCACCTCTCTGCATGTCCCTGACATCAATCATGGCGTCACACTCTGCCACCCCCACCCCTCTGGACCATATCCTGGCCTCATGAACTATCCCCTCCATCCCCCTACCCCCATCCTGGCCTCACACGCTGCCCCCTACCCCCATCCAGGTCTCACATGCTGCCCCTGCTATCCCCTACCCTTATCTGGGTCTCTCACGCACTACTCCCTCTGCTCCCCTACCCCCATCCTGGCCTCATACACTGTCCCGTCCCTCCCACCCCCAATCCCAGTCTCACAAGCTACCTCTTCCATCCCCCAGATGGTACTTGGTCCTGGCATGACTGCAGAGGACTGGACTCAGTGACCTCTCATGATCCCTTCCAGTTCTCCGATTCTATAATCATCTTGTCTTAGCCTCCAAAATATAATTTGCTCTCAGTGGGGCACTGTGCACCTCACTCAGTTTAAGAAATCAAACCCAGATTTAAAAAAAAAAAAAAAAATCAGAATAAAAAGACAAAATCTAAACTACTCACAAATATCTGTTGTACTTGGTTATTCCCAAAGTGAGAGCAGTCTTGAAGATCCACTTTATTAGACATTTTAGGAAGAAATTGGTAGTGGCTTCCTATAAATAGTGAGTGAGTCTGTGTAATGTATATACAAGACAAATAAGCACCATGAAATAAGACACATTTGAAATAATTCATATTTTAGTCTCCATAATGACTGGGAAATGTGCATGAATCCTTGGATCTGTAACGCAGGAGACACTTTCTCCATCCAGAACAGTATTATTGTTATTAGCATGAAATTTAGCAAAACAGGAACAAAGGGGGGGAGATCTAGAAAAATAAAATCATGAGTCATTCACCTACCAATCACAAGCAAAAAAAAATGATCTGCTACATTTGACCTCTGAAATATATAGTCACCCATGCAGATCCCATGACTCCACCAATCCCCAGGACCCTTCCCCAGCTCGCCTGCTGACTGGCTCCCCAACCCACAGCCTCTTCCCTGACCCCTTCCCTGCTGGCTCCTTGACACCCCCAGACCCCTTTCCTGGAATCCCTGCCAGGCCAGCTCCCTGACCCCAACGCCCTGGCTGCTTCCCTGCCAGCTCCCCAAGTCCCCGACCCCCAGGTGCCTTCCCTGCCCACCCACCGGTTCCCTGAACCCCTTCTCTGACCCTCCTGCTGGCTTCCCAATCCCCAGGACCCTTCCCTGCCTGCCCCCCAGCTCTCCAACTTCCTTCTCTAACCTGCCTGCTGACTCCCCAACCCCAACCCACCCTCTTGGTCCCCTGTACCTGGCTGGATCTGCTCCCTAGACAGGGAGCCCCTGCCCTGAACACATATCTGAGCATGCTCAGCACAGAAGATTTGAAAACTCCCCCAGCCTGGCTGCAGCTCCTGGGCCAAAGCAGGGAGAAACACATGTTCTACCCTACTTTTTGTGGGGCCTCTCAAGTTTAAGGGCCCCAGAATGGTGTTCCACGATGTTCCAGCTTACTTTAACCCCTGCTTCTCTTCCTGGTCTGGTGTAAGCTTGTCTTCTTTTGTACCATCTACTTCTTTTCCTGGTCCGGTGCCATGCAAATAGACATTCTTCTATCTCTCAGGCAGACAGACCCATTTCAGGGGCTTGTCCCCTTAAATCCTTTCTTCTTAACCAATCCCTGGCTAGATATTTTCCCACCTATAGGGCTTTGCATGTGGCCCTACTCAGTACTGCCCTCTGCACACGGCTTTCTTTTCCTTGCAAGTATTCCTGCCTTTAGAAACTGTCACTGGGCAGATCAAAATGCTGGCACTCTGCCAAGCATTATACTGTAGGTACCAAACGAAATGGTTCACTTCATTTCCAGCTAACATACAACTATCCTAAAAAGGGGTATATACAATCCAATTCAGAGAGGAAATAACTATAAATATTTAACAGTGAGGGTAACTATTCCTTTAAACAAATTATTAATAACTACGGTGATTCTTCATCACTGGCAATTTTTCATTCAACATTAGATATTTTTTCTAAAAGATATGCTCTTGTTCAAACAGAAATTAATTAAAGGAATTCCTATGGCCTGTGTTATACAGGAAATAAGACTAGATGATCACAGGGGTCCCTTCTGGATTTATAATCAGTGAATCTATAAATTATATCATATTGTTCATAAATAGAATATTAAAGCTACACTAAAGTCAGCACTCTATGTAGATATAGATTATCTGAAAGATATTCTAAATTAAGAGCAGAAGGTTATCAATGTCATTTCTCTCCTCTTTTCTCTTCCATTTGGATAAGCATTTTTGCTGCCTAGTCTTCTCTTTTTCTGTCCTTTCCTCATGTTAGCATTATGTTTTCTTTCTACACTATGAGACTGGTGCTGCATGTTAATGATTTTTTTGGATTACACCAAGTGTTTCATTTTGAGGGTAATATCTTTAGACTCTAAACAATCACTCTGTATTTTCTATCAGCTGCTGAATTCAAGCATCCAATATGCAGATTTAGTATTTCAGTCCTAGATGCTGTCTTGAAAGTGTAGTGAAAACAGATGCTAATCCTTTTTTGGAAATCATGTTTTGTCACTGAATATTACAGATGTGAGGTATTTCCTCTCCACTTCATTAAGAGATTTTGAAAGCTGACATTTCCTCTTAATGCTTCTCTGCCATCTTGCCATCTGTAAGAAAAATCATCACAATATTAATTAATAAATTAAATCCTACAAATAAATAAAAACATTACCCTTTGTGTGTGTACTTTGTGCAAAAATAATAATCTTTCTGTATTAAACTCATTTATTATCTGAGTATTTTCCTTAAAGGGCCTTGGTTTCACTGGCCTCTCAGCAGTGGCACCCATAGCTCTGGGAAGAAAGGTGCTGAGCCTTCCTCCTTTTTGCCATTTTTCTCAGTGCTGGTACCACCCACTGTTGCCACCTAGACTTGATGTGGACTTTTTCTAGCCAATAATGTAATGCTGGGGGGTTGTATTTTGTTCTTATTGCCACTAATAACCAGTTCCAGTATTTGAGGGCTTTTTTTTATGATTTGCTACTTCCATGCCAATCAAATTTTGCCACCTTTTTTTACCTTGCAACCTATATTCATCCTCTGCCTCTCACACTTCATGCTCACTTCTCTTTCCCTTGCCCATCTCTGCCCCGTCCCCTTCAAGCTGTACCTGTCCCCTCACCTTGTTATAGATCCTCTACCTCCCTTACTCTGTCTTCCCAGTTACCAAACTCCACAATTTTAAAAAAGTAAATGCCTCCATCCTGCAAATACTTACACTTATGAATTCTTTTCTGCATATATGATAGAATTCAGTGAAACTACTCAGGTACATAAAATTACTTATGTACATAACATTTGCAGTATCAGGCCTAAATAACTCACTTAACTACCAGAATCTACAAAGAAACAAGGAACTGCTCTGATATCTACACAGCATACCAACACATTGACATAATCCTATTGCTATTACTCTGATTTTCCATCTCTACTTCCTCTCATTCTTTGTTGTAATCATTTGTCCTGTAATTTATAACAAGTCTCTGATCTTTCAGAGACTTACATGATACAAACGCTGTAACGAGTGTAATGGGACAGTGCATATTAATAGAGTTAAGCATGTGTGTCTTTTCAGCATCATTTTGGTTGTAAACACTTCTGGACATGGACTATGGATGTTACTTGTCTGTAAAGTATCCTGCAATTTTAAATGCAGACTATGCAGTATACATCATAAAATTAATCACAGATTTTTGGGGGATTCCACAGCAGCCAAATGGAAGCACCACTGGGTGCTGAAAACAACGTTGATGCAATGAGAATCAAACATAAACGTCTCAAAGTCTATGCTGAAGCTATATTACAGGCCAGGAGAACCTTCTCAATCTTTTTTGAAGCTGCCAAATCGTGCCCCAGGGAACTATCCAGTGCAGTAAAACCACTTCATCAATCCTGAACAACTAAAAAGCTGCACTATCTAGTTGGTGTCAAGTGTTCTGAATGTAATGGACTCAAAAATACGCATACAGTATGGAGAAAAATCTAGACTAGGATTTTCTCAAAAGACCTCACCTGCTTGAAGCTAAAATTAAAGCACATCTGAATTCTCAGAGATCACAGTGGTGAACAGAGCACAAATAGCTGGAGAGAGAGATTAGAGAAAAACAGAAGCCTATAGATTAGCTAGACAGAGTCCCTTCTTATCAGTCATGTGGGGGACAAATTAATCAGGGCTCTCAACCTGGAAAGAGAGACCACCGATCCTCCCCAGTGATGAAGGCCCGTTCCCAGCTGAGACTCAAATTAGCAGAGAATGAGGTGTGGTTCAGGATTTATTATTCAGCTGAATAACAAAAGGAACTGCATCAGAGGACAGCAAAGAAGTGCTAGCCCCTCTGAGCAGGCCCCCCCAACAACTCGAGTGCAAGAGAGAGCCCCAAGGGGCAGCATCACAACACTTTTATCCAGTACAGTATGATAATGCTATGATAATGCTTACATGATTGACAATGTTTTAGAGACCCTTATATGGTTACATTAACATTATTAAATACATATTAATGATTAAAGAATGCATATAATTATCCCCGCCTCTGTTTACTGTTGACATCATTTGCATTATCCTGGGCAGCCGCAGTACCTGCAAACTCATTAATTTCTGCCTAGAGATGCTGACCTTACATTCTTGTGAGGCTATGGTGCCAAGAAGGGTGAGCAGGAGATAGGAGGCAATACTCCCTTTTCAGTTAGAACAAAGACGGACAGTCTAGCTTACATTCCTTGTCCAGATGGTCAGGAGAAAAAGCATGAGAAAGGGGAGATAACACACTTTAACTATCAACTCGAGGCCGCTT
>ML681998.1:16965776-16985560 GCA_007922195.1 Podocnemis expansa
CCTTTCTCACTGTCCTACAGAAGAGATTACATATAATTTTTCTTACAACTCCCCCCTTTTTTTCCTATTTAAATATATATAATAGGAACACTAGTTTTATGGATTTTCATAATAGAGAGGGGACAGGCAAGAATGAGAGTGAAAGATTGGGCAGCTTTGACAGATAAGAGGAATGAAGCAGGAAACAAGGTGAAAACCTAGGTAAAAACAAAACAAGAAATAAGCCTAGTATGCTTTGTTAGGAATGAGAGTCCAGCATTCAGAGCCGATTAGGGCACAGACGCCCCCTTTCATGGGTACAATGGATCCATATCCAGTAAATGTAGCACCCAGAACACCAAAGGAGCCCATAGATGCCATGCGTCCCTGAACGTCAGAAAAATAAGGGAGAATAGTGGGAGCAAGGGGACTACTCCTCTTTTTCCGCACCCGCTCTTCCAAGTGTGATCACATGTAGACAGCCAGGACGAGCAGGCCAAAATAACAGGAGCCTGACCAGTTGGCACGAGTCACTTATAGGCTGAAGTGCCACAAATGTAATAAGTTAAATTGGATCCAGAGTATAAACCACTGGAAATAGAGGGGGAGCTCCAGTGAAAAGTAATGTTTCAAGCCGAGCTTTACCTGGCTTAGACAAAAAGGATGTAACATCTGTGAAGAACCCAGAGCTATTAGAAGTGAAACAAAGGGGGCAGACACATAATAAGCCAAACAAATAGATTAGAGTTGTGTTACTCAATTCAGGAGCAGAAAAGGTTCAGGAAGAACCAGAAACCCATGAAGTAGTTCAATAGCGAGTGTTATCACAGATAGAAACAGGAGGGGAAGAAGGATTTTAGGAGGGTCACTGTGCCATAAACCAACACCATTTTTGGAGGTTTCAAGGGTAAGGGGGAAGTGGGAGCACACACAGCAGTTTGTTACATTTAAACCTTATTAATTTAAGCTTACATTAAGGATTATAACATACCAGAAACTATACTGCAAAACACTATAGCAAAATTTAAGTGAATACCTTAAAAACTTTAGAAGCCAGAAATTTGCACATATATAAATTACAGGTAACAATGACAACATTTTGATTTTATGGAGCCCCACAGACTTGTTGGGACCATACTAAAGAGTCTTTAGATTATTTTTCTTTGCAGATATCAAGAATGTGGTAGTGGCAAATCCTCTTCACTTTGGCTTGGCAAATCCTTTTTAACAACAGGGGAGAGGTTACTAGCACATGCACCCTGTGTTGTTAATTCTTCTGGGGTTATTTTGGAGGTGTAGAACTTGTACAGTGTGAAGCATGGATTCACATTGGCAGTCCATGGCACTTGACTTCTGTATTGGTGATTAACAAAACCTGAAATGGATCTTTTAAAAGCTTTTGCTAACAGTAGCAAAAACCAGCTTAACACAAGGACAGTCTTTTAGCCATTCTGAAAAGGTACATACAACTAATAAAAATTTATAAAAATACACTTTGGCATTTGTATAAAATTAATTTGAAAATGTACAAAAGGTCCCCTTTCAGTTTTTACAGGCTTGCCAATATTATGGGCTTGACAAATTGTACAGGTATAACAATACTGATTCAGTAAAACAGGTTACTTTTAAATACTTTGTGTTGCAAACAAACAACATATTTAGCCACAAGCTTGCCTTGTAAATTTTTTTTTTTTGACAAGACCCATTTTTTTTTATAAGAAAAATCAGGATTTTGTAAAGGAGTATCTTTAAATTTAACTCAAGGCATTGTTAACTGAATGGTGACAAACAAGCAATTATGAGGTTTTCCATTCAGGAGAACTGGGAATAAGAAGTGGGATTTAAAACAGAACATCAAATAAGAATAATATTGTTTGCAGACAACATAAAAAACGTATATTAGATTAATTTAGCCTGAAAAAAATGCTGTATTTAGTTTATAAAAGGACTGCTGCAACAGAGTGTGGGGAAGCAACCTTTTGCCAGGCTGTCCTCATGAGAAGAAAATTAAGGATTAAAGGGCTGGGACATGGGCAGTGGAGGCATTGTTGCAAAGTCAAGTGTCCCTTCCTGCTGGCCGGGCTGGTAAGGACACTTTGTCTTTCAGTGGCCCAATTGTTCACAATAGTGGCATGTGAAATTTTTTAGAATGCTGGAATGCGCCCCATACCACATCCCCATTAGCAGCCAGGGATCCCTTGCATGGCTGCAGATAACCCTGGAAAAGGTTTTTAAGCCATCTATATCATTTTAGGAAAAGGCGGGGGGATTAAGCCCGCTTTGAGTTAACACACTCAGGCTCAAGGCTAAGACAGCTTGCAGAAACAGCAAAGAACAGCAAAACACATTGTATCAGGCCCCAGCCAGTTTTTACAGGAGACTGACTTTAGCTGGTGCTTTGGGCTTGGAGCCTAGCATTAGTTTACGGTCGGGTCTCTCCCAGGAGTGGTGTAAATACCATGCTACCGTTTTGTCACAAAATTTTTGCTTTAGCCCTACATTACACCCCTGATGAGCAAAAATGATTTGATTGGCAAAGCATCCCTATAATTAACAAACAACTGCAGGACATTCAGCAGGATGGCTTATGCCATTCAGTTTTTACACCAGCCACCCCGCTTTCTGAGGCTGAGCAGACTATTTTTGGGACTCTGGGGAAAGTTAGTGGCCACAATTAGCACTGCAAAATTTAGCTAACCTACCATCTGCAGCTTATTTGTAGTATTTAATATTATACAACTTAAACTTATAGCTACCACTTTAACATGCTACAGGCTTTTTAGGGCCTGTCACATTTGCTATAGTTTTTGTTTTAATTTTGGACCAAGGCTTCCAAAGGGAAGCCTTATTAATCTACAACTTAATTACTTTCACATGAAGGCCTACTTAGTGCCTTAACATTACCAAAATGCCAAAGGTTTGTTTCCATTTCTATTTTATCCCCAGGATGATGTTCATAACTTAATGCTTTTTGTGTTACCATGGGGTGAGGGGAACAACAGATTTTCTGCACTACTTCCACAAATCACTTGCTCAAACCAACAGCTTACATTACAAAAGACAACCAAAATTATACCAATATTAATATTCACATTAATCACATTAAATTGCAGTCACAAAATAACCAGATTGCATGATCTGTACCTGTTGAGGGGCCACGCCACATAGTCCCTTAGCTTCATTTGTAACTAGGGGTCAGATGTCCTATGCAGGATGATTCCCTGGCTCAGCTTCTTTTTTTTTTTCCATACCCTTACCATTATTGCTGAAATTTTACACATTTCCGTTGCACATTTTAGGGTTTCCGTTTGATGCAATCAGGGCCCGAACTTTTACTTGGGACATGGTAGGGTGGTGGTTCTGTGGAGGGTAGCAAGGGTGGATTATTACTGCAACCCCCTCTTTCTTGCTGGCTTTTTTTGCTGGACGGCTTCCAAAAGCACAGCCAGTAAGGAGTTTTTCTTCAGAAGTGCTCTGATAACAGCCTGTTTTAGCTTTTTATCCTCAGTTGTTAACCCTTTTTTTTTTTTACATCACTACTGTTACAAGACTTAGGTTCCGATTTTACAGTGCAGGGCATGCACCTTTGCCAAGAAAACAAGAACCTGGGCTTATTGCTTAAGCTAGGGGATAACAATGGCACTTGAGGTGTACTGGGTTTATTTAACAAATTTGACTGGCCAGTAGTATTTTGGAATTTTTGACTTTTAAACTGAGTTTTTAGCTTGTCCTGGGAGTCCTTTAGACTCCTGACAACTGATTTTTGGTGCCTTTTAGACATTTTTTTTTATGTATATACCAATTTAAATACATATTTTACTGTTTTGTAGGGGTTATGCCCACTTAAAAATTTTTTTTTCTAAGAAACTGCTTTAAATGATTATCCCTGATATACCAACTCCATTTAAATAAAACCAAACAAAAATCAGGCCCATAATAAGTAAGTATACATATAGTACCCTGGAGTACCCAAAGGGGGAAAGCAATTTTAGTTTTGCCTATCCCCATTATTCTTAGACCACTTGCTTTACAGTGCACTGCTTGAGCTTGACAAGGCTCCAGAGACTGAGGCATGGCATTAGGGTGCCATTCGTCAGAGTTCGGAGCACTGGCCTGATGATAGGGAGGGGATACAGGAATCTTGCAGGCTGTCATTGCCAATGTTGCCTGCCGGGCTTCCATGTCCTGCATGTCTGCCCACACATACCAGTAATCCAGTTGTTTAGGGTGGAGAATTTCAAGGATTTTCCTGAGGTACCTCAAATTTTTCAAATTTAAATCTCTTAATTGAGGCCATTATAAATTTGGCCAGTTTCTTTGACAAAGATTGATCAGCTTCTGTTTTTTGTTTTGTTTTGTTTTGTTTTTTTTTAAAAAAAAAAACCCCGGTGCCCATGAGTCGACTCCAGTTTACCAGAACTTTTCCTAGGGGACTATTTTGCGGGATGGACTGACCCTATCCCATTTTTCACCCTAGGCGGACGTCCCTTTCTAGTCCCCCCTCCCAGAGCCTGCCTTCCTGGCTTAACCTAGTCCGCCCAACCTGGAAAGGGCCGGAACAATTCTCCAACCTGGAAAGGAGAATTCTAGGTTGCCGCAGACAGAGCGGGGGACCTGCAGCCTACCCAACCTGGAAAGGACAGGAGAAATTCTCCAACCTGGAAAGGAGAATTCTGGGTCTAACACAAAACAGATCTAGCCTAGCCCACCCAATCTGGAAAGGGCAGGAGCAATTCCCCAACCTGGAAAGGGGAATTCTAGGCTACTACTGATAAACCAGCAGACCTATTCAGAGTTCAAAGGGATAGGAGTGGTTTCACCGTGCGGGAATGGAGACATAAATTTCTGCCACACACCATTACCAACTGCTTGATCCTGTGCACCCCGCAGTTGGAGGGACAGTTATACTAGAACTGCCTGTGTCACCCAAGGGTGGTGAAACCACAAGAAGACAGGCCTATGACATGACAAACAGACATACACAAAAAAACATACAAAGATGTGAACCACACAAAATAACAAACAAAGAAGTCACCTTATCGCCCCAAAGGAGCTGCAGTCCTGCCCCAAGTTCCCATAGGTGAACTCACCCAATCTGTTGGCCGGCCGGAGTTGGGGCTGGATGGCAGCACCTCCTGGGTGAGCTGGGTAACTCCTGGCTGGCTCGCCAAATTTGTGGGGGACAAATTAATCAGGGCTCTCAACCTGGAAAGAGAGACCACCGATCCTCCCCAGTGATGAAGGCCCGTTCCCAGCTGAGACTCAAATTAGCAGAGAACGAGGTGTGGTTCAGGATTTATTATTCAGCTGAATAACAAAAGGAACTGCATCAGAGGACAGCAAAGAAGTGCTAGCCCCTCTGAGCAGGCCCCCCCAACAACTCGAGTGCAAGAGAGAGCCCCGAGGGGCAGCATCACAACACTTTTATCCAGTACAGTATGATAATGCTATGATAATGCTTACATGATTGACAATGTTTTAGAGACCCTTATATGGTTACATTAACATTATTAAATACATATTAATGATTAAAGAATGCATATAATTATCCCCGCCTCTGTTTACTGTTGACATCATTTGCATTATCCTGGGCAGCCGCAGTACCTGCAAACTCATTAATTTCTGCCTAGAGATGCTGACCTTACATTCTTGTGAGGCTATGGTGCCAAGAAGGGTGAGCAGGAGATAGGAGGCAATACTCCCTTTTCAGTTAGAACAAAGACGGACAGTCTAGCTTACATTCCTTGTCCAGATGGTCAGGAGAAAAAGCATGAGAAAGGGGAGATAACACACTTTAACTATCAACTCGAGGCCGCTTGTTAAAGAAACTTAGATACATGACTTGCCAGAGAAACAACCCCACTACCATAGCAATGGCCTACACTTCAGCACCTTTCTCACTGTCCTACAGAAGAGATTACATATAATTTTTCTTACAGTCATCAAGGATAAAAAATACTAAATCATTACTGAAATAACTGCAGAAAGAGGAAAACTTTTAGGATTCTCAGATGAATATTTGCATGACATTTTCAAAAAATAATTTTTAAATCTTTGAGATCTGAGTGTTAGACAATGTATCTGATATATTCAATATATGAAAGTGGAACCAGGTTCCTTTAGCCTGGACAAAGTAAGGACAAAACAATTTAAAGGTCCTAGAACTGTACACTTCAGAATACCCCTGGCCCTGAAGAGGAAAGCTCTCTTGAAAATAATCAAACAAGAAGTCTTGTTTGTTTTGCTGAACTAGACTAACATGGCTACTCCTTTGGAATTTGAACATAATCAAATATGTTTATTTCCAGATGCGAGTTTTCTTACTGAATGTAAAAGGAAGGAAAGAACCTTTGGCTAAAGATCTCATCCCATTATTTACCATGGCAAAACTTTCATTGACTTCAATGGGAGTTTTGTCTAAGTAATAAATTTATGCTTGGGCCTATTAAATTGATAATTCAGTTCCAGAGGACTAGGGCTTATCCTTAGCAAATCTATTTATTGCCAAAACTAGTTGACCACTGTTGGGCATTTAACTCTCAACGATAACAAGGACTCTTCTTATGAACATTTGCAAGACCCAATACATCCAACTTAATTGACCTAAGTTACTGAACTAGATATTTTCCTCAGAGTATTTATGCCAGGATCTGTGGCTTTTGAAATTACGTTGAAAGTTGTGTTTTGTGCCAATTCTTTCCAATAGTAATTCATGAAGTTAGAAATAGAAAAGACTATGGTAAATCAGCCAATTCCTATCACTGCAAGTGCCTATCTAAGCTAAGCAGTCTGAATAAGCTCTTCTTTGACATCTAATGACACATTGACTATGTCTACACTTACAAAATTAATTCAAAATAGTTATTTCTAAATAACTACTTCAATTTTAATTCAGTGTATTTATTTCAAATTAGCACTATTTAAAATTTATTATGTCAAGTTAGGAATCCAGGGAGACACTCTAATTCAGGGGTCTCAAACTCAAATCACCACAAGGGCCTCATGAGAACTAGTACAAGGCCGCATGAGGACTAGTGCATTAGCCCGAGGGCCACATGACTGAAACCTCTTCATATAACAATATTGCAAATATCGGTAATGATAGCATCATTATGGGCTGCCAGAAATAGTTTTAGGGGCTGCATGTTTGAAACCCCTGCTCTAACTCAAAATAAGGTAGGAGTTATTCTTTCAAAGTAGAGAGTCTTCACTAGACTCTCTAATGCAAAACAGGGTTAGGCAGGCAAAAGATTAGGGCTGTTATTTCAAAATAAGCATATTCCATGGCTTAGAATGGCTTATTTTGAAATAATAATTTTGATTTAAGTGCTATTTTGAAATAAAAGCAGGTTTTATTATTTCAAAATAGTGCTGCTTTATTTCAAAATAAACAATTCAAAATAACAAAATGCATGCATGGATAGGAAAAAAAAGTTATTTTGAAATAAGCCTCCTTATTTCAAAATAACTTCTAAGTGTAGACATACCCACTGGGGAAAAACCTCAAGAGCACAGACATGCCAACTCTGCCTAGGGGCACAGTGTGATGGAGCTGCTTCACCAGAATGTCCATTTTGACTTATTTTGGTTACAAATCACACTGGTATTTGAATACAAGGATAATGAAATATTGTTATCCTTACGGTGTGAGTAAAGGGTGGCAGAATTCTGCTTAGTATGCCCTGCTTGAGGGGTCACCCTAAACTGAACCCGACTTGAAGGTAGGGATACCAAATCCTAGTGAGAATGTCTGGGGACAGGGGTTGTGGAGTCAGTCTAAGGAGCCCTAAGGACTGGCTGGCCTGCTCCTAGCCAATGTTTAGTGACGTAGCTGATTAAATTAATTTGAGAGTCTTTTATTTCTGTTTGGTGACTCCTAGAGATGACCTCACTGCTGAGCAGCCCTTGAAGCTAATCCTGAGACCTTGTGTGGGGACAGTAAAAGACGGCCCAGAGAGTGTGCTGGCTGAGAAGTCTCCACTATCTGCTACCAGCAAGTAGCGGTGGCAACAGATTGGTGCTGGCAGAGAAACAGCAGCAGCGGAGAAGTAGCATTGCTCAATTGTCCCTCCTAAGGGTAGGAGGTGAATGCACAGCTTAACCTTCTGTCTTTACTAACCAAGGACGGGAGGCAGTGAGTGGGATGCACTAGAGGGAGTGGGGAGCAATATGTTAAAGGGACAATCCTTTGTTCAACTTTCCCACTGCATAGTGGGAAGTTGAGGCAAAGGTCACTGCCCAGCATGCTGTGGGGTTGGGTTTGTAGTCACATACTTTTGAATGTAGTTGAGGTATTTTCCTGAATTAATGCTTGATTTCCTTTCCCATTTAATAAAGCTTGTCTTTTGTTATACAAAGACTCAGTGCCTGTGAATGGGGAAGTACTACCCCTTAGAGGGGCCAGTGGATGGTGTTAGTGTAACCCATGTGCCTAAATAGGTGCAATCTCTTTTAGGGACCCTTATGGCTGGGTTACGTTGCTGGGCAGATTTTGCAGCCCAGAAACCAGAAACTTCTGGTAAGAGGGTGAGGGAGCACACTGAGCATGCTCCACAAGTTTTATTGTTTTGCTGGAGTTATATGCCCAGGGAGAAGCCTGGGAAGAGAAGCCTGGAGAGGAGCTGCAGAGGACATTGGCTAAGGGACTCAGTGAAAGGAGCTGAGCAGGAGTGGACTGCAGGATGTTTTCTCCCAGCTTTCGACTGCTTTGCAGGGGAGTTGTCTGCAGTGGAACTGAGAGCTGGATGGCCAGTGACCTGATTGCATGGTGCTGGCTGCACAGGAAGAAGAAAGGACTGCGTGGCATCTGCCTGAAGATTCCTGCAGCTAGAGAGGATGAGGATTGCTTTCGTTCTGCATTCAAGCCCCAAGGACTTAAAAGACTGCAATTGAGATAAGGGTGACTCCACCTGAACTTTGGGACTCTTGGGTTTCTTACTGTTTTGTTTAAATGTATCATGGTTCTTTAGGATAAGGTGTGTTTAGTTAGTTAATAAAGTTCATTGTTACGTTTCTGTTGAGTAATAGTTTAATGTGGGATGGAAACTCTGAGCAGTCTTCGCTGTGAGTCCTTTTAACAACTGGATCCTGGCTCTCCAGTTGCTTTCATCAGGGGTTCTCTCTGTGAGGCACTGGAGAGGGGCAATTGAATGAATTTGAGCCCACCCTAGCAGGTTACATTAGGTTATCCCAGATTACTGGTTGGGAGCTCAAGAAGGGTCTATTTTCTGGTTTAACAGAAAAACTCTAGACATTGAACCTCTCCCTGGTCACTGCTGACTCTACCTTGCAGAAGGGTTACACATACTGGCCATTTTCTACTGATTTGTTCAGAAATGTTTCATTTGTAGTCACTGCTAACATTGAAATCCTACTTTCCCTGAAAAAGTTATGAATTCTCAGTGCTTGCTTGAAATAAAATATTTGAGAAGAAGAAAAAAGTTATGATAAACTGTAAGATCATAGCAGTTTCCAATCACATTCTCACGGGTATTAAAACAACACAACTTATATACAATGTACCTCCCACTAGCCACCAGGTCAACCCCAGTTTATGTGTTATTTCCTACTCTTCCCCAACTGAAGTCAATTTAGCTATAGCAGTTTACAGCTGCTGGGGACCTTCTCCCATGTGTCAGCAAGTCTTATATCCAGTTCATTTATTTGCCCTCTCTATAGAGGAATGAAGAGTGCAGTCCTTATTATCTATGTTCAGCCATTTATATTTACTTGGACCAATAACAGGTGCCTTTCAGAGCTTCAGCCTAATCAATTATTTGCGGAAAAAGAAGTTGTAGCCCTGCTGCAAGGAAGGGTTAGAAATCACTGGTCCTACTGAATTCCTTTGCAGTTTATTAGTTGGTTTTTGTGGTAAAGTGAGTTTCCTGCAGTAAAATTATTCCATGACTAACTTTTTAAATTTAATTAAAAGCTTTTTCCATTTGAAAGGGGACCAATTCCTTTCACTTTTAATAATATCATTTTAAAACAGATCAGGCATCCTACTATGTTAGTGTAAATGACACTTGTTACCACTCCCTGCTCTCATGTAAGATTGCAAAATTAAACTATGGAGACTGTCCTAGGTAAGTCAAACTTCCTAGAAGAAGAGGAAAAATTATATCAAGAGTGTAAACGTTGTTGTCCATATAACTTAATACTGTTTTTGTTCTAGCCCTCTGTTTATCTCACAATTGACTTGCTGACAAATTCTTTGAAATGTCTGGTTTCTGGACTGAATGATTCTATGCTTATCTCTCTCTACCCAAAGGTGAAATTGTTTATGGAAAGCTTCAGCAAAAGTGGTTCAAGTAAGAGAAGAATGAGAGAGAAGAAACTGCACTGTAAAAAATGATTTATAAAGCTGCTTTTCCATCAGACTAACTACTGAAAAGTTAAAATTTGTGATAGAAATAGCCCTGTCTAAGGAAAGTACCTTTTCTTGTTCACGAGAAAACTGCTTTTAACCACATTATGAGCCCTTGAAAATCATATCTTATGCAGGCCCATGCAGCATTAGAGTAGGCCTCCTCAAGGGGTGCATGCATTTCTGCTCAGCCACAGCTGCCTTCAGAATCCCAAAGTGGTACACTTTGGACAATGTCTTCACTGCGATGAATCAACCACCAATACTATATGGAATAGATCATTTGGGGTCAGAACCCATAAGAATGAAAAAAATAAATAAATTCCACAAGATAGCATATCTGGAAGGCAAGGCCACGCTGACCTTTTTATCAGCTAGTTGACACAAAAGTTATAGCAAAATCTCAGGAGATTTGCCATAGGCCCATTGGTTTTCAAACTGTGGGGTGCATGCACCCTCCTGCCCCAGGGTATCAGGGGCACAGGAACAGATCTTTTTTGATTCACTGAGATTTCTGTTGCTGCCCGACTGGAAGAGCAAGAAGGCAGGAGGGGCCAGGAGTGAGGGGACACAGTCTCTCCCTGCACAGGGAGGAGGGATTTTAGCTCTTTGGGAGGTAGTTCCTCTCTGTCCCCACAATCTCTTGTTCATGCCTGCTGGAGATTGCACCACAATCAGAGGAGCCTGTGGCCTGTGAGTGATTCTGTGAAGTGCCAGAGGCTGGAGCAACAGTGAGGGGTACAAGTACGGCCCAGCTCTGTGTGTCCTGAAGAGACCACCTGCCCAGTATCTGTCCTGAGCCAAGGCTGCTCACAGCCTCTGGCTAGGGAGCAGTGGGGTGCCCAGGACTGCAGGCATGTGGAAATACTGTTTCTTAGAAAGAGGGGGCTGTACATGGGACCAGAGAAGGGCATCATTAAAAAAAAAAAACAAACCTGTGAACCTGAGCCTCTGTTGAAAGACCATGGCAATAGTGTTATGCTGCTGTACCAATTTCCATGAGAATGCATTGAATGATACTGCATAAAGCCACTGTCATCAGATATATCCGTCTACTACGGGGCCACCCCTAAAACCTGTGGGGCCCCTGGTTTTTTTGTTCAGTTTTATATAGGCTTTTCTACCATGATCATCTCTGTAGTATCTGAGTACCTTTGATAGTGTGAGGTGGGTGGAGAGGTTTTTGTAGACTTGCACAGATGGTGGTGAAGAAAAATGCTGCTAATTTGGGGAAGGGGGTTGGTTGGTTTCTACCCTCTCTTCTATTTAAGCTTCACATTACCAGGAGTGAAACTTCCACACTTCTTTCTCTAGTATATGCAGCAGAATGGATAAGGATATGAGCCCTTAGTTTTCAGCACTGAGCCACACTTTGCCTGGGAGTATCAAAAAAAATCAAAGTAATTTTTAATACGTATTCGGCATTTTCTTTAAGCCACAGTTGTTATATTTTAGAACTGGCACATGATCTTTGGGGGTTAGCCTCTTATTTTCTTTCATATTGGAATTTGCATTCTATACCAAAATAATCAGAATAGGAGCCAGTGGATTTGGCATCACTAAGGATTGTTTATGCCTCTCTTTGAACAGTTCTAAAGGAGGTGCTGTATGCCAGTAGTTCTTGCATTTTTTTTCCCTTGGCCTGTGTGTGTAGGATATTTTTCTTTGTTTTTTCCCTCATTACGTTCTAGTTTTCAACTGCCTCAGTCTCATGCTGCATAGAGGGGATATTCATGTCTCTTTCCTCAATTCTGGCCAAGACGCGGGGACAGAGGATTCCTCTCACTCTAAAATAATTAATGACTCATCAAATCTGGAATGGCATGAGGAAGGCAGTCGGCTATCTCAGGTTGGTGGTTCTCAACCACTGTTTGTTGACACATTAGTGTGATCGTGTCGCCACACAGTGGTAACTGTTGTGGAGAGCTGGCCGCCACCTACTGGCACTGGAGCATGGCAGCAGCTTGGAGGGGAGTTGGATTTGGAAGTGGGGGTGCAGGGGTGTGTGTATTTGGTGGCAGGGCCACTGGATTTGGTGGCAAAGGGGTGCTAGATCCAGCAGCAGGGGTGTTTCAGCAGCAGAGGACCTGGATTCAGGAAAGGGTTGTGTTTGGTAGCAGGACCATTGGATTCTGCAGCAGGGTGTTGGATTCAGCAGGGGAAGTGTTTAGTGATAAGACTACTGGGTTCAGCAGCAGGAGCCAGGGGGAGGTTGGTGGCAGGGGGGCAGTGTGTCCTGGTCATACAAGTGTGTCACGACCCACAAAAGGCTGAGAACTACTGTCCTTAGCTATCGTGTATTTCCTCAATTCCCATTCTGACTACTTTTACTCATCGCTTGTTTGGAGGTGCTTATGTTGACCTACAGAGAAGGTCATGCTTTGCTCAAGAGTCTGAATTTAGACTTAAAACTAGATCTTGCATGGCATGTTTTGTTTGCCTGAATAAGAGTCTAACCGTGGAGCAACCCTATTTATATTTTACTAAACGCAAGGACTAGTACACTGCTCAGCAGGCAAACTCCCACTGATGTCAACATGAGTAAGGAAAGGACTGCCTGCTTTACTCTCTTTGCCATACCATTGGCTTCCATGGATGTAAGAGGTGTAAATCAGGCAGAATCTGGATATGAATAAAGATCTCAGGGTCTGATCCAGTTATTAGTCACACAATTTTCAGACTCATAGTAAAATATACCTAAAGTTCTCAAAAACGTTTTAATTAATTCAGCACTAATCCCCATAAAATATTAAACATACATTCATGTCATAAGTATTTCATCTTACTAATACCTCAATTTTTCTTTCTTACAGTTAGGACTGAGCCCTAAGATCCTTGTTCAATTTTTGACTTATTCTTCCCTTCAGTAGAAGTGTTGACAGAGTAATCACTAAGCGAAGGCTTCAAGTTTTGGCTCAGAATTATTAGTTGCTATAATAACTAGTAACACATGCCAATGTATTCCTCTCTGTATGTGCAGAATAAGCCTTTCTTAGAAGGGTGTGTTGCCAAAACTTGTGTCTCAAATTCCAGTTTGTCCTAATTGTATACACATATTGATCCATCAGAGCTGTGCATTGTGACAGGGGAACCACAAGCTTATATTTTTCCAGTTATTTTATGAACTAGTGTAAACAGCCACAGGAATTTTGCTGTCATGGGACATATACTCAAATACTTTGCTGGATTTTAATGAAGTCTGGATTAGTTTACAGTTGATAATCGTTTGTATAACTATAAATGTTAAGCTGAGGATAATAAAACTGCACTTTTCACAGCATAAACTGGTCACCACAGGTCAGGGAGGATTTTTTCCTTCCTAGGTGCAGCAGTGCATGATTGGCTACATTTGTTCTTATTTGGGGGTGAAGGGAAGGTTGCATACCTCACTCATGTCTCAGTGCACTATGACCTGACTCCTAACAGTAAAGACATTGATACCATTAATTTCAAATCTTTTCATACAGTGAATTACTTCTTAAAGCTAGACTTCTGGTCACAGACCACTCACTCCCCAGTTCTGGTTCCACACCTTTCCTGTGTCAGCTATATTCCCTAGGCAATGTTTCCCAACCAGTGAGCCATGGCACATGGGTGAGCCCTCAGGCCCAAGCAGCTGTGCCACAGAATTTTTTGAAAAACTACTTGAAAAGTGCTGGATTGGCTCAAGAATATTCACAAGTTCATTTGGCAACCATATGGTGGTGGCCAAAAATAATTAAAGGCGTCAAGGTGTGCCACAGCAGAGAACAGGTTGGGAGCCATTGTCCTAGGGTACGTGAAAAAATAATATTAAGATATCATAAGGAGACTAGATGAAAATAAACGTACTTACCTACCCTGTGCTGTTTATTTCATCTCCTGGTCAAGAAGGCTTTTCATTTAGGAGTGAATCCACCGTTTGCTGTAGTCTTCACGTTTCTAATCTCTTCAGGTCATTTTGCAGTTTATTTGTTACCATCCTTAGTGTGTTAGCTGTTATGCCTCCAGATTTGATGTCACCTGTAGTTTTTGATCAACTTTGAGCTTAAACCAAAGAAACACTTAGTGCAGAAAGATATAAAGCAGCTGTATGTGGTGCTGAGTGATGCTTGTTTATTTTCAGTTGACCAGAAAAAAAAAAAAAAAAAAGTTTCCAGGAGCTTTGTGTGTCTGTGTATCCCGAACTGAGCAACTACTATTGGGTAATATCAGTACATGAAGACTGAGACTTTTTCATCACTGTGACCAAAGTGATTCTTTGGACTACTTGGAAGCAGCATGTGGAACAGAATTTGAAAACTATTGTTCTGAAGAATGGACATATTGTATTTGGCTTAAATTGCAACATTGAAGTCATGGGTTAAATCAAATATTTTATTGCAAATCCAGGGAAAATGATCTTTCCTATGATATAGCACAACCTTTGTCAACTCCTATAATCTAAGTTCCAAAGGGGCTGCTATGTTAGTCTAGTTCAGTAAAACGAACAAGGTGTCTGGTGACACTTAAAAAACCAACAAATTTACTTATTGCATGAGCTCTCGTGGGAGAAAGTCCCACTTCATCAGATGCTTGAAGATGGGAAACTTAAGAGGTTGCATAAAACCTTTAATATATATGTTCACAATATTCAAATCATGTTTTTAAATGCTAGCTTACTTCCTGACACCAGCTAAAAATCAAGATGACGCTTTTGATAGACTTGGTGTTATACCAACTCATATGGCAAGACAAATTGCAGTAATTAATTAGCTATAATAATATGTATAGCTTCATATACTAACAAACCTTCCCCTTCCAGGTTCCAGGGCTGAGTTACATTTACAAGTCTAGGCTCATGTGACATGACTCAAAATGAAATCATTCCAAACTTGTTCCTAAAACCAGAATATACCAGCAACAAATGTTTAAAGCAGTAGTTCCCAACCTTTTTCAGGCTGGGGACCCCTTTTTAACAAAAAAAAAAATCTCTGCCACTCACCTCCTCTGGTTGATTATGTAATCTGTCCCACACCACCCTGGCAGTGCTGCTGGGACAGCTGGCAAGCAGCACCATTGACACCATGGCCCACGCCGCTAGGCAGCTGAGCTGTAGTGGCTATGGCTCTCTGCTCTTGCCCCTCCTGGGGAGCCACTGCAGCCTCATCCCCCTGCTCAGATCTGGCCGTGAGCAGGAAGAAGCAGCCCTGGCAGGGTACATCGGGGCTGCAGCTGGATTCTGGCCGTGGTACAGAGAGGCTCTGTAGACCCCCTGCAACATATCTGCTGACCCACAGGGGTCCCCGGACCCCAGGTTGGGAACCACTGGTTTAAAGGATTATTCTGGGCCCAGTCAGCTCAGCCCTACCCCACTTGTGTTTAAAAAAGAGAAACATTTAAGGGGAGCATTTAAAAGAGAGAGAAACAACTCATTTGGGTGGCATAGCTGGTCGAGAGCAGATCTGGAGTCCACAGCTCCAGCAGCACCATGGTAGGCTTAGAGTCTGTGGCACAGCTGCCCCTCAGGGGCCCTGCGTCAGGGAAGGGAGGACATGCCCCAGAAATAATAAGGAAAGGGAAGCATTTCCTCCTTTCTCCTGAGGGTCAGCCCTGGACTCTGATATTCCTCTCTCCACAATCCATTGCCAGTTCCAGTTTGCAGCCTGGACCACTGCCTAGGCAACACTTCCCTAGCAAACCACAAGTGGGGCACCATTACAATAAAGAACTAATAACCGTAGCCATGTAATTTAAATACAGATTGCCACTGTAAGGTCTAGTGTTTAAAAGCCACATTTTTCAATTCTAGTAATAAAAAATATAACCATTGCAGAAGCAGAGAGGGTACTAAGATAAGTAAAATACTGTAGTCATTTGAGAAACTGAATTACCGGTATTCAAAAAACTTAGAAAAACAGATCTGTATCTATGGACATGGGGAAATTTGAAGTATACCCACATCTGAAGAGAACAGAGAAGCAACCTTCCAGTATTTGATCTAGTTTAACTTGAAAAGCATGGGCTCACAATCATGAAAAATGATCCATAACAGCTAAATATCACTATTCTATAAATGGAGGTGTTACCAGAATTCAGGTACCAGGGTTGGCTTGGTGCCGGCAGAGTCAATAACCACACTAAGTGTGAAAAGGTATTTCCTTTATTGCATTTGTGATCACAAATGGGTTCCCTGCATAGTATGACAGAGAGACCCCGGTTACAACAAACATTCAGCTTATATACTTTTTTTACCTTGTTACATTCGATATACGATATAAGGTTACAAGTGGAAACACTACATATTATTGGCTAAAGATGAGCTCAGGGTCGTGGGGAAGTTAGGGAACTTCCAAAGGGGAAGTTAGGGGATTTCCACCGCCCCTGCGTAGCTAAAATGGCTTCACTAAGGCTAACATAAGTAAGATGGCTTCGCGTAGTTCACTGACTTGCTTACAGAAGGGAGCACTAAAAGAACACAGGAAACATTTAGGGCTTGGTTACATAGTGCATTAGACATGCTAGAGGGGTGTAAATTTGGGTGTGCACTAGCATGTTACACATTAACTGGCCCTTCTAGGCCAGATGCACATGAAAAATTCACTAGGGTGCATTGACACGGTACTGTTTGAAATGTAACTACATTAATGGGTTCAGGGAACTTTTCATGTACTCCAGCACAGTACCCTGGGACCCATTAGTGCACAACAGGCTAACACATATACTAAAATGTACACCTCTCTAGCATGGATCAGTGCACCATATGAACAAGTCCTTAAATATTAAATTTCTATGTTAACAGAGTAATTAATATATTGAAAGAAATAGCAAGGGGAACCTAAACAGTAGCAAGTATACAATGTTTTGAATAGGACCTAGTCAAATATTTAGGCACACTCAGGTGTTTGGTTACTACTGCTTCTGCTCCAAGAAGAGGACCTAGCTGAACTTCTTGGACATTTTCCATTCTAAAATTTCCTACTTTGCTATTAAGAGAAGCTGCTGGAAGAGATCCTTTGTATGAAGTTGAATCAATGGCCTAACTCTGTGACGTGGTGCTGCTGACCATTCAGTAGACCCAGAGAGTAAATTGAAAATAGTTCTCCATAAAAAAGACTTTTCTGGTCCTCTTTTCGCTACAGACATGCGCAACGTGGCCTTTGAGCAGAAGACTGGTGGAATGGAATCTAATCTCAATCTTTGGGTAAGGTGTAAGGTGACTCTAAACTCCTTCCATAGAGTTAGCACTGAGTCCAGCACTGCCATGCCACACAGTTCCACTATAGCTGATGCCTTCCATGTCCCTGGACGTATACCTGGAATTTTACTGTGAGAATAAGGCAGCACACAAATTTAATAAGTGAATTTGCCTGTCTGTTTTACAGATGCATCTCCACATGTCAATCTCACCTAAACTGTCAAAACCTTTGTTGTGTATTTCTAACTGTGCATGTTCACTTGTGCATTGTTTGCTCCCTTTTATAATCAATAAAGATGTTAAAAAGACCTGTCAATACTGATCCATGCGATACTTGACTGAAAACTTTCTTTGCCACAACTAATGCAATGTCATTTATTACTGCCAATTTTTCACTGTGAAAGTGTACATACCGGGCATCCCAGTTCTTGAAGTTAATACTGCTCACTGTGCCCTGACACTATGCAGCTAAGCTCGAAATTCTCAAACTGTAGTTGGTGGGAACACTTACTGGTGGTCTGTGTTGGCTGGTCATCTGATCCTGGCTACTCCCCATTTCCAGGATTTAGCCCCTAGAACATTCAGCATCAATGTTTGGCCCATTTGACTTTTCAGTTTTAGCTGACTGACTGAAGAAATATATAGTTTTTTTGTCTTGGCTGCTTAAAAATACCCCATTAAGGTATTTTAGAATGCAAGTTTTCCAAATGACTCCAGTGTATCCCTCTTAAAGAACTTCTTTAGTTAAAGAAAGCATGGAAAAGAAAAATTAGTTCTAACTGTATGTAATATGAGAACATTAATTTTTAATAGAGCACTTGGGCCAAATTCTGTTCCCACACTTAAGTCGAAAGTGTGATACGAGTGTGAGAGCATAATTTGAGTGCAAAGTGATTAATTCCAGTTTCCACAGAAGTGCTGGCCAACTTTTAAATGGAAAGAAGGGTCAAATCTTTTGTTCAGTCTTCTGCCAGTTTCACAGCTCATCTTGGTACTGAAGCCAGTTAACACTAACTCACGCTGTTCACATCTATAGTTGTTTGAGAGGCTAGTCAGCAATGTAGATAGTTAAGGCCTCAGTATTCTGCCAAAATTGTATACAGCACTTACTGTATCAAATTTGCTGTTATATCCAATGGCATTGTTTATTTCTCTTCTTTTGTGCAATTCCCCCCCCCCCCTTGGGTTTGCTGTGGCATTTTTTCAAGACTTCAAAGGTTTTGTTTTATATTAGTGTAACTGGCAAAGTAGATAATGCAGTGCCTGTTGCTGAACCAGGAAATAGCTTTTTAATTCAAAAGAAAGCCTCATTGTGAAAAGTACAATTCAAACAGATGACATGTTGTAAATATCCGTGAATCTTTACACTCAACAGTGTACTTAACACTGTCATTTAATCAGCTAACACCTGTTTTTGTAGCCTAGCACTTCACTGTTGATTCATTACTATCCAGCTTTCAAATAGGATAGTTCCAAAGGGGCAGCTGTGTTAGTCTAGCACAGTGGTTCCCAACATTTTCTCTGCCATGGCACACCTTGATTACTTTAATTAATTTGAGGCACACCACTATATAGTTTCTAAATGAACTCATGAATATTCATCAGCCAGTGAGTCAATCCACAGCTCCTTGCGTAGTTTTTCAAAAAATTTTGTGGCACACTTGCTCAGACCTAAAGGCACACCTGTGTGCCATGGCACACTGGTTGGGAAACACTGGTC
Organism: Podocnemis expansa; assembly: GCA_007922195.1. NCBI lineage: Eukaryota > Metazoa > Chordata > Testudines > Podocnemididae > Podocnemis > Podocnemis expansa. The sequence continues at coordinate 16,984,998 of ML681998.1, forward strand.
TAGTACAGCCAAAAAAAACCCAAGGAGTCCTGTGGCACTTAGGCTATGTTCACACAGGGCAGGCTTGTTTCGAAACAAGCTGTTTTGAAATAACATGTTATTTCGAAACACCTTATTTCGCAGGACAAAAACTTTGTCCTGCGAAATAAGGGAGCGAAATAGCAGGTCCACAATGTGGACCTGCTATTTCATTTGCAGAGGGGAGTGCAGGCACTCTCAAGGTGCAGCGCAGAGGGGCGCTGCACCCCACAGGTGCCTGCAGAGGGCTGCAGGCACCGGTGGAGTCAGGCGCGGGGCTGCGCCTCACTCCCCCGGTGCCTGCAGGGGACTGCAGACACCCGCCAGGAGAAGCACAGCAGGGCGCCTCACCCCAGGGGCTTTAAAGCCCCCGCTGCCCCCAAACCTGGGGGCATGGCCCCGGCGCGCGGCTGGAGCCCGCTGCTGCCAGGGCAGAGTGAGCACCCGCCCCGAATCCCCAGCGGCCCTGCTCCTGCCGGGGGCGGGGCCGGGGCATCCCCCGCTGCCCCAGCAGGAGCAGAGCCGCAGGGGATTCTGGGGGCGGG
>ML681998.1:16990560-17039811 GCA_007922195.1 Podocnemis expansa
CAGCTTGGGGTGCCACAGCCCCTTGAGCTGGCCATGGGGGGGATGCACTGGAATGCTGGCCCCTAAAATTTGTGGACCCCAGAATGACATTTCAGTGCATTCCCCCTTTAACCCCTGCATGATTTTATACAACTCTTCTGTTTGGTCTCATGTGAAGAAGTTAATTTCAGTGTGGTGAGAAGAGCAAAGAGAAAAGCCCACCACAGATTTTAGGTAGGGTTTTATATTTTATTTATATTGAGATTAAATTCCAGAGAAAGGGAGAGACTGTTAGCTGATCTGCGCAAAGAGACAGACATTCTCACCAATAAAAAAAGCATTACCTCAAGCAGTTTTTTTTTAAACTCTGCAATGCAAAGCAGAGAGAAGCACTCCAAACAACACAAAAACAAATGTTGATACTGAAAAAACAAACTCCACTGATAACAGATGTGATTATGGCTGATGTTCACTGAACACAGGTTTCAGTGGTCAGAGCAGAAAGAAACCTTGGAGAGAACTGACACTCCTTTTAATCATTTATGGGCATTTTTGGTTTGTTTTTAGTACTCTACAAGGGAGGGAAAGCTCCGATGGGGGTTTCTATCCAAGTGTTGAGGTCAGATGGTGGCACCACTAAGATTCTCCTCTCCTCATACAATAACTTGCCCAAGGGCTGTATAAACATTCTTTGTTTAAACAATTACTCCTTGTGATCAGTTCCCAGTGGAATGCTCAGTGTAATGACTACTTATGATCTCCTACTCTTCTAAGCCTCAGCAAACAGACAGGAGAGCTTTGGTGTTGAAAAAAATCCACCCCCCTGTTAACTGCCACAATGAACTTCCTAACAATCTGCCATATTCCAGCTTTAAAATATTCTTAAAATAAATACAATAAACCTTAACAACATTAATGTTCTAAATGAAATGTAGCAAAACCAGGGAAAGTCTGATTTAACCATGCTGTTCAACTCTCAGAGGGAGGGTGTGCTCATTAATAAAAATCATTTTTCCAATATTCAGTGTTGTTTCAGGTGGATACAATATTCTTCATTTCCCACCCTAGTTTCAGTCTTTGGTATGCTTCATTTTTTAATCCATGATCTTTTCCTTTGAACTTGATTACTCCACTGTAACTGATTTAAAAGTGGAAACAAAGAACCCAGTACAGCAGGGGCTCTTAAGTGCTCTCATCTGTCATTATCTTCTATGATCAGCTGAAGGTACTATTCTATCCTATGCAAGTTCTTACTGCGTGCTCATCCTGGTAGTAGCTGAACACCTTCTTGTAGTACAATAAACAAGGGCTATGTCTACACTACAGAGCTCAGTTAAGTCAACTTAAAGTCAGCTTCATTAAGATGACTGAGAGAGTCCCATTTGTTTAAGTCGACTTTATAAAGTTGACTTAAATGGCTCTCCTGCCTTAAGTCAACTTTATTGGCTACATTTTGTTAAGTCAAGTCAACTTAATCCTTAAAGTTGACTTTAAGGATGCGAGTTATTAAGTCAACCTAAGCAAGTGCTTAAGTTGACTTATGAACTCCAAATGTGGCCCTGGAGTTGTGATGACCTGTACTTCCTGAGGGAATTAATTCTGCAGTCTTGAGCCAGCCCCCCAAGAAAGTTCTATCTCCTGGTTAGATGAGTTATACCCTTATTGTGGTGAGTTCCACTGTGCCAGAGGAGCAAATGTGTTGATCTTGGTCATGCTGGAGCTTTACATGATTATTTAGACAATCTTAGATAAGGCCATGGACTACCTTGAAGACAAGGACTATGAACTTGATTTAATATGCAATGGGAAGTCAGAGTAGAACATATGGCACTTCCTTCAGGAAGGCCAGAACTATAAGTCACTGGGTTACCTTTCTGCTATGTAAGAGAGGTTTGCTGGAGCTTAAATAGTGTGACAGCTCCATACCACACCTGTTTGTCTGCCTTCCCAGCACAGTGCTGGAGACTCTGCCAGTCTAAACCTTGCCAGTAATATTCAGTGAACACCAGATTCCAAGTTCGCCAGCCACATCTTTCTTAGCAAACTCTCTCACTAGACACTCATAGAAATTATGTCAACTGTTTCCAAAGAAACACATGCACACATATCAGCCTGCTTGTTTAGCTGAGGAGTATACTCTTTACCTTCATACACAGCACTAAGGTGGTTTATAGTGAAACTAAGACTCAGTTTATTAATAAAGAATGAGATTTAAAGTGATACTAAGCTAGAGAAAGAAAGAAGTATGGTTACAAACTAAACCAAACAAAACACAATATACATATCATCTAGGGTCTAAAACATAACTTGAGCAAGTTACAAACTATGCCTAAGTAGCTTTATCATATCAAACTATCATCGTCTCTGGCTCCTGACACAGGATGACCCACTGTTCACCAAATCAGAGGGTGCTATTCCTTTTGTCCTGAAAGCAATTGTTATTAAGGGGTTCTCTCCCCTTCTTTTTTATAGTCCAGGACACCTTTAAATGTAAACCCCCAACAGAATCCTTCTATCCTGCTGGTTTACAGATGCTATGCTGCCCACCTCAACTGTTGATCAATTTGCTTTTTTGATTGGCTTAATCATTTTGTTTACCTTAGCTGTAACTGTACTTCTATTGTCCTTGCTTGTAATCAAGCCATTCAGGCAGATGAGTCCACATTCCTTCTTCAAGGCTTGTTTATCAACTGTCTCCGTAACAAACATATTTCAAGCACATATTCACTGTAGACAATCCATGAATACACTATACAGGATTATTCCTGACCAGCATGTCACCAGTTTTTACATGATACCTTGCCAAGCATTTTTGAAAAAACTTTTTTCCAGATAAGTATTAAGAAATAATTATCTCCAAAAAATTTCTCAAAAATGCTATTTTAGGACAACAGTCCATTGTCCCAAAATACTGTAGGTTTTTTTTATTTCAAAAAAGAAAGTCTACACCAGACTTTCTTGTTCAAAAACAAGCAAGGCAATAGAAGAGATAGGGAGGCTTTTTTGAAAAAAAAGCCTTTGCCATGTCTGGGAGTGGCTTTTTTCAAAAAAAGCTAACTCGAAAAAGGCTTTTTATTTAAAAAAAGCTGGTGGGTTTAGCTTTTTCAAAAAAGCACTCCAGTATCTCAAAATATTAGAACACTTTTTCAGGATTGCTAAATTTTGTTATATTTTTTTAAAAAAAACCTTTTTTGTGGTAGCTTTTTCAGAAAAAGCCATCCCTGGACACAGCAAAGGCTTTTTTTTTTTTTTTTTTCAAAAAAGCCTCCCTTTCTCTTCCATTGCCTTGCTTTTTTTTTTGAACAAGAAAGTCCAGTGTAGAGTTTCTTTTTTGGGGGGGAATAAAAGCTGTGGTATTTCAGGACAACGAGCGGTCCCCGGACTGCAGGGGCGTCACTGGGGCCTGGCACATGGGGCTTGTGCCCCAAATCCCAGTGCTAGTGCCTCAAGTCCTGGTGCAGCCCGTGGTGGCAGTGGCTGCTTCCAGCCCTGTCCTAGCGTTGGGCTGTGGCTGCAGCTGCTGCTCTCTGCTTTATCCCTGGTGGGGGATCTATGGTCAGGCTGGAGGCAGCAGGTGGCTGAGGCCAGGTCAGGCCCCAGTGGAAAATAGGAGCCAGGGGCATGGCCCACAGCCAGGGAGTAAGGCCTTGGACAGGGCTCCAGGTCCTTCCCTGGGGCAGTGATGCTCCTGCTGGACTATTGCCCCCAAATAGCATTTTTGTTTAAAAAAAAAAAAGTTTAAGAATTATTTTGAAATACTTATCCCCCAAAAAAGTTTTCTAAACTGCAGTGCAATGTAGACATAACTTACGTGTCTAAATATTCTGATGTAAAATGTGTTAGGTGTGCCCTTTGCCAGTTTGTATGTGTCATGCTAGGCCTGAGAAGGCCAAGCCATCTTGTAAAGTTCATGACCCAAATCTAACCTTTAAAGACTTATTATAGGAAAATACAATGGCAGTGTTACAAATAGGTTAGGGCTTTGATATGCATGTGTAACGTTAGTGGTTTCTTGACAATGATTACACGTATCCTGTTAGAGGTTAGCAAGGTAAATGAACTGCTTCCCTATCTGTTACTATTATTCTTTTGGAAGGGGTCAAAAGGGAACATTAACATCTAGATGAACCTTTAATGTACCAGCGTAAACTGTCTGTTAATGGGGCTAATGCATCTAATTACTTGTAGTGCCCAGAGGGTGAACATTTTACTTCAAAGGACAATACACATCATTACTCTCCACTTAAGACAGTGCCTGAGAACTGTCATCAAAGCCCACACAAAGAAATGACCTGCAAAAGTCCATCTTTCTACAACTATAAAAGGAAGTTGGGAACATAATCCCTTTATCTCACATCTGTCCAAGATTCTCAGGGAAATTTTGGGCCACAGGATTGAGATCCCAGCCATCACTGGCCTGAAATCCACCCTGCTAATTCTCAGGGGAGAATTAGAACCAACTCCAAACCTGGACTCTCTGGTCTCTATTCCTGTAAACTTGATTTCTGACAACTGAAGACATGAAACAAGGACTTAAACCCATCTAGGTATTGAAGGTATGCGTAAGACCTGCAAATTCCAAATTTTTCAAGAACTTACCTTCTACAGATGCTAAATCATTTGTATGCATGTGATCCACTTTGACCCTGTAACATCTTTCATTTTGTTTCTTTTATTTTTATGTTAAACCTTTAGCTTTAGTTACTAAAGGATTGGCTGGCAGTGTGGTATTTTGGATAAGATCCAAGCCTCTATTGTCAGTAACCCATGTTGGTGATGCACTGCAGCATTCAATACCATTTGGACTTTCCTAAGTCCTAAAGGCTTCATGACCAGGTATATTGCACTGCTGTAGTTCAGCCAAGAAGTTTCAAAGGCATGAATAATCAAAGCCAGTTCATTGTCCAGCAGGATGCAATTCAGTTGCCTAGACCAGTGGCTCTCAACCCATGTCATCACACAGTGGTACATGTGCCACAAATAGTCAGGGAGATGGCTGGATTTGGTCTGGGGTGAATGGGCTAGTGTCCCCCAAATGGTCACAATACACTGCCACATGTGTTGCAACTCTCAAAAGGTTGAGAACCACTGGCCTAGACAACCAGAGATAGCAGAAAGCATTACTCACAGAAGTTGCTATGTGAGAGCTTAGCATCAGTGAGAAATCCAAGAGTAGTCCTATGCTAGAGGTTGAACTGACCAACTGTGCATATGTACTTTGAGTCAAAGCAGACTGCACTAGTGCTGCATGCACTTCAAAATGGTTACCTCTGCCCATCAGCATCACCTATGTCTTGCTTAGGTTTGGTTTCAACCGGCCATTCTTCATTCATGAGCTAATCTCATCCAAGCACAGGACCATCTTGGTAGTAGTAGTGTGAGTATCAGCTGAATGCATGTCATGTGGCCAGTTCACCTAGCAGTTAGGTGTAGATAACAAAAAGGACTAGAGAAATACTCAATCCTTGTAGGACACCATGCAGGAGTTTAGGACTGTAGGTAAGTTTCCCATCACTACTCATTGGGGCATTATGTACAGGAAGGTCTCAAGCCATTTTGGCACATTCCCTAGCACTCCTGCTTCTCTCAGGCAAGACAGCACTATCTTATGACCAACAATGTTAAATACTGCAGCAAGATCTAGAAGAATGAGAATGGATGTTTGTCTTCTGGCATGGGTACTACTGAGGCAGTTTCAGCTCTATCTCCTGGCCTGAAGCCAGGTTGACCTGGGTCTAATAAGTTAGCTTCAATTAGAGGACCTTGGCTTTGCCTAGTTTCTCAGGGATGAGCAGTTTGAGCCTGAATGGTAGTTGACTAGAAATGATGCAACAAGGGTTGGTTTCTTCAGCAGTGCTGGGGAAAATTTCAGATGATAGTTTATTAGCTGAAAATTGCAATTTTGGATCATCTAAAGCTATTTGGAAATACAGGTTGAAAAACACAAGTGGCCATACTAGGTTCATCTAGCCCAGGATGCTGTCTTTTGGCAGTAGCTAGTACCAGCTGTTTCAAAGGGAATGAACAGATCAAGGCATTGTGGGATGGCCTCAGGATTTTTTTTTTTTTTTAAATAGTGTTACATTAGCTACAACTAGAGGCATCTGGTTCACCTGCTGATTTAAGACAGTTCACATTCTACACTTGGCAGTGCTACAGATCCATATCTGAGGTTTTCAGGACTCTTGACTGAATATCATCTGATTCTGTTGACTTACTGATTAATTTATCAATTTCTTCCATGTCTCCTCTACTGACACCTCAGTCTGGGACTTTGTTTAGCAATTAAACTTTTAAAAAATTAATGGGGCTAATTTTTAAAATTGAGCTTTATTTAAGTGCAAAAACAAAGAAAAACAGGGGAAGTTGTTTCCATTTGAACAGAATGTTTTATTAGAACCAAAATTAGTTTCCTTTTTTGCTTCAGCAAAAAAAAAAAAAAAAAAAAAGTCATTTTGGGGTTAAATTTCAGTGAAGCCACCAAACAGAAAATTCAGTTATTTGCTTAGCTCTGGTCTTCCAATTCTAAACACAGCAAGAATGGATTGAAGAGAAGGCTCTTCCCTGTCTGATGCATTAATTATTTTGATGATAAGTACCAATAGTGATAGAGAATGACAACCCTTGATAAGTTCTTCCAAAGGTTACTCTCACTGTCAAAAATGTACACTTTATTTCCAGCCTAAAATTTCTCTAGCTTCCAATGGCTGGAAGCTGACCATGTTAAAACTCTGCTGGAATGAAGAGCCCACTATTAAACATTTGGTTCCCTACATAGCTATGGACTGTAATCAAGTCATCCCTTAACCTCTTCTTTAAGACTCAAGAAGCTCAATATAGTATGTTTTCTAGCCCTTTAATCATTTTGCTTCTTCTCTGAACCCTGTCCAGTTTGTCAATATTCTTCTTGACTTGTGAGCATCAAAACTGGATACAATATTCCAGCACCAGAGCACATGTTCTGCTGATTATGCACCACAACACCCCAATCTCTTTCCGAGTCCTCCATCTTTAACTATGGCCTACATTCCTAGATGTTTGCAGATACATTTTCATATAGGCATACTAAAATGCCTAGTATTTGCTGGTGCAAGGGCTGACCAAATATTCCTAGTTGTTCTGAAATTAATGATCTGTCCTCTTCATTATGTACCACTTCCAAATGTCATCTGCAGATTTTATCAATAATGTTTCATGCTTTCTTTCAGGTCATTGATAAAAATGTGAAACAGCATAAGGCCAAAAAAATTCTCTGCAGAATACCTCTAGAAAACATGAGCTGGCTGACGATCTCATTTACAGTTACACTTTGAAGATCTACTAATTAGCCCATTTTAATGGCCTAATATTAATTTCATATAATTCTTTTATGTCATTTTAGTTGTTTAATCAAATTGCCATGTTATCAAGTTTTGTGACTTAGTCTAAATATTAGATCCACCCAGTTAACAACCAAACTCAAAAAAGTTTGACAGGCTCTATTTGCCATAAGTCTATGCTACTGTGCATTTGTTCACTGTTTTGCCAGAGACTCAGTCTAACAGGCCATGAGTACCCAGATCAAGCTATTAACCCTTTAAAAAAGTTGCTACATTAGCTTTGTGCAACTTCCCCAGTGCTCAAAAAAAAAAACATGTTAATATTGATTTAAAAAACCCACACACAATCCAGTACCTTCCTCAGCAAGCTTTTAAAACTCAGATAAATTAAGGTTAGTCTTCAGTAGTTTAATAGTATGCTGGTGATAACCCTCCTTGCATTCCACTAGTACCTCTTCTGGAGGTTATTAGTGTATGTTTTATCTTAACTATAGAGAAGATATTTATTGAATACTTCTGCCTTTTTCTTTGTTACTGTTCACAATTCTACCATTTCCTAGGTTATTTTTTAACACTAGAACAGACTTCTTCCTCAGTTGTACAATTTTGACCTTATGGGCACTTAAGGTGTTCTTAAATGCTTCTCAATTATTTCTCACATTTTTCTGATCAAGTTCTTCCTCCCTGCTGATTTGACTAATTGTTTTCAATTTTGTGCAAGCTGTCCTACTAGAGTGGCAAGCATGTGATCTGGACTTCATTTTACTAGCACATTATAAATGTGATCATGTCATGATAGCATGTACCTGGCTAACCTACCATTAAGTTTAGTTCTGGGATTAGATTTGGAGCAATCTCCCTTCCACACCTGTAACCTAATTCTTGCCCAACAATTTAATCCATTTAGATGAATAAGTACTCTTACAAGTCAGATAGTTAAGAGTCTAAATCATGCTTGTCCAACATACAGCACAGGTAACAGAATCTGCCCCACCAAGGGCTTTTATCTGGCCCACTGAGTGCTGCTGCAAGATCCTGGGAACTGTTTGCAGCTATCTGGAATACTCTGTATTGCTACATCTAGTGCACTGGCAGATATTGGCAATTTGTTCAAGCAAAATCAATGCCAAATATCACACTAATTGTTATTTTACTAAAATTTAATAAAGGTCAATGTGTATGTCAGTGCCCCTGACCAAGCAAAAAGCTGCAGTGTGGCCCCTCACCCAAAAATGCTGGACACCCTTGGTTTAAGTGAATTTAGCCAGGCTTGTAGTTCTGGCACTGAACATAAATATGAGCACATAATGGCACTGGTGCTAGAGGTACCTAAACAGAGCCATTGCTTAAAAATCAGGGCCTCCATTTTAATGTATGTGAAGTATCCAATGGTAAATAAATGTGCACCAAGTTACTTTATACAAGATAAAGTGTTCCCAAAATTCATATCAGTACCTGAAGAAGTGTTCAGGCAGCTTCCCAGGAATTACTATGTAACCTGTTTACCAGTTTTAAAAATTTCTAATGCACCACATTTGTAGTATCCAGGCACCATCTACTTCTGGGATTTTGTTAGCTTGTGTCAAACATTCCCTTCTTTGAATAAGCCCAGGGAGAAGTTATATTTGATAAGCCTGAGTCAGTGAAATCCCAGGCCCACTGAACCAAGTGGCAAAATTCCCATTGACTTTGAGGAAGGTTTCAGCAACTCTATATGCAAATTGTCAGATTGCAAGGAGAAATCCTGTTCCCCTATAAATTGGTGCTACATTAAGAAATAGAGCCATTCTTTGCAGAATGGAAACACATGCACACACACTTTGGTTCACATTGCACAGAAAATAGTAAGATCTTTAGTAGTCAAGAGCTTTGCAGACAGATTCATAATAGGTGGCATTAAAGCCAGCCTCTACCTAGAGATCTCTTAAGATATGGTGGAAAGCTGCACTAACCTCAGTTGTGTTTAACAGTTGTATGTAGCTTTTACTTGCCTGGCTTTCCCACCATTGTCAGAGGTTTTTATTCTGAGAACCATCCCAGCCAAAACCATAGATGAAAATGATTAGTAGGAAGTTGGACCAAAAGCTGCCTTTCTGCTCTGGGGTTTGAGTGTCTTAGATGTACAAGACAGGGCTTGGGTGTCAAGTGGGGACAGACAGAGAAGAGTGAAGATCTGGAGGCTTAGGGTATAGGCAGGGAGACTCAGATGCTAAAGTCCATGGTCTGCAGAAATGGCAATGGAGTACTGTGTCAGACTCTTGAATTGGTGGGGGAGGATCCTGTCTATTACACAAAGCTTATTTATTCCTGTTTTATGTGAAGGAAGGGAGGCAGCACTTGGCCCAGTGGGAGGGAGAAGACAGGCTAAAATGCTTTGGAGTAGATAGATTTTGGCAGAATCCCTTCAGTGTCTTAGGGCCAAGTCTTGCTACCAGCTACCTCCACTGGTAGAAGATAGACCACAAATGCTGCCCAGAACACTCAGAAAAGCTGTGCTGGAACCTGTGAGCAAACTGTCAGCTACCAGAGTTGCTACCATGTTGTTGGACCCTTAAGCAGAAATTATGATTTTCCTGACCTAAAAAAGGTCCTTACCAGTAACTGTTCTTCAAGATGTGTTATCCACATCCATTCTCATTGGTGTGCATGGTCACAAACTTCTTTGCCCTTAGTAGACCCTGTAAAGCCAGCATTGGTGCCCCCTGGAGACTGCTACTCATGTCAGTGTATGAGGCACTGCCAGCCCTACACCCTCTCAGTCCCTTCTTTCTGTCAACTCTGGAAGCAAGCACAGAGGGCAAGTGTGGAACCTCAAAGTAACCTTTTTCTTTGAGTGCTTGCTCACATCCATTCCCATACAATGGATTCACAAGCCCCACCTTGGAGGTGGGAAGGAGTTAAGGACAAGTTTCCTGGAACACTGCCCTCCAGAAACTTGCATTATCCTTTGCCCATTGAAGGATGGTATAGTGGGCTGTGAAAGTATGGACTGATGACCAGGTGGCAGCCCTGCAGATATATTGTACTGGCATCTCAACAAGGAAGTCTCCAGATGATACTTGGGCTCAGGTAAAGTGCTATGACTGTCCCAGGCAAAGGGCACCTTTGCTTGCTTGTAACAGGTTCTGATGCAGGCAATGCTTCACAAGAAGATTGACTGGGCAGACACTAGCAGGCCCCTCATTCAATCTGCAATTGCCATGAAGAGCTGAGTTGATCTCCAGAACAGTCTTGTATACTCACTGTAGAAGACCAAGGCTCTTCTGATGTCCCGCATGTGCCATCTCTGCTCCTCCACCATATGGTATTTTGGAAAGAGTGGGGAGAAAAATCTTGGTTACAATAGAATGGAGAAACCACCTTTGTCAGGAAGGCTGGATATGACCTTATCCTTATGAAAGGCTATATAAGGCAGGGTCTGAGGTCAATACCCTGATCTTGGAGACCTCTTAACTCAGGTAATGATCACTAGGAAGGAAATCTTCCATAAGAGAATTATCAATGGGCATTGAGCCATGAGGTCAAAAGGGTCCTTGTCAGTCTGCAAAGACTTGGTTAAGGAACAAAGGAGGCATGGGGTCCCAAAACTTTGGATAAAACCTCTCAACCCCTTTCAGGAACCTCAAGTTCAGTTGGGAGAAGATTAAAATCCCCTCCAAAGGCTGGTCAGAGCCCAATATGGCTTTCAAATGGACCTTTAAAGAAGTTAGGGCTTGGCTCTGGAGTTTGAGCTCTAGCAAGTACTCCAGGATCACCTGCATTGATGAAGAGCCCAGCAAGATTGCTCTGGACTGGACCCAACAGGTAAATTGCTTCCATGTAGCACAATAGAAGATTTGTGTTGATGGCTTTCTGCTACCCCACAGGCTCTGTTGGGCCTGCACAGAGTAGGCCTGCTCCTCTGTGGTCCATTTTGTGCATCTGATGAAGTGTAATTCCATCCACAGAAGCTCATGCAATAAATTTGTTACTCTTTAAAGGTGCCACAGGAGTCCTTGTTTTACTCTACACAAAGTACTTAATGCTAACTATGCTGCATAACAATTCAATAGAACAAGCACAATGAAAACCAATAGGCACTTGCAGATGACAGGAGTAGAATGAAGTTCCAGCAACTACCGTATATCACATACAAGCCAAAAATTGTGCCCGAAAAATTGGCTTCAAAACAGGCACTTGGCTTATACTTTGGAGAATATAATGCCCCAGTCAGCCCTTTCCCTGACCATGTGGCAGGCCCGGGACCCAGTGTTGCTGGGTGGCCATCTTGGGCATTCAGCTGGGGCTGAAGGAAGGGACCCCAGCATCTGCAGCAGCCAAGTAAGAGGGCCTGGGGGGGTCAGCCTGGACTTTGAGGGGGGATTCAGGGAGGCCAGGGAAGTGGCAGCTGGGAGAGGAGGTTGGGGGGGTTCAGGGAGGCCAGGGAAAGTGGCAGGAGGACCCAGGGTTTTTGGGAAGCAGCAACAGGGACTGGGGATGGGGGGGGTGAGGGGGAAAGGGGTAGAAAGGGTGTTGGGGAGCAGGAGAACAACAGCAGGGAACTGAGAAGGGAGCAGGGGGTGGCAGTGACAAGCCAGCAGGGCAGCAGTGAGGGAAGGTCAGAGCAGGGGGGCTGCAGGAGGAGTAGGGGACAGCAGTAGGAAACTGAGAAGTGAGCAGGGGGTAGCAGTGAGGAAAGGGCAGAGCAGGAGGGAGGAATGGACAGCAGGGGGGACAAGGGAAAAGCGGCAGCAGCGATTTTGGGTAGGGAAGCTGTCAAACTCCAGAGAAAGCCCGAAGCAGTGGGTGGGGGGGTTAGGGGCCAAGGCCACAAGGGGATCTTGGGTCACCAATTTTAGCTTCTTTTTTGGGCTCAGAGTTGGGGGGTTGGCTTGTGTCCAGACTGGCTTATACCCAAGTATATATGGTATCTGCAGGCAGAAAGAAGAAAGAGCATAGGACTGGCAGTGTCTCATAAGGTGGCATGAGCATGTGACTCCAGGGACCACCAATACAGGCCCTATAGCATCTGCTACATCAAAAAAGTTCCAGTGACTGTATGGAGGCACATGCACACACCCCTAAATGGGGATGAATATGAGTGAGCACTCAAAAGAATAAGTGTGTTTCAGGTAAATTTCAGTAATAGCAATAAAAATGCTCTTTGTTTCAGCTTTAAAGAAAGATGCTCAAGAGCCAACTCCAAACCAGCCACCTGATTGGTGCTGCTAGGATTCCACAGATCATATAAATACTTCAACTGAAGTTAAGCAAAATCTGTTCAAGAGGAAATATGCAAACTGAAAGCAAGACCATTTCCACAAACTGCAGTACTGATTAACAAGTGTATTTGAATAAGTCTGTGCAAAGGCTGAAGCAATCTAAAAGCTAATACCAACACCATAAGATTTAGCTAAGAAAGTTCCCACACTCATAGCTTGTCACTTCTTAATAGTGAAATCATTGCCTTAACTTCCTCTCTCAACCTCCCCACCACATTCATACTCAGTCTGAGACACCCCCTTTTTCTCTTTTGTCAGGGCATACAAAACTTCAGTTCATCACCAGATAGAAGAATTCCTTCTGAATGGAAGGAAACTTTCACTTACTCCTTCACAATAGGGGCCCAGTAATGGCTAGAGCTTTTAAACACCGCTGTAATACAAATACACTATAAATAGCAACAATAAAAAAAGTGAAATTTCTGTTAATTTCTCTCTATGTTCAGGATCAGACTGGGGATTCCAAAAGACAACCTATAGCTAATAAATATGTAGCAAATGCCTTCAAGGCTCTACAGTTTTTGTGAAAGTCTAGAACAGCAGTGGCCAAACTTATGGAATTCACAAGCCACACAGTTTGATTATTAAGCCTTCAAGAGCTGCACTGAGGCATATAGCCATATACACTTTTACCTACTGAGTTGATTGGCTGAGGTTCTTCTGTGAGCCACACTTTTTCATTCAAGAGCCACATACAGCTCCTGAGCTGTAGTTTAGCAAATTCTGGTCCAGAAGTTATGCCAGGTTCCAAAGGGATAGCCTTGTTAGTCTAATTGAGTAAAAAACCCAACACACTAAACAAAACAGAAAACCAAACAAAAAAAAAAGTGCTGTGGCACTTAAACACTAAAAATTATTTATCACATGAGCTTCCATGGGAGAAAATTCCACTTTGTCAGATTCTTTGAAGATGGGGAATTTACAGAACAGGAGCAAAATAGATGCAGGGGAGTGTAAGTCATGGGATCAGGTCAGACTAAAGCATATCAAAGCAGTTAAAATTTAAACATTGGGAAACCACACATAGAGGAAGGTGAGATCAAGTCACCTGTTGTAATGAGAAAAGAATCCATCCATAGGCATGATTCAATCCTACTTTCCACACAAAACAAATCTGCATATCAGTTCCAATTTTGGAGTTTCTCAAGTCTTGATGTCACCCATTCACCCAAGCACAGTTGTTAACAGAGTGATCAAGAACATTCTAGATATTACAGCATGTTTATTTTAAACTACAGAAACAGTCTGTCACTCACTACACACCAGTTTGTCAGTTGTATCTATCAAGATTGGTATAAATAATGAGTGACAATATACCTGCATTCAGAATCAACTTCAGCATATGCAACACTGCACAACAAAATAGCCTTCTCTTTGAACACATAACAAAGAAGGGAGCTTTTGCCTTGAATGGAAGCTGCACTATAAGTCAATGGTAGCAATTTGCACTTGAACCCCTTGCTATTGCAGCCCTTAGCCACCCACATAAAGCATATCCCTCATTGCTGTGCTTTATTTTCAGTGGTTTCACCCACCCCTTTCTACATACACAAGCACCAGGCTCTCACACACCTTGTACTGAGCCACCAGCAGCAGAGTACTCAACTCGCTGCTGCTGCTGCTGCTGCTGCTGCTGCTGCTGCTATCTGTTTACTCACCTCACCTTTTCACCAGTAGCTGTGTTATTCTGGGAGCTTTTATAAACCTCCCAGGTTCCACAGCTGGTCCTCATTCCAGTTTCCAGCTAGTTTGCTCAGCTGGTTTCCCCTTGGCTGCAATTAGACTCAGCAGCAAGGGTTAGCACAGGCTGTTAGCAGCTCCCTGCTACATCACCGGTCTAGGCAACTTGATTTGTAAATCTGTACATAACAAAATCAGGCAGTTGATAAAGCAGAAGAATGTTTCTGTTGGTTTGTCAGTTTCTTCACAGTTCACCTGACCTGTAAATCTTTACAATGATTGTGTTGCAACTTAATTAAGCAAGGTGATTGTATAACTCAATAAATACATGATGAAATGAAGTGAAATCCTATGAAGAAAGCATAGAGATTATGAATACTAACATGAAAAACTCCATGGACTATCACAAGCAGTACCGACACAAGAAAGTGTAGGTATCACGAAACAGCCCATAACCCTTTATAGAGCATGCTTCTTAGAATATGAATAAAGGACTGTGTGCCATATGTGTCTAAACGTTTATGCATAGTAAGTAATGATGCACTTCATAGATCTTTTCATCCGTGGATCTCAATACCCTTAGAAAAACTGGATAAATCATGACACTTATAACAACCAGCTTTTACTTAGAGTTTTTCACCAAGATTGCAAAGTCATTTACAAGTGGTCAAATGCTATTAAACTTATGTTAAATATGGAAGAACTGAGGTGTAGAGAAGTTATGTATCTTGCCCAAAACATATAGCAAGTCAAGGACAGCCAGGAATAAACACTAGGGCTTCTTATTCTCAGTCTTAATAATAGACTCATAGAAACTGGAAGGGACCATGAGAGGTCATTGAGTCCAGGCCCCTACACCCACGGCAGGACCAAGTACCATCTAGACCAGAGGTGGCCAAACTTATGGAACTCAAGAGCCACACAAGTCGATTATTAAACCTTTGAGAGCCGCACCGAGGCATATAACCACATGTTTTTACCTACTCCAAAATTACTAAGCTTAAAATACATTGCGTGCTTTAACTTTACTGTAAAAACAGGACAAATAGTGATCCTACTAACATCAGATTCTAATAATTACTTAAGGTTACCATGAAAACTAGACGCAGAACACTGCAGGCTTGTGGCAAGTTTTTTAAAATCTGGGCAGTAACTTGTCAATGCAGTAGGTAAAAGCTCTCTCAGATGCTGATCTTTAAGTATTGCACAATGTTTTGAATGTCATTGTGGAATACAATACTTCAAAGCAGTAAGTTGTGCCAAAAATTGAAAGTAATCCACATTCAGTTTTAAACTTTTCTCCTTTGTATTTTCATTTCTCAGTATGCCACATGTTTAGGACTTGTAAAACACGATTTTATTTTAACAACGAGTAAGCTGCATTAGGCCCTATGAGAAAATCTAAACATGCTGGGGCTTCTCCAACCATGTAGTGCTTCCCTCCCCCACCCCTGTTGCCACTTCCGCATAGGCTCTTACCACACTGCTCCTTTTCTGCTCTT
This sequence comes from Podocnemis expansa, assembly GCA_007922195.1. Classification (NCBI taxonomy): domain Eukaryota; kingdom Metazoa; phylum Chordata; order Testudines; family Podocnemididae; genus Podocnemis; species Podocnemis expansa. The sequence goes on from ML681998.1 coordinate 17,006,302, forward strand.
GCCAGCCATGACTCACTTCTGCCCACCCCAACCCTGACCATGCTGCCCTTCCCCTGGCACCTCTGACCATGCTACCCCTTCCCTGCCAGTTCTGATCATGCTGCCCCTTCCTTGCCAGCTGGACCATGCTGCCCTTCCCTGCAGTCTTTGATCACACTGCCTTTCCCTGGTGGCAGTGACCATCCCTCGCTTCCCTGCCAGCTCTCACCACGCTGTCTTTCCCTGCCAGCAGTGACCATCCCCTGCTTCCCTGCCAGCTCTTACCATGCTGCCGCCTCTCTGCAGTCCCTGACCGTTGCATACTTCTCGCCACTGTCTCCCACCATGCGGCCCTTCCCTGCTGTGTTCTTCAGGGAGCCGCAATTTTTCTTGGAAGGGCTGCATGCAGCTCGCGAGCTGCAGTTTGGCCATGCCTGATATATACTTCTAAACTGTAGTTTCCACTTCATGACCCTGCAGTGGTTAAAGTATAATTTGATGGGCCTCAAAATCCTTCTTCACGCATCAGTGGGCCCCAGGCCAGGTAGGCATTTGCAACTGCTTCTCAGTACCACATATATTAGATATCACGCCATAAAAATATTTATAATTTTATATGGCATTTGTCTATATCAGGGGTGGCCAAACTTACGGAACTTAAGAGCCACACAAGTTGATTATTAAACCTTCGAGAGGCACTGAGGCATATAACCACATTTTTACCTACTCCAAAATTACTTAGCTTAAAATTCATTGTGCACTTTAATTATATTGTAAAAATGGGGCAAATTCCACTATCAGATTCTAATAATTATTTAAGATTACCATGAAACGAGGCCTATATAGTAAAAATTTAGCTGTTGCTAGATGTAGTACACTACAGGCTTGTGGCAAGTTTTTTTTTTAAATCTGGGCAGTAACTTGTCAGTGCAGCAGGTAAAAGCTCTCTGAGATGCTGATCTCTAAGTATTGCACAATGTTTTGAATTTCATTGTGGAATATGATGCTTCACAGCAGTAAGTTGTACCAAAAATTGAAAGTAATCTATGTTCAGTTTTAAACTTTTCTCCTTTGTATTTTCATTTCTTAGTATTCCACATCATGTTTAGGACTTGTAAAACATGACTTTATTTTAACAATGAGTACGCTGCATTAGGGCCTATGAGAAAATCTAAATATGCTATGGCTTCTCTAACCATGTCACACTTCTCTCCCTACCCCCTGTTGCCACTTCCCTGCCATCTCTTGCCATGCTGCTGCTTCTCTGCTCTCCCCAACCATGCCGCACTTCTGCCTCCCACCCCATCCTGGCACCTACCATGCCTCCACTTCCCTGCCCATATTTCTGCCAGTAAACTTATTCACTAAAATACTCATGGACAGTGAAGACAAAAGGGTCTGAGGACTCAGACACAATTAATTTTAAAATGACAGTTATAGTAAGGGAAAATACTGCTCTCATCTTAATCCTGTGAAGAGATGCACACAGGGACACCTTTTCAACTGTTCAGAATCACAACAGATCAATGAGAATTTATGGGGACAGAAAGTGCAAGATCAGAGCCTGTTTCAGTAAGTGCTTTGGGCTGTGTTCACACAGCATTTTTATTTCAAAACAATGAGGTTGTTTCGAAATAAGAAATGCCATGGCCACACAACGCACGGCCATTTCGAAACAAGCAAACCCCTTGTTTCGAAATGGCAGCTGTCCCTTCGAAACGGCTTAAACCCAATCCATTTCAAAAGGACGGTTATTTTGAAACTGTTGGTTTTGAAATAAAGACGTTAGGACATGTTATTTCGAAACAATTGTTGTTTCAAAATAGCTATGGACCTTCCTCCCAGGGTGCCGGGCGCCCCCCTCTCCCACCGCGGGGCTTGTCCTGAGCCCCATGGCAGGGAGACCGGCGCCCCCCCTCTCCCACCGCGGGGCTTGTCCCAAGCCTGAGGCAGGGAGACCGGCGCCCCCTGCCGCGGGGCTCGGGACAAGCCCCGTGGTGGGAGAAGGGGGCGCCAGGTTCCCTGCCACGGGGCTCGAGACAAGTCCCACAGCAGGGAAAGCCGCACTAGACCCCTGCCAGCTGGGGAAGCCCCTAGCCCTGGGGGGCTGGCTGGAGCCATTGCAGGGGCTCCCACCAGCCTGCCTGGGCTAGGGGCACCCCTAGCAGGTGGGGATCTAGCAGCTGCTGCCCAGGGCTGGGGGATCCCTCTCCTTCGGGGCTTTTTCCCCTGCCTGGCTCTCCGGGTGAGAGCCAGGCAGGAGATGTAGTGGCAACATGGCCTGCAGGGGGGTTGCCACACCTCCCATGGTGCCCTGCCCCGGAACCAAAATAGCATGCCCACGTGTGGACATGCTATTTCGATCCCCGCTTTTTGCTTATTTCGCGGACTGTTTTTTTAAATTTCAAAATAACTTGTTTCAAAACGGCTTTTTTCGAAACAAGCCCTCTGTGTGTGAACATAGCCTTGGAGTCCATGCACAGAAGATACTATGGAAAAAATCCCATTGAGTTTATTCAGTTTTGGGTCAGGCCCTGTATAAATTCTAAATATCAATATTTGGTTTTTATAATACAAAGTAAAATCTTTATCGGTCAGAGATTTTTTTCAGAAAGTTTACAACACAATTTTCCATCCTCAGCCCTTCACAACAATTACTCTCCTCTAATGCTCTCAGATACCCATAGCGTCATTCATGAAGACTACACTGAAATATAAATGGATTTTGACTACTGGTATACAACAAAGGAGAATTAATACATGTTGAATGCTATTTAATCAGTAGAAGTATAGTGCTGCTATTGAACTTTGCAGTGAATGTAAATTATCTTGGTAATTGACTTAGTTATATTAATTAAAATTTTCTTATCAAATAAATGTGCTAGCAGTTCCTTCTGCAAACAGATGACATACTGATGTCTCAGGCACACTTGTTCAATGGACTTAAGGAATTTTTTTTCTAAAGCCAGTTTTCAGTAGTGGTGGTCTATCTTAAGTCTAAATCATTTTGCATGCTGAAAATGAACCATGATCCATAATAAGTACTTGTAGCATTCTTTAAATAGAGGGTTTTTAATAACCTTTTGACAGTAGTCAGTAGTTTTGGATGTAACACTTGTGTCAATTTTCAGTCGTTTCTGATGATTCTTATTTAATTCTCAAAATAGAAATACAAGAGAAATAATTTTGCATTATATTACAATATCTGGAAATGCCAGGTGATTTTTAAAAAAGAAAATTACTTTACAATTGCTTTTCAGGTTTCAATTGCTAATTATCATCACTTATCTGTAGTTCATTGTAGACTTGTTCTTGAGCAATTTATGTTGCCAGTTTTAAAAATATTTACCCAAAAACAATATCAAAAAAGAAAAGTATTTAAAAAATCATGCACTGATGTAATTAAAGACTGTATCATTATGCACACAGACAAGGAGGGTAGAAATTAATATTGTGGGGGTAAACTGTAGAATCTGGCAGTTACTTGCTCTGAGTGCTTGCCTTTCCCTGCTGGCTCTGACAATGCTGCCCCTTCCCTCCCGGCTCTTACCAGGCTGCTTTTTCCAGCCGGTGAGGCTGTCCCTGACAACTGCAGATTTCTCGCCCCTCGGTCGTGCCACGCCACCCTTCCCTGCTGCGCTCTCCCGGGAGCCGCAATGGTTCTTTAAAGAGCCACATGCAGCTCAGCCACATCTGATCTAGACCATCCCTGCCAGGTGCTTGTCTAACCTGTTCCTAAAAACTACCAGTGATAGAGATTCCACAACCTCTCTAGACAAATTATTCATGGTTCATCACCCTGATGGTTAAGAATTTTTTCTTAATGCCCAACCTAAACCTGCCTTGCTGTAATTTAAGCCCATTGCTTCTTATCCTAGCATCAGCAGTGAAGGAAAATTTTTCTCCTTCCTCCTCATAACAACCTTTCAGGTACTTGAAAACTGTTATGTCCCCTCTCAGCCTCCTCTCTTCCAGACTCAACAAACCCAGCTCTTTCAAACCTTCCTCTTACGTCAAGTGTTCCAGATCTTTAATCATTCCTCTTGTTCTTCTCTGAACTTTCTCCAATTTTGTCCACGTTTCCTGAAACGAGGCATCCAGAACTAGACACGATACTCCAGTTGAGGCCTAAGCAGGGTGGAGTAGAGTGGAAGAATTATTTCTGGTGTCTTACTTACTCTTGTTAATACATCCCAGAGTGCTGTTTGGGTTTTTTTTTTTTGCAACAGTGTTACACTGTTGACTCATATTAAGCTTATGGTCCGCTATGATACCAGATTCCTTTCTGCAGTACTCCCTCCTAGGCAATCATTGCACATTTTGTATGTGTGCAGTGGATTGCTCTTTCCTAAGTGGAGTACTTTGCATTTGTCTTTATTGAATTTCATATTATTAACCTAATACTATTTCACTGGTGTCTGGTGTCCCATTCACTGAACCATACTAAATTACGTATGTATATGATTTACATAGTATACAGATTTTTTTACATGCACATTTTAAAGTACATTATAACAAGAGTTCTCCAAAAATCAGAGGGTTTGGAGGGTGGAGGGTGTTCAGAAAAAAATTATTTTATTTTATTTTATTTTTTGTTAAAAGAAATAAAGATTTTCAGTTTTTGGCAAACAAAACCCACAATATTTGAGCCAAATACTGCTAAGAAGGAAACTTTTCCCCTGAAAAAGAAAAACAAGTTTTTGGCCTAAAAGGTTGGGGTTTTGGCTTTTGACAAAAAAGTCAAAACTGTTCTAGGAAGTCAGACACTTCCTGTTAAAAAACTGTTAACCTGAAACCCAATTTTCCATTAGAAGTTGAAAGAGAAAATTTTGACCACCCTGAATTAGAACCTTAATTTTCTGAAAGGTTTCATCGCACTTTTGCCACTCAGAAATGTCTTTGCACTTTTCCCCCCAGACTTCATTTATTCATGTAACACCTTCCCTGACCAGATCTGTTGTAAGGGTGCCATCTCCTCTTTCAGATTCCTTCTCATAGTCCACTTGTGCTGTGACACCTATATGAAAGTCAGCCAAACTATGGCTATATCCACATTTGAAAAGTTAAGTTGACTCTGTTAAGACTCTGTTAAAATCAACCTTGTTAAGTCGACTTAGAAATCGACAACTTTTTCAAGAATAGACATGGTGAAGAGCCGTGGCTCCCTGCTGAAAAGGGACCTGTGGGGGTCCCAGCAAGAAGGAAGCCTGTGCTCCTTTCTCCCTGGGAAGCCCTGGCTCCCTTTTCAGCAGGGAGCCATGACTACCTTCTCAGCAAGGAGCCGCAACTCCCTTCTTGCCAGGGAGCCCTGGAGAAGCTGGCTGCTTGCCTGGTGGAAGGGGATTTCCTCACTGCTTGAGCCCCTGCTGGGGGGCTGAGGGGGAATCCCTCACCGCTGCAGTCCCGGCTAGAGTGACAGGGGAATCCCTTGCCACTGCAGCCCAGGCCTGGGAACTCCCTTTGGCCAGAGAGAAGAGAGCCGCCTCTCCCTTGTTCCCGGGGTGAGCCGGGGCTCACTTCTCCATGGGAGGCGTGGGTCCTGGGAAGAAGGGAGCTGCATGGGGCTGCCCCAGCCCCAGCTGAAATGGCAATGATTCACCAGCAACTCCAGCTGGGGCTGCAGTGGGAAGGGAATCCCCCGCCACTGGGCTGGCAGCTGGTTTCTCCAGGGCTCTCCTGTCTGGGGAACCCCAGTGGCTCACTTCTCCAGGCAGCCTCACGGGGCTCACTTGTCCCAGAGCCTCGGCTCCCCAAGCCATGGCTCCCTTCCCCCAGCCCAGGACCGTTACTACGGGTGGGGGGTCAGGACCCAGGGCCTGCTCCCCCATGGCTCTGATCCTGCTCCAGGGCCTGATCCGGCTTCAAGCTGCTTGGAGGAGGTTTGAAGCCGGAGTGGGTTCCTGCCACTTTCCACAAGCAGAAGAAGCCATCTCCAATGCTCCTGCCACATGCAGGCGTCCGCAGAAACCGGCTCTGGCATTTAAGCCTCTTGTGGGAGGCTTGAAGCAGAAGCTGGTTTCTGCCACTGCCCACAAGTGGCAGGAAGCTCGGAGACAGCTCCTGCTGCTGGTGGGAAGTGGCAGGAACCAGCTCTGAGCCTCCTGCCACTTGCTGGAAGTGGCCCAGAGCTGGATCTGGCCCCTTCCGCCACCCCCTTGGCTGCCAGCAAGCCAGGGCAGCGGGCAAAGCCAGCTCCAGGACCCACCACCAGGGCGGCAGCCGGCAAGCCCTCCTGGGGAGCCAGCTGGCTGGGGGACCTGCCCCCCAGGCGGCAGTTGGGGTGCCCCACAGTCCCTCCCCTGCTGCCCCACCAGCAGCAGGGGATGCAGGGCAGGGGGATCCCTAGCCTGGGGGCTTTTTCCCCTGCCTGGCTCTCCAGGTGAGAGCCAGGCAGGGGACTGGGTGGCAACATGGCCCTGCCAGGGGGCCATGTTGCCACACCTCCCAGGGTGCCCCTCTCCTGAATCAAAATAGCAAGTCCTGTGTCAGGACTTGCTATTTCAATTTGGTGTTTTTCCTTAATTTGATTTAAGTTAAATTGAATTAAGGATTTTATTTTGAATTAGCTTATTTTGATTTAACTTAAATTGAAATAAGCGTGTACATGTAGACATAGCTAACATGCCTGTCAGTTAGGAGTTGGTAGTATCCCATTATACAGATGTGGAGCTGATACCCAGGTCCACAAAGGCCCCTAATTTCCACTGAAATCAATGGAAGTGAGGACACTAAATACCTTTGTAGTTCTGGATCAGATTGCTTAAGGTCAAAAATTTCCACTAATGTTGGTTGCCCAATTTGAGATGTCTATGATCTAATTTTTCAGAGTTCTTAGTGTTATAGGGCACATAATAGATTCAAGACACAGCTCCCATTGACTTCAGTTCCTACAGGGACTGCTCAGCACTCATGCATATCAGACCAGGGTATCAAGCTGGGTGCCCAGGAAAAGAGGAATGCACAATTAGTGACCACCTGTGAAAAGTCTGGTTTAAGTGATTTGGCCAACATCACACAAATCTTGCGGCAGAGGGAGAGATAAAATCCTGTTCCCTGGACAGCATTCAAGTGCCTTTACCCTGAGACATGTCTCATTCTTTTCTGAAGTCCTCTGCCTCATTTACTACATATCTTCTAACTACTGCAATGAGGCAGGGGTCTGCAATTACCTTCACTCCTGGCCCATGTGCAGATTCATCCGGTGCACTGAATGAGGCAGCAGGGATCCAGTGGGAAAAAAAGACCTGGAATCAGAGCAGCACAACATTGTGCCAAATAGTGACAAAGCAGTGCCCTTCAGTTTTAGGGGAAGAGTAACTCAGATGATAAAAATTCTGGATGATGCTTTCCAGGCTAAATGGTCACATCAAAATTAAAATCTCCAGTGAGGACTAAATGAAAAATGAAGATGGCTGCTACCTCAAGCAATTTGGAACTCATTGCCTCATGACATTAGGCCAGCCAACTATAACTATTTTTAAAAACAACCTATGGGAGAAATAGAAACCCAAACCAAAACTCCTGTATGAAAATATCCCTGACCTTTGAGCAAGTTTAGGAGCAGAATAAAAGCCCAAGATTATTTAAGTCATTTGGCTTCTTTTAACTGAATCATTTTCTGTACATTACCTGAGGACAGAGCCTTTCTTGATGCGTACAATGGGCCAGATTAGTATTCTTTGCACAGACAAACCTCCAGGTAATTACAGTAGGAAGTCTGGAGGCACAAAGAACATAGAATTGGCTCTGTATGTTTTCAGGCCTGTCAATAATTTGGAGCGAACTTTAAACAGTTCATCAAGGTCCCTTGCTCTCCATGGCAAGATTCTCTTACATTCAGCAACAAGGAAGCTGGATTCTGTGGTATGCCAGGGAGGCAGAGTGGCAATCCTTTGGCAGCTTTAGCTAAATTTGTACAATGGAGGTTTTAATGAATTAAATCTGAAAATGAGTATTATACTCAGCACAGCATTTTTGGTGTTTGAAATTGAATTGAATTTTACACTTCTGAATATTTAATTTATTATGCCATAGACTGTATAGTGAAAACACAATTAGATATCATGGAAGTTGTCAGGGGAGAAGAATAAGGTTCTGGCAGCTGGGTAGGGGCAGTAGGGGCTTTTGGCATTTGAGAAGATATGGGAAGCCATTTAGGATTGTGGGATAAGATATTGGCTGGATATTTCTGCTACAGCCATCAGCAGTGAAATAGTTATTACTGTTGACATAATGCTATCATCATTAGGGTTTAGTCAGTATTCCACGGAAATGTGTCAGTCAGTGCACACTTCCCTCAGAGCTATTATCTGGGATTAAAAAAACAAGGAGTCATGCTGATCCTATGTTTTACATCCCTTTATACACCCCCTTGCATTTATTTTCATTCCATTCTGTAAGTTCACCCATCTTCGAAGCATCTGACAAAGTGGGATTTTCTCCCACAAAAGCTCATGTGAAAAATAAATCTGTTTGTTAGTCTTAAAGTGCCACACGACTCCTTGGTTTTTTTTGCTAGACTAGACTAACATGGCTATCCCTTTGGAAATGTCTGTGCACCTTACATGGTCTTACATAACGATGCTGTTTGTACTTGGTTCTTATCTGGGAAGGTTTCTTCACAACCATAAGGGCTCGAAACAGGCAGGTTTTTGTTTTGGTTTTGAAGTGAGACAGTCTATAGCCCAGTTCTTCAGTATTTCAGATTAAGTGGGTTTTTAAAGGATTTTATCTCCCTGCTACACATATGCTTTTCTCTTTCAAGCCAAGGAATGGTTTTCTTTCCATTCATTCTGTGGGTCTAGTGTTGTCTCTCAAGACATAGTTAGATCTTTTCTCTAGACCAGTTGTTCCTAACCTTTTTGAGTATGAGGACCCCTTTTTAACATCAAAAACTTTTGTGGACCCCCAAATAATAATAGTTGTTAGTGGGGACTGACTGCGGGCAGTGGTGCTGCAAAAGGGCAGTAGAGGACCTGGCCCCCGCCTGCTTCCAAGGGGTGGGGACATATCCAGGGTGTGGCTGGTCACAGCAGGCAAATACATAATTCATTTAGAGCCATCTCCAACATGGATCGCTGGCCAGCAGCAGATGGGGGAGGATCGGGCCTGGGCCGCCTGTTGCTGGCCAGCAACAGCTGGGGCCAGATGTATTCACGGACCCCTTGCAATAACTCCACAGACCCCCAGGGGTCCCTGGACCACAGGTTGGGAACCACTGGTCTAGACCAACTGGTAAAGCTGGTATTCTGGCATAATTCCAAAGATTCATTGTATTCTTTCACTCCCCCAATCATATACTTATACTTGCACACAAGTGCTTCTAAAAGGATGCTGCATGAGCTGTGAGCTCTGATCTTCAGTGGTTCATGCTGCAACAAAATAAATTTGATCTATCCTCTTCTCAGCTAAAGAAGACTATTAAAGCCAATGGTTTTGGTTTTTGTTTTCTATATATACACTATGTTGCACCCTCCTGGGAAGAGCATAAACTCCATGTTCACATTTTCCACTCAGAGGGAACATTGGACTTGTATCACAGCACATAAGGAGGGAAAGAGATTCATAGGCAGGTGTCACAGTGATTATTTGCTTTGACATCTCATTCACCTCTACTGTAGCCACCAGAATGGAAAGTTTGAAAATGTTTGAAATGCACCCTGAAGGCTGAGATCCAGAAAACACAAATGTTAGGAAATTCAAAATGATCTATTTGAGAGTTGTATACGGCCACATGCCCCATAGTATCTGAGCATGGTATAATTATCACAACAACCACAGCAATCCTGCTGACACTGGGATCCTGAAATAGATGACACAAGGTATATCACAATCAGTGGAACTTGACTCAGAGAGCCAGGGTGTCCTGGAGTGACTCTTACTGCAGGATGCCAGAGGAACAGGAAATGTGGCGAATTAGGTGGGAAGCAATGCAGCCACATGGGCAGACCAAGGCACTGGGTTTAATGAGGTTTTCACTGGTTCAGCTTATCCTGTATTCAGCTGCATCCTCTGCTAATGAAATCTGGTGACAGCATCTGAGCAACATTCTTGGTGATGTGTGTCCTGGAACTTGATGTGAAGCCCACGGGGGCCCTGGATTTTGTGGATATGAACCTAGCTCAACAAGGGAGCTGGGGAAAGGAGAACTACAGGCCTGGCCATGTGGAAGGATGACAATAATAGGAAAATAAAAATGTATTTTACCTTACTGGGGAACAGGGCAAAGCAATCTGCCACTTCTACAGCTCAACAGTGCCTCTAGCTTCATGGCAGTCCTGGGAGCCCTGGATCTATTGTTTCCCAAAGCAGAAAGAAACTACAGAGCGATGCATGTTTTCACCTGAGATCATGCCATTGTTACTGCCTTACTCACTCTGGCTGCTATGTGCAGTTCTGGGAATTTGACAAGTCTGTGGACTTCGGATCATCCCATGCAGCAGCAGCAGCTTCTGGAGAAAGATTATCTCACATTAGGTGGGGAGTGGACAGCAGAAGCCTCCAGAGAAATTATGAAAGCCCTAGGAGGCTTAACGTCTCCAGAAGTACACGGAGTGAAACAAGAGTAAGAAGGGCAGGTGGCCAGGTTCCTTACCAATAATGAAGTGCATTTCATTTGAGAGACAGCATGAGCTGGTAAAATGGAGGACAGAATTGCAAGAACTGTGACAAAATGAACTATTTTAGCAGTAAGTGCCAGAACAGAGACAGTCCCAGAAAAATTCGGTCAGACTTGCACAAGAGGAGACTAGAACATGAGACCGCAGTGATGACATCACAACTTGCTCCTTAAAGCCACGAGCTTGAATCAGGTTCAGGCTGTTGGGACAGCAAAACAACAAGGGACAAGACCAACCTCTGTGCACATGACTATAGAAAAATGCCCTGTGGAATTTCAGCTGGGTAGCAGAGTGTCCTGTAATGTGATTCCTTGGGGGTCAGATGGACTCAAACACTCATTAAAAAGAACAAGCTCCATCTATGCTCTCACTGTATGTTATTAATGTTGCCTGTAGGCAAATGTGATCCCATAGTAACTAACCTGAAAAAAAAAAAAAACAGATGGTATCAGCTGAAGTTTATGGTGCTGGATGGTGAGCACCACAAACTCTTTTTGGCGAATATAACCATAGAAATCATGGGTATGTAGCAGGACACAAAGCAGAAGGAGAATGCTATGGACAATGAGACAGCATAAAAAGCATATAGGGATGTTTTCAAAGGTAATAGATATCTGAAGGAAAACTGGAAATAGTCCTCACAATAGAATCTGGGCTTACCATAAAGAAAAATTCCAGTGGCATCATGTGATCCAATACACAAAGAACTTGACAGTCTGCAGACAAGGGTATAATAGCACACATAGAGGTCTACAAAGCCTGGGTAAGCAGCATGGTGGTAGTAAAGAAGCCATTAACAAGCAAATTGCTCATCTGCATGGTGCCACTGAACTGGATATTGAAAAGGTGCCCGTATGCACTGCTGACAATTGATAACCTCTTGCCAGAACTTTTGGAAGCCAGCATCTTTACAGTCTGTGATGTGAAGAAAAGATTTTAGCACAGAAACCAGCATAACAAGTGCAGTATGATGATAAACTTTGCAGCACCATTTGTTCACCTTAGATGGTTATGCTTGTCAATGGGGGTAAGCCCAGCACCAGAGATGTTCCAGACAAGACTCACCCAAGAACTGGAAAAGATGCTTGAGGTAGAAATAACTGCAGATGGTATTGGAGAAGGGAGATTTGCAGGTAAGTGACAGGGAGACAGGAGTCACTTCTACTGCAGTTGCCTGTTGGGGGAATCAAACTAGTCACCATTCAAGTCTGTGGTAAAGACAAGACTCCACTGTGACAACATTCTAGCAACCTCTAGCTGATGGGACACAGTGTTGCTTCAACTGGGCACACTTATTTGTTTTTAAAGTTTCTTTTAAAATGTTTGTAAAACAGGGAAGATGTGCCATGATGAGTGGCATTAGAGTCAGAGGGTCCGTGTTCCCTGGAGGGACTGTTACTGACAAGCCACCAACGGAACTAGGAATGCAGGAAGTTAGGCTAAAAGCAACCCAGCCACATGGACAGAGCACTGTGCAGGATTTAATAAATTTTCACTTGTTCAGTTTAACCTGCATAGACTGTTGCTTTGCCCTTTCCAAAGGAAACACAGGGGACCACAGCACCAGGCCAACAGAGCTGCTGCACCCTTTGCATGTGTGTTTGAGGGAGGGAAACTCTTAGTGGGCACCTTTCTGTTACCAACACCCTTTTATTGTTTGATACAAAGGTCAGAACGGTCACTAAGCTGCCTAGTCCTGCTCTCACTATTAATGGCAAATGCCTGTTGATTTTGATAGGGATAGGAAATGACTCAGGATTCTGATGATATTTTAATGCCATGAAATGTAGATTTAAGTAACACACTGCAGATGAAAAATAAATCAGACTAATAGGTAATATTAAAATACATGTAATCAAAAATAAAGGCCAAAATTTGGAGGTCAAGGACTGGTTTAGAATTAGTTGATCTGTTTTCACTTAAATAAAAGTTAGGACTTTTTCCCATGGAAGAGAGAAAATAGGGTTTTTTTTCTCCTTCACTGGTTTCAGTAAACATCACACAAATTCTTCCTAACACACCTAGAAAGGATCTAGAATCTGTTCAAGAAAACAAGGAGTGTGAGACACTTAGGCTTCTGGTTGTTCCAGTCTGTGCACATGAAATCAATGATGTGGACAGTGAATTAATTACTTTTCCCTTTTATTTACCTTAGCTGGCAACACCTGCTCTAGACACTTTGCAAGATCCTGTCAACTGCAGTATTGTTTGCTAACCTTTTAAAATGCTCTGATGGGCATCTGGTTGCCTTGTTAGCACCAGCTGTTTTGTGTCACTTGCAGCAGCAAAGGGCTTTGCTTTAGGCCCATGCAGGTGCTTTGGAAATAATCACGGGCAATCTTGGTACCTCATAAAAGCTGTTCTGTTTGTTTAATTGTCTTTGCATAAGAGCTTCTAATTACAGCTGTGTGGAAAATTTCACACACATACCACAGCCTCAGACAAAATGTGTCTTTCTGAGTAATGCAAAGAAAACATCTTTCCACCTGATTTGACTGCATGACATTTGTTGTAAATGCACCTGAAAGGTCAAATAGGGATAAAATGCTAAAATTGAAATGGAGACCTTATCTGCATGAGGTATTAGCCCTAATTTCAGTCATCAGTAGCCAGCAAACATCATAGTTGCACTAGCCCAAATCCCTAGCATAGACAAGGAAAACTGTGATTTGCCCTGCTTTCCAATTTATGCGCTAGGGGTTTGCACCAGGGTAGCCACACTGATCACTAACCACCAATGGCTGAAATGAGCTAATGCCTAACAGAAACAAGGTCTTAACTCACCTTCTTTGCTTAAGTTCCAAAGTGATAGCCATGTTAGTTTAGTTAAGGGCTAAATAAAGACTTTGCATTTTTTTTTTTATTATAACAGGTGATTTGACCTAATCTTTCTCTATATCAGGGGTCTCAAACACACAGCCTGCAGGCCACATGTGGCCCCTAAGGCTATTTCCTGTGGCCTGTAATGGTACTATCATTACTGATGTTTGCAGTAGTGTTGTATGAAAAGGTTTCAGTGGTGTGGCCCTTGGGCTAATGTACTAGTCCTCATGCAGCCCTGTACTAGTCCTCATGTGGCCCTTGTGGTGATCTGAGCTTGAGACCCCTGCTGTATATGCTGTTCCACAGTGTTTGAATCTTAACAATTGCTTTACTTTCGTGTTACAGTATGACCTCATTCTATGACTTACACTTCCCTGTGTTTATTTCCTCCCATTCTGTAAGTTCCCCCATCTTCAAAGCATCTGACAAAGAGGGATTTTCTCCCATAAAAGCTCATGCATCAAATAAATTTGTTAGAACTTAAAAGTGTCACAGGAATCCTTGTTTGTTCTTCTTTGCTTAGTTATTATCTGAATTCTGGTAATGAGAGTAGTGACACTCACTTGACTAAGTAATACTGTGGGTAGGGAACTTTCAATGTTGATACAATTAATTGAATTAGACTGCTGACCAATGGATATTTAACATGACATGTATCTATACATGCCTACAGGGAATGAAGAGCATGAACAAGTTAAAAGTGTCTGCCCTTGTAATTCTTCTTCAGCTCTTCTGTTCCTTAAAGATGAACTGCACTGCTTTTAAAACAAACAAACAAACAAACAAACAAAGGGCTGGATTGTGGCTAAACAACCTGCCCTGTATAATGAATACTCTACAACTACACTTCCCCAAATGCATTCCAGGGAAGGAGCTGTGGATTTGGCACTGGTGAGGCTGCATCTGGAATATTGCGTCCAGTTTTGAGTTCCCCACTACAGAAAGGACATGGATAAATTAGGAAGAGTCCAGCAGAGGGCAACAAAAATTATTAGGGTACTGGTGCACATGACTTAGGAAGAGAGACTGAAGGAACCAGGCTTATTTAGTCTGCAGAAGAGAAGACTGAGGGGGGGATTTGATAGCAACCTTCAACTACTTGAAGGGGTGCACCAAACAGGAGGGAGCTAAGTTATTCTCAGTGGTGACAGAGGACAGAACATGGAGCAGTCTTTCAAGCTGCAGCTACAGAGGTCTAGGTTGGATATTAGGAAAAACTTTCTCACTAGGAGGGTCATTAAACACTTGAATGTGTTGCCTAGGGAGGTGGTGGAATCTCTGTCTTTGGAAACTTTTAAGACCTGGTTGGATAAAACCCTAGTTGGGATGATTTATGGGGAATACACCTGCTTTTAGCAGGGGATTGGACAAGATGACCTAATGTGGTCCCTTCCAGCTCTAATAGCCTATGATTCTGTGATTCCTTCTCTGCTCCCACCTTGGGTCCTGAGTGGCAGCAATCTGCTACTCGTCCATACCTGTAACAGATTACTATCTCCCATGCATCAGCTCAGCTATGCTGGCTGCTGCTGTGGGGTGGGTGAGAGGCCTGATGGAGCAAAGGTCGCATCCATTTTCTTCCTCTTGACCTTTTCATTCACTCACCTATGCAGGGATAGAGGAAGTACTGGATGCACAGTCCTTGCTTCCTCACCCCCTTGTGATATAGAGAGGCCATGCAGGGTCATGGAATGTGGTAAATCTTACTTTCCTTTTTGCTCCTGCACTGCTGCACAGCCCAGAGCATGATCTGCTCCTAAACAAATAGAAAACATCATTAAGATTTCACATAAAGAACAGGAAATGTACTTAGGTGTAAAAGTTGCAAACACAGGAGAACTTCCGTAGAATGCTGCAGGACAGGTGATGCTGGCAGTCCATACAGCAGTTTTTGCTAAGACTGCAGGGATTAGTTAAGAACTGATAATCTCACAGCTGGAGACAAGACCAGCTCACCTGTATGTTAGTTTTGCTGAAAATAGGTATTAGTCATATAAGAATATATTTAGTGTTTACACCCTATGAAATGCTTGTAAATTGCTGCATGCATGAATCTCACTTGCAACGTCTATTCCACACTAAAAGAAAATATATAAGTTTTGCTTTATAACTTTGAAAAGGTTTACTCTGAACCTGTGATCCCAGGCAGAGGAATTGTCTCCTCCATCCAGCCAGAAGGACTATCAAAGGGTATGTCTGCACTGGGGGGGGGGGGGAGGAAGGGCTCTTTTAAGCTGACTTGACAAGGTTGACTTTAACTCAACCTTGTTAAGTCAACTTAAGTGTATGCGTACACTGTCTCCAGTGTAGACATATGCACCCCTCCCCCACCCTGGGTCCTGATCCAGCTCCAGGGGCCCAATCCAGCCCCAGCCACTGCCAGGAGGTGGCTGGGAGCTGGATCCAGCCCCGAGGCACTAGCTGCAAGTGACAAGGGGCTTGGAGCCAGCTTGGGCTCCCAGGCACTTGCCAATGGTGGTAAGACCCAGTTCTGAGCCCCTTGCCACTTGCATCAAGTGGCTCAGGGCCAGATCGGGCTCCAAGCCACCTGCCAGCGGTGGCTGGGGCTGGATTGGGCCCCTGGAGACAGATAGGGAAAGCCGACTTACAGGGCAAGTGATATTAAGACGAATTAAGCAAGTGCTCAAGTCAGTTTAATAAATTCTAAATTAGGCCAGGGAGTTCCTTTGGTTGACTTAAGGCAGGTTGAGTTGACCTGAGGCTCCAGTGTAAACATACCCAAAATCAGCAAAGCAAGCAAGGAGTCCTATGGCACTTAAAGATTAACAAATTTATTTATCACATGAGCTTTCATGGGAGAAAATCCCACTTCATCTGAGGCTTTGAAGATTGGGGAATGGAAGTAAAATAAATTCAGGGAAGTATAAGTCATGGGATCAGGTCATATTATAACAGCAAATCAAAGCAGTTGCTAAGATTCAAACACTGGGAAACAGCACATGGAGAAGGTGCAGTCAGATCACTTATTGTAATGAGAAAAGAAACCATAGTTTTAATCCTGCTTTCACACAATTGAATCTGAATATCAGTTTCCATTCTGGTGTTTCTCTTTGAAGTCTTGATGTGCTACTGACTTGCTAGAAGCTGGGGGTCCGGGTGCATAGGGGATTTGCGGTCAGCTTTCACCTAATGTGTAATGGCGGCTTAGAAACCTTGAGTAACCAAAGGTTGACTGCTGCCAAATTTGCCCCAAATATACACTAAGGCATAGTGATCAAGGAGTTCACATTTCTGACTGGCTTGGTGAAATCTAATTGTAGAACACATAACAAGTTTGGGGTGACTGCCCTGTTTTTGACCTCTGCTCTGAGTAGGCATTTACGGTAGTGAGCCACTGCAGACAGCATGAAACCACAATTACTCTGGAAACCTATTGAATGTCATAGAATGACTTTACTACAGGGAATTTTAAACTATCCTACAGACCACGGCATGCAGCTAACAAATCTGTTTCTATTCTCACCTGTTTCCAGGGGAGCCCTCCTTCTTGCTGGTACAAGGCACAGTCCTACTCATGCACTTATTCTACATTTTTAAAAGTGGGTTTGCAGTCTCCTTTTGACTGATAACGTCAATGCTTCCTCATTAATCCTCTCTGACATGCAGTTGACATATTTTGGCAACCTTATCAGTCAGATTCATGCTCCATAGTATTCTTGTTTGGCCTCAGCCTGTGGGAGAAAAAGAGGGCAAGAAGTCCTTGAACAAGGCTGAGGTCTACTGATAAACATTTAATAAAAAGCGACAGACATCTTCCTTTCTAATCTGTCCCCAGATTCATTAAGAAACTAAGAGCCTGACTTAGTCTGTGTCTGTAGCACAGTGAGACCCCAATTGCAGTTCTCCAGATGCTAATACAATACAAACAGCAAAGAAAATTTACTTTAATGTTTTAACATAAAAAATTACACTTCCCCTCATCTCCTGTTTGATCAATACTCTGTATCAAGGGATCAAAAAAATCTATCCAGAATCAACTTCTTGGATCACTTAACGTACCCTGTGGAGCACTGACCTTTTCGTGGTGGTCAAAATGCCATTCCCCTCCCCTTCCCCAAAAATCCACCCTCACATATGTCCTGCAATGACACTCTTCCACATTTTATTGCATATAGCAAGCAAATAAGAGAGATGCTATGGCCAACAGGAACACCTGTGCAGAGCGCCATACAGTAGCATCATCAAAGAGTTGCAGGAAAATGAAAGACAGTCCACGGAGAGACCAAGAGATGTCCGTGAGATCCGCAGGGCCATACCATCACTCGTAAATGGTAAAGTTGTCAGGGCAGGGAATGTGTCTTATTCTGTGTTTCATAAAAAGCAATGCACATAGATCTGCAGTGCTATATGGCTAGTGTGAATGGATCAGATCTTAAAGTGTTTACTCAGGCACAGTTCCCACCAGAGTTCATATGCACTATGTACAGTCAGAATAAAGATGGGGTAAGGCCTTCAGGATTCACCCGTTGGCAGTAATCTTTGTAGAATGTAATGGTTCAGAAATTGATGAAAGCAGCCACACTCCTTGGTCAGTAAGTTACCCCCTCTGCTTTGCAGTAGAGGCGGGGCAGTCCGTTTGGCATCTATAGCTCTCATGTAGTTACAATGTGCTGCAGAGGAATAGCTAAGGTAATTTTAGACTTGGCAAGAGACGGCTGGCATCATTGCTGCATTCTCATGTCTCATTAAGGAGTTATGGGCAACAATCAGATTGATGGAATGTGCACAGGAACGCATTTGCCACACAGAGGACACATTTTCTAAACCAATGGCATATTATAAAGCTCCACTTCTTTTGTTCTAGAAAGAAAAGTGCCTCCTTTCTGATGTGGGCTTTCTTTTGAAGTTATTTGGCACTGGCACATATGTTGGCATTTCTGGCAGCCTCCAGTCTGACTTTGAGGTACTCTCTCTTGGCCTTTCTCTCCCTCTCCTTGCTTTTTGGCTCTCTTCTCTCTGTGACCTTCATTCATATAAGTTTCACTTCCTGCTGAGTCTTTGCCACCTCATGTGCTGGAAAGATCTCCTCTGTGTTTATAACAAGGCTTCAAAATAATGAAATAGATAGAAGCCCAGAGAACCCATTCCAGCCTGTACACAGAACAGTGCATGCAGGGACTGTCATGGAAAAATAGAACTTTTCATAGATACATGAGTAGTTCAAATCTAGATGCTATTGTTAATGAGAGAAAGAAAGCTGTTACCTTCTCTCTGCTGTCTGGTGTTTATACAAAATGTCTTTGCTGGTTTCAGTTCAACTCCTAAGACACAGGCAGCCACATCACAAAAAAGTCCCACAACTACTGGCTCCACATTTGGCAATCACAGCAGGGATGCTCATGGGAACTGAACCAACCTCCTGCTCAATAGATTGTCTCTCTGGACATCAGGGTCCTAGCAGTGTGGGGTGGCTTACTGTCCTGCCTGTGTCAGCCCTCTAATTTGAATAGGCAGAGGACTCTAGCCTCCATTGCTCTCAGTCTGGTATCTTTTACTAAGATGCAGTACACACTGGGACATTCTGTGTCTTAGCTGCGGGTGGAAGCAGCTTAGCTTGGCTGGGTGGCCAGCTGGCCCTTTACCTTTATCCCAAGATTTGATGTGTTAATTATAGACTCCACTTACAAGTTCTATGAGTAACTCACAGAGAAGAGGATGTTGCTTTATGTGCTGCTAATCCCACTGGCCTTTTCACCTCTTTTTTTCCCCATCCTTCCACGGGCTTCTTTTCTTTGTTTCCTACCTGCACTACACAGTGTCAAACAGTGCAGGCTCTAGTCTCACATTCCCCATCTGCTCAGTATCCCTTCTATTCTCCATCAGAAGAGACAGGCGCTGCTTTTACACCTTATTTCCTAGAGATGCCAGTTTCTCAGAGATCTGCACCCTTTGCCCCCACTGGACAGAGATGCAACTGGCATCATCTGCTAGTGAGGGGTTATTGTTCAAATGGTTTCATTCCCTACCAGATAGCAGCCAAGAGAAAACCATTATTTCTGCCCCTCACCCTGCTAGGACTAAGTAACACAAGTCCATGCTGGACAAAGCTACCGTATGCATGCAGAGTTTTATCTGGCAGGGATTGCCTTAACACCCCCCCCTGCACCCCACCCAATTTCCCAACACCCCTCCCAGTTGTCAGCTAATTAACAGTGTTATGTCAACTTAGTGAGGAACCCCTTCACCCCCCCCCCCAAACCTCCCCCTACACTCCTCTTAATGTCAAGTCCTGGGGCAAATACTGGTATCTGGAGCTTTATTATCAGAGCTGCTTTAAAACCACTTACGAGGTTTGTAGCCTGTTCCCAGCATCTCATGCATCTGAATATACTCAGAAAACAGCATTGGAATGAGGCACAGTTTACTTTTACCAGACTGTGTTGCTTAATAAGTGAAGCTCTCAGACTTTCTGGGCTAGGCTAATAGTGTGAGACCTGGTACACAGGAGATAAAGGCTGAGGAGATTTCTCACCAAAGGCAGCCAGAAGAGCAAATTAAGACTTTTTCAGGGGTAAGGGCTGGGTTTTTCTATTCCCTTTGCCTTGCCATTGGCCCCAGAGTGCCCAAAGTTTTACACCCCATAAGCACCTGATACAAAGCTTACAAGAATCCTCATGCTTTTGACTGCAGGTGGAGGAGAAAGTTCATCAGCCGAAGGTTTTTTTAGCACTGTTGAGCTCAAGCAGCCATTTGTCTATGAAGAAAAGTGTAAGCAACAGCACATATTTTAATGTGTGCCTTTATCTGTGATTTTTCAGATGCTGTTAATTTAGATGCCAATTAGCTGCAACACTCAAGCACCTAGCAAAGTGTCAGCAGGACTCTAAGGGCTGCAAACTTTCAGCCCTTCTGCATTAAACTATGCCAGGCAGCTTTCTTTCCCTTATCTCCTGTGCTAGTGCCACAGCTCTTTCACTGAGGATGAATCAAATGGCTTTCAGTGCCCTCTCTTTTTCCTCTCATAAAGGCACTTCAGCACCTCCACCACACCTCGCATCTGTCAGCACTACATTGACCCCTTTCTAGTGCACTTGACACCAATATCTCAAAAGCTCTTCTTGTTGGTTATGAGCTTGAGTAAAATTCCGAGAGCTACTGCAAGTGCTCTATTCACAGCCCACCAGGCACATCATTGCTATTGAAAGACAATATGCTCGCAGTAAAAATGACTTGCCTTTCAAAGAGACTAGCTGGGGATGATTCAGTCTGAATGCAAACATATATAACAAGTGCTTAGAAGTGAGCATGTTCTTGTGAAATTTTCATCCTTCACAGTAACGAAGACAATCAAAGAGTGAATGTGTCCCAGACCTGGCAGATCATCAAAGAAAGAGAATTTGTCAAGTCCTGAGAACTGTGCTGTGACTACAGCTAAAAGCATGAGATTTTTTAGCAACAAGAATTTGTCATCAGGCTTGATAATCCTGCCGTGCTTTTGCTTCATTCCTCATTCTCCTCAGCCTTTAGAAGGTGCATTGTGAATGAAGCACAAGGCCTCTGGCTGCCTCAGTCAGTGCAGAGGCTGGCTGGCATACCGTGAATGATGCAGAACACCAGACATTGCACAAGACAAATAAATAAGTTTTGAACTGCCTCATTCACATCTCTTCACTGTGCACTGAAGAAAACCAGAGTCTTACAGGAAGAATTATATGTATGTGAGGACATCATTGAAGACGCTTGTAAACCAAGGTAGAGTTACAGTTGCCTGGTTCAGTGTTCACTTCATCACATCCTAGCTTCCGAGTGCTTCACTTTGCAATCTTTAATTTTTTTCCATGTAGCGTATTTTAAATGTGGAATATTTCCTCTCTCCTTTAGTAAAGAGTTATTTAGATCTCAAAAGGTACTAATCACTTGAGGTGTCCTTTAAGCCTACTCTGGTAACCTAGTGGTAGTGCCCTGTGAGTGACTCAGGTTCACATGTAGATCTCTCCCTCTCACATTGATAGTGACTGGAGATCCACGGTACATCTGCTCTGCAAGATGGAAGTGTGATACCCTCCAGCTTAAGGAGACGTGTGCACTCTAGTTCTAATCCAGCCATCCAATTACAAACTGACTGTAGCCATCAGCAGTGGCATGAGCTAGTCACTCCAACCATGTACCTATCTGTTGGATGGGTGTATGTCAGCCTGGCTAGTCGCTCACCCCACATGGCTATTCTACTATTTCAGGCATGCTAGCTCAGTCAAAGCTCGCGTGGGTATGTCTCTGCAATCTGGAATTCACACCTCCAGCTAAATGGCTCAACACATCCAGAGTGCAGGCAGCATAGCCCAGACTTCTTCTTGAACCCTGAGGCTATGTCCACATGTACATCATTATTTTGAAATAAGTTAATTCAAATTAAGAAAATGTTAATTTGAATTAAGGGAAAAGCTCAAAGCGAAATGGCATGTCCAAACACAGGACTTGCTATTTTGCTTTAGGAGAGGGGCACCATGGGAGGTGTGGCAAAATGGCCCTTGCCTGGGCCATGCCCCCACCCAATATATGCTAAAAGGAAGGTACCCTGGGAAGGAGAAGGGCAAAAGTGTTATTTCAAAATAACAGTTATTTCGAAATAACACATATGAACGGTGTTATTTTGAAATAACCATTTAAAAATAACAGCTGTTTTAATTTAAAGGAGGTTTAAGCTATTTTGAAATGACAGCTCTTATTTCGAAATGACGGAGCCCATCATTTTGAAATAAGAATACATCGTGTGGATCTAATCTCTTTTATTTCAAAATAACCAGTGTTATTTCAAAATAAAAGAGATGTGTGGACATATCCTGAGGGTTCAAGCCACTCCCAGGCTGCCAGATCTGCCATGCAAGATGCAGGAGAGAGGAGGTCTGCTAAATGACCTTTTTGAGTTGATGCTGCTCTGATAGATGAAAGAGAGCTGTTTTTGTTTGTTTTTGAGGCAAGGCTGGGGCATGGGATAAGGGATAGAAATATACAAGAGTAGCTATGTTTGTGCTTCCCGTTTCCCTGTACGCCTAGGCATTACAGTGGAAAAGTGTGTTAATATACACCAAGATTTCATGGGAATCTTCCAAAGAGATCTCTAAGAAACTTTCCTGGAGGTACTCACCAGCTGTCTGCTGAAGGTTTCTCATCAGAGCTTCTTTCTTCCTTCCCCCTTTGCAGGAAACTTTCCTTCGCCACCAGCAATCACTTGTGCAGGTATCAAAGCACACACAGAGGGACCTAGTCTGAAACTGCTCATACAGAGGAGATGTACCCTAATATCCCTGATAACTCTCAGGAGTGAGATATTGATGTCTATGATCTCCACCTGTGGAAAATGGCAGCAATATTTACAATGTTGTCCCTAGCTACCTTCAGTGATCCCCTTAATGACAAGCAAAACCTTTTTTCCAATCTTGAGCTCCACTCCTTTCAGGGCAGAACTCACCATGTTCATGCCGGTTCTCGAGTTGTGGGCTTGCCAGGGGACAGTGAAAAAGAGAGATATTTTATTGTAATGCTTTGATGCCATTAGTGCACTAACGATCATGCTTCTGTTTATTGTTTCTTGTGCTTTTACAGATGTGGCCTTGAGGGACACCTCCTACATACTGGCTGAGTACCTCTGCCTGATAAGAAAGTGAAGAAGCAAAGAGACTGTGTTTCAGAAAGTACTATTAGCCTCAGAGGTAGAAAAACAAGACCACAGGGCCTGGAGAGACAGCATAAATGAAAAATCAGATACAGCTAGGCAGGAGAGGAAGGAGACCCAAGAGCGAGTATTAGCAGGACATGAATGGAAGATAAGAGTCATGGAGGAGCAAACAGAGCTGTTAAATTCCCTAATAATGCTGCTGACTAAATTCATCTGTGCTCATCACCACCTCCAGCAGTGCACATGGAACTGCTTACCCTGCTCTCCCCAAACTTATCCCACACATTCTCTCCAACTTCCACTGTGTCTCATTACTTTGTTCACTCCACCCTATTGGACAGCTTCCAAAATGATAGCTGGACATACACTGAGCTGTGAGCACCTACATGACCCCTCACTGCTTTCTCCCTTCCAGCCCCGCATTTTGTGTGTTTTTAATTGTTATTAAATGAAGACATTTTCTCTGAAAGATAAGCAATCTTTATTTGTCTCCTATACAGAGTGTTTGCTGCCGAAATTGATACACAGTAGTAATTGGACAATTTTCAGAGTACCAATCATGGTCAAGAATCATCCAAATTTTCATGTAAGGTGACTAGCAGTCAGAGCATGGCACAGTATTGTTTAGAAGGACCCATTGCTGGTGCTTATTGTCAAAGTGGTTCTTTATGACTTTCATGACTTGAATGGTCCCCCATTGTAATAGCAGTGGCTATGACGACACTGCAGGACTCAGTTAAGTTGACTTAATATGGTCTACTTAAAGTCAACTTTATTAAGTTGACTTAGTGAGGCCCCATTTGTTTAAGTTGACTTTATACAGTTGACTTAAAAGGCTCTACTGCATTAAATCAACTTTATTGTCAACTTTAATGGCCACATTGCATTAAGTCAACTTAATAAAGTTGACTTCACCCTTAAAGTTGAGGGCAGGAGTTATTAAGGCAACTTAAGCAAGTGTGGCCAGGTAGTTGCTTACGCCTCCTTAAGTTGACTTAAGCCCCTAGTGTAGACAAAGCCAGTGGTATCTAGTTGCTCAAACTTAGCCACTAGGCGATCCACCTGAGGACTCCACACAGGGGGAAACGTCTCATCCTTAGCTTCACAAACATTATGAAGTATACAACAGGCAGTGATAACCATGGGATTACTTTCCTGATTTAGCTGTAACATACCATAAAGGCAGCAGTAACAGCATGCTTTTAATCTGCCACATGCACATTCTACAGTCATTTGGCACCTACTCAGCCTGTTATTGAACCATTCCTTGCTGCTGTCCAGGTGGGCTATATAGGGGATCATGAGCCATGGCAATAAGGAGTAGGCTGGATCTGTAAAGATCACGATGGGCATTTCAGTAATGTTCACTGGAATCTTTTGGTCTGTAAAGAAAGTCCCTAATTGCAGCTTTCTGTGTCATGCATCTTCCCTGACCTGCCTATATTGGTACCAGGGAAATGCCCTCAGTGATATAAGTACTAGCAGTACTACAGAGATGTTCCCCTTTCTAGTGATGTACTCCATTGCAAGGTGTCCCAGGGCCAAAACTGGGATATATGTGCCATCTATCACTCTGCCACAGTTAGAGAATCCCATTGCTTCAAAGCCAGCCATTATTTCATACACATTTCCAAGACTCACAATTCATTGTAGCAGAACATGATTAGTGGCCCTACACACTTGTGGCAATGCAATTCCAATAGTGTATTTCCTGACTCCAACACAATTTGTGTTACACCAGTAGCAATCTGGAGCAGCCAGCTTCCACAAAGCAATCACCCTGCGCTTCTCCACCAAAAGGACAGTTCTCCATTTGCTGTCCTTGAGCTGCACAGAATTCCATGAAGGTGGCTTTGTGAATTCAAGCGTTCTGCAGCTTCTGCTCATCAGTTCAGACCTGCATAATAGTGCAATCCCACCACTTAGTACTTGTTTCCTTAAGCCCAAAACCCATGGTACACTGTATGCAGCTGTGCCATGAATGTCAAAAGTAAGCTTGTGTTGCTTCTTTTCATGACATGCAGCTGGATGGGCACCTCTCTTTTCTGTCCAGACTGGGAGCTCATGATATACTGAATGATCATCCACAATACGTTCAGAACACTGACCACAACAGTGCAGAGCAGTGTAGGAAACAACCTTTCAGACAGAGATGGCAGGTACACAGAAAACACGAGCTGTTGAAAAACAGTATAAACCCAGTCGTTAACCCATGGAATGATGACACAGTAAACACTGAATTGTGGGATGTGGAACCCACAGCCAGGGCCATCCTTAGGGAGGTGCAGAGCCCTGGATTAATTGCCCTCTGTGGGCCCCCACTCACCTCTCCCCGGGCACTGGGGGGATGGGGCCAGCTGGCCCAGGGGAGGGGCAGGCCCCTGCACCAGCCGTCCCATGCCAGGGACCGGGTGAGCCGGCCAAAAGCAGCAGCACAAGAGTGCAGGGTCTGGTTTCTCAGCCACGCTTAAGCCAGTGGTTGTCGAACTTTTTTCCTCAGGACCTAACTCCGGACACCTTTGCCATGTGGCGACCCTCCACTTGAAAAAAGGGGCTGCCACCAGAAAATTGAACAGTGACCATGGCTACGGGGGAGGGGGCAATCCATCATGGCTTTCATCCTTTCTCTTGAGGCTTCTAGCGCATCTCTGAAATCTACACATCTAATTTGTGATCACCTACATGGAGCATGCAGAGGGTGATCCCACATGCCATACTCTTGTCGCAAATCAAGAAGTATGTAAAGTCTCTAAAATTGCATGTAGTAGCCTGGAGTGTGTGTATGGGAACTCCTTGCAAATGGGGGTTGGGGCAACTGGGTGAAGAAATGAGATGGAAGTGCTGAGACAGAGGAAAAAGAAGAGAGCCAGTGCCAGGTTGGAAAGAAAGGTCCTGGAAGATGCTGTCTGCTGCTGAGGCTGTCCAAGTCCCTCCAGGCCCTGCTCCCTTCTCCACTGCCTGATCCTAGAAACTGAAGCAGCCCCTCTAGGTTTCACTTTCACCTCTGCACGTCATCTGCTTCCTGAGTCTGCATGAGTTTCCATTAACACACACTTGTCCACAATATTGTGATTGAAGGGGCGCTAGCCCTCTCTGCTTGGTCTGGTGACCAGGGGCATCACTGGCACCTGGCACACAGGGCCCATGCCCCACATTCCAGTGCCAATGCCCTGGGTCCTGGTGGGGCCCCTGCTACTCCCGGTCTCCAGCCGGATCCGGTCGGAGATCCGGGACCTGGCTGCCCATGGTGGTGGTGGCCGCTTCTGGCCCCTTCCTAGGCTGGGTGGCCCTGCAGCCGCGGCTGCCACTCCGTGCCCTGTCCCCTGCTGGGGGCATGGCCTGCGGTTAGGGGGCATAGCTTGGGCTGGTGCCCTGGGTCCTTCCCCGGGGCAGTGACACTCCTGCTGGTGACCCATGGCAGTGTGCATAAGGCAGCAACACAATGGGGCTATCCACTCCCCCCCTCCTTCAGATTAGGACCTTGTTATAACTTCTCCTTCAAGAAGATCCATCCTTGAGTTGGATTTTATTCTGTTACTTAGGCTTTCTAATTGTAGAAAAAATATCACACTTTGTAACACAAGGTCCTACTAGAACAGTTTACTTTTCTCGTCCCTTTTTAATCATCAGTCAAAAAAAATCTCTGGAGTTTTTATTAAAATCTACAAGTTATAGCTTTTGTTGCAAGCAAGGGAATTCTCAACCCACTGCAAAAAGAGGCAAGTCCTAATTTGCAAAAATAACTGCAATACCCATATCCCAGAAATGGTGGAATAAGGGGGTGTTCACAGTTTTTTCTTTTCTTCACAAGGTCTATTGATAAAAAACCACACAGGCTGCTTGCCAGCGACC
This sequence comes from Podocnemis expansa, assembly GCA_007922195.1. Taxonomy (NCBI): domain Eukaryota; kingdom Metazoa; phylum Chordata; order Testudines; family Podocnemididae; genus Podocnemis; species Podocnemis expansa. Next base: position 17,033,212 of record ML681998.1, read on the forward strand.
TCAGTCCTTTTCATAGGAATGAGAGAAGCCCAAAGAGATACTGACTCAGAGAGAAGGCATAGAGGTTGTTTGAACAACAATTAGCACCTCATTGTTAGTCCTAATGACTCATCTTTATTGCAATGCTTATCTACTGCCTTAAGCAACTTTCTGCCCAAGCCACTGCTCTGGCCTCACAATAGAGCCGGCCCTGTGAACTAGGCTGCCACTTTTGGCTGGCTCGCCCAGTCCCTGGCATGGGGGGGGGGCAGCGGTGCAGCTCTGCGGGATGCCCCCAAAGCATGGGGCCCTGGGCGGCTGCCCCTCTTGCCCTCCCCTAGGGACAGCCCTGCCTACACCCATGATGCACTGTGATCCTTTGCGCATTCCCACATCAGTTAGCTGCAGAAGGTGGCAAGTTGCACAATGTGGAGATGCTCTGCCAACAGAATGTGTGCTGTGTGAACAGGCACAAGCACTGAAATTACAGCTTTTTTTGATCATTGATATGACTTGCATCCACTGCACTCTGTAGTGCAGGAATCACCTTAATCTTTACCAGAATAAGAGTACTCAACTCATAGCATTCACCAGCTCCAAGATGCTTATCACATCATTTTTGCAATGGGCTGCTTGAAAGGAGGAATTCATCTAAAAAAAAAAAAAACCAAACCAGAGAGCTTATAAATGAGAAAGGGCAGGGTGCACACTCTAGGAGGGAGTCTACAGAAATACTGGGCAGTCACCTGGAACTCATATGGACAGTTAAAATTTAAAGCCCTGCCAGCTGGTGCTGTAATTTGAGTAGCATGGGGATGCTGTGTTCTGTTACTGTTTGTGTGTGTCTCCACAGAGAGGGACATTTTTCACTGGTGGGTGATGCTGTCCTATCATTCCTGACCCACTCCATAGCAGGGTTGTGAGGTGAGATTATGGAGTGTTTGCAAAGTGCTTTGAGAGTTTAGGACAAAAACATCCACAGAGAAAGACACACTCAGCATAAGCAAATACTGCAAACTTCTGAGGTTGTTGTTTGCAGTACAGGCTCAAGTGAAACAGTCATTCCAACTGTAATGCAGATGGGTAAAAATCTAACACTGAACTATCTGATATATAATAGTATGGAACCAATAGCAAACCACTTTATTGATGTTTCTCTATAAGCATCATAACATTACATATAAATAAAATTCAGATGCAGATTCATCCCTGTCATTCAGATCCCAGATCTACTATTATGAAATTATTGCCATAACAAATGTGAAATCATTCCAATGAGGTTATGGAAATCTTTGTTCAGTAGAGCACTACCTCACTCTCCTCTCATATTTTCATCTGTGATAGGTCTCTCATTTTGGATCTTCATTCTGCCTTGTATTACACTATGTGAGAGTGAGCAATAAAGCTGAAGAGTAGGAGAATGACTTGGCAGAGTTCAGGGGAAAATGTTGTGCTAAGACTACGGAGGCAGTATTTGACTCTAGTTATTCAAAACTGACAGTTATTTAATATTCCCTTACAATGTATTAATAAGCTCACTACCAGAAAATAAGGCAAATTCATATATTTCTATGAGAGACTTACATTTCTGTTGTCAAGTATTAAATATCTAGGAGGTGACAGAAGTTTATCATCCTACCTAGAAAATTTTGTTATGACTATGAATATTTGATGTTTTTTTCAAGCCCCAGTTCCTGGACTCAAGTGATTATTAGCATCAGGGCTTTATTTTTATTTTGTTTTAAGTGAGTGTTTGTCCCTTCTGGTTGCGGAGAAAAGCTTTAAAAGATGACCTGTGTGACCCCTGTAGATTTGAAAACCATAAGGCACAGAAAACCGACTGAAAATGTATTATATTTCTTAAACTCACATTATTAAAGCTGCTGTCATGATTATTGGGGCCTCAGTGATGATCCTTGAATGCTCAGGGTGGGCACTATGCATCAGAAAGGCAGTTAGCTATTTCAAGTTAATATATACGTGCTGCTGTGACAGGCCACTCCCAGAATCTAGTCTGGTGTGCCACTGTGACCCCCTAACCTCCATGCCTGAATCCTGACTTATCCTGCTTTGTCAGGTGACCTCTCACTCCTGAGCCAGTTCACACCAGCCTCTTGCATGTAATTGGTTCCAGGCAGTGGGTTTGCGCTTTCTGGCCACTCAGGCAATGGTCCCCAATTGAGCTCCCCCAACCCCAGATACCACATTGGGAACTGCCGTCCTACAGAGATTGGGACCCTTCCCCAACCATCATGGATTTATGTCCATTCATTTAACAAAGAAATGGATGTACCCAGCCTCCCTCGTTCACACCTTCTGAAGTCCACACAGCTTTAGATAAAACTACTAGTTTATTGATTAGAACTGGGGTCAGTGACCTCCTGCACCCATGCCAAAAATGGCATGGGAACTTAGACTCAGCAGCACGCGGCACCGCTCAGGCTCCCCCACTGGCCCCACTTCCGGCATTGCATAGCTGGCTGGAAAGAGCCACATGCTGTGGCAGTGCTTCCCCACTGAGCACAGCAGAGACAAAGAAGCCGTGGCATGCGGCTCTCCTGGCCCCTGATGACCGCTACCCCTGCTGGCTGGGGCTGGAGGGGAGTGGGCTGGGTCGGCTCGCCTGCTTCTGGCTCTCACCCTGGAGCCAGAAGCCACCCACCAGCGGGGTTGAGAGCTGGTCCCAACCAGGACCCTGAGGCTGCCCACCAACAGGGGCAGGAACGGGACACAGCTGGGACCAGAGGCCACCTGCTGGCGGGGGTGAGTGCCAGCTATGGACAGGACCCAGAGGCTGACCTCTGGTGGTGGTGGGAGCCAGCCCCAGCCCCAAACCAGAGGCCTGGCCCTGCCCCTTTTGTCCCCACCCTTTTTGTCCCCACCTCTGGCACCCGTTGAAGGTGCAGTGGGTAGGGCTAGGACAGGGGCCAGCAAAGGTGGTTGACCCCTGGATTCGAATATGAGTTAAAGTGAATATATGGCAAATCAATGCATAAATATTTAGTAAAGGAGCCAGGAGTTACCATTATCAAATAAAAAATATAAAATGCATGCTAACTTAACAACACTACTACAATCAGGAATGCCCCTGGCCTGGAAAAAGACCTGGGGCTTGGGTGCTGGGACTTGGGGCCCATGTGCTTTAAGCGCACCGCCGCTGTAGCTGCCACTGTGGTGGACCTGGGGCTCTGGCACTGGAACTCAGGGCTTGAGCCCTGTAAGCCCAGTGCCAGTGATGCCCCTGACTACAATTATGCTGATCTCACCACTCAAGCCCAGCTGTGATGATTTGCAGTCGTTCTCTGCCTATTTCTAGGTAGGGCCTAATTTTTCTTGTAGATGTTTCAAGATGGAGAGTCTCTGGCAAAATGTCAATTTCCAAAGGGCTAGCCGTGTTAGTCTAGTCCAGCAAAAAAAAAAAAAAAACCACCACCAAGGAGTTGTGTGGCACTTTAAGACTAAATGAATAAATAAATAAATAAATAAATCTGTTAGTCTTAAAGTGCCACAGTACTCCTTTTTTCTGGCAAAATGCCTGCAGCTTCTCCCTCAAACTGTCTGCCTACCTCTTCCAATCTCCCCTTCTCTCTGTGCTGCTGTGTGATTTCCTTTGTCCCACCTGAGCTAGGCAGCTAAATTTGCATTGCCTTTGTCATGTAACCCTTCAGCTTCAGAGTAGCAGTCCTATGGATCTGAGCTATGTAAAGTTCTTCACTTCTGTAAACATACATGATGCTGCAGGACACATAGCACCATAACAATAAGTCAGCGCTTTTATAAGGGAACCTTGCATGGCACTTTTTGCATCAAACTACACATGCTACAAAAGTGAACAGAAAAGTTACACAGATCATAACCTAGGGGTACACAGAGGCGTATCCCATGACAGCTGTTTGACCAATTGCTGAAATGCTTTTGCTAAGGCCATCCTTTGCACTTGCATTCATCATGTTTATATGTGAAAACCTATGTACAAACAAATGCTTATGTGCAAAGATACCTTTCTATCAAGTTCAAATGCCATTGCATTCAAGTTGCAGATGCACCTGAGGTACCCATATCTGAAATGTGGCTCATATCCTTCTAGGACAGTCCTATATCATTACATACTTCACAATGCCATCATGGATGCACTTATTTAGAACTATCTAGTAAGGTGTGAACCAAAAACCTGATGAAGAATTAAAAGAAAAACAACTTCTTTCCCCTGACACTCCTTAAAAAAATTAAAATTTTACACCTGACTCTGGAGAACTGAGAGACAAGGCATGTTACCAGAGAACACGTTGCCATTACTGAAGTTTGGTAGAAACAGCCAGTTAAGATGTGAGCAGTAGCTGAAGTTATTTTATAGTGTGTGCTTTCACTAGTTATCATGGAGAGAGCTTTACACAGGCAACATTTCATCATATTCCCAATATCATGACACCTCACAGCACCTACTCGTTTTCTAAATTAGCAACATTCCATTAAGTTCTCAGCCATCCAGTCATCACCTCAGATTTCAGAAACACCAGGATGAGGTGTGAAGAGGAATATGCCTTTACATCACCCCCCCTGAGTCCATCCACCTTTGTCTTGTTAACACTCTGCGGTAGAAGGTAGCATTGTTGCTAAGATACAGTCTTTGTGTAACTGGTTTTCTGCCTCAAAACAAGACTCAGCTCCAGTTCAAAGCAACATCATTAGCGCTTAACCATGAAAAGAAGGTGCCAACGTGATGGCTTCAGCAACTGAAATCAGAATAGCTAAAGCAGATCTTCTGGGACACATTCATTCCATAGAAGTCAATGGGATCTTGCCTGGAACGAATTTAGCATATACTGTGAAATTGTTCCTGTTTCTATACATGTAAAACAGTACAAAAAAACTAGCAAAACTAGCATCTACACTTAGTTCTTATATAGCACTTCCCAGCATAAGTTTCAAAGTGCTTTACCAAGTAGGCCAGTACCCTATCTCCATCTTACAGAGGGGGAACAGAGGCACAAAGAGGCTAAGTAACTTGCCCAAAGTCACATAGGAAACAGTAGGAAATTAACTTCAGGTCACCCAAAGTCCTTCACTGAGTGTCCTCACCACTGGATCATCCTTCCTCTTAAATTAGAGTACAGTACAGCACGGCGGGTAGGAACGATGGTCTTGTGGAAAAAGCACAGCTGGTGAGCATCAGACGATATGGTATCTGTTCCTTGCTATGTCAGAGACTTCGTGTGTGACATTGAATTCGGTCCAGCACCGTCAGCTTAGATTGAATTCCGCAGCAATTGAGGGTGTTCAAACACTTTGCAGGAGGTACTCAGCAGCCTGTAGCATTGGGACCACAACATCTGGGTCTCCATTTCCTTGTCCACAAGAGTAGCCTAATATTGATCTATTTTACAAACATATTATGGGACTTAATTCACCTATGTCTGTAAAGAGCATTGAGATCCTCATAGGGACAATACTGAAGAAGTGGGGTGTTTTATTATTAATGTGCTAAACAGGACCACCATCCAGCCGATTGAGTAGGGAAATGGTCTGAGGTCACCGTGGAAGACTCAGCCCAGCACTCAGCGTAATCCTTGAGACAGCAGCAGCAAAGGGCCAGGTTCTGTATCTAGGGGTTCCTATCGATGATGCAATACCAAATTGGCTCAAGCCCCTACCCTATCTCCTAGTAAATCACACACTATCCTCTGAGTACCCTAAAAGGCAATACTTCCCTTTTTGTAAGCACCGAGTCTGAACGTGGAAAGAAAGAAAGAAAACCTTTTAACATAGAGAGGGAAATATCAAAACAGCACTGGTTTGAAGAAACACTGCAATGGACAATTCATTAATACAAAGAGCAGAACTCATCCCATCCAAAGTATGTGGAGTGAGGGGTATCCTTTGCTTCTCCAGTCTCGCTTTCCCCTGTACTGACTGCCATAGTTGCAGTGTCTACCCCTCATTGGGGTCAGGGGGGGTGGCTCTCAACCATTCCCCTACTTCAGGATCTTGCCAAACACAGGCTTAACCAGGCCCACTCCGTGGCTGTCTTCTCCCACTCTGGACTTGCCAAGCCCCCTATCTGCAGGCACCAACCGCCTGCGAGTTCCTGCAGTCTGCAGGCATCAACCTCTCACGGCTCCTACTGTCTGATGGCCCCCTGCAGGCATTGACCACGTCTGACTCTCACCACTGCTGACTTTTCTCTGTTGCTTGTCAGGCAAGGTTTCCCAGTTTCTCTATTTATTTCAGCTCTTAGAGAATTTCAGCTCTTGGAAAAACCTTTCTGCTGATACAGAAGCAACATTCTTGTTTCTTTAACAGAACAGAAGACTCCAAAAGGAGTCATTATCTCTACAGCTGTATTCACACACAGATGGTTATTTCGAAACAAGTTGTGTCGAAACAACTTGTTTTGAAATAACGCCTTATTTTGAAATGACTTAATTTGAATTAGCAAAAACGTCATTTTGAAATAGGCTAAAAAGCGGGAAACGAAATAGCATGTTCACAGCGTGAACATGCTATTTCGTTAGGTGCTGCAGGGGGCTGCAGCCACCTGGGGGTGAGCCGCTGCTGGCTTACCCTGCAGCCCCAGAAAGGGGGCTGCAGGCACTGGCGGGGGGTGAGCCGCTGCAGGGTGGC
>ML681998.1:17039911-17126932 GCA_007922195.1 Podocnemis expansa
GAGGGACAGCCCTCAGCATCCTGGCCAGGGTCCTGAGGGTTCCCTGGCCAGGGTGCTGACGATCCAATGTTGTTTCGGAACACTTGGTTCTGAAACAACATGTTCACACTTGTTGTTTTGAAACAACGGTTCTGAAACAACCTTGTTTCGCCCAGAAACTAGGTTTAAGTTGTTTCAAAACAACACAGCTGTTTCGAAACAAGGGCTTCCCCTTGTTTCGAAACAACTGTGCGTTGTGTGAACATGGTTTTTTTGTTTCGAAACAAAGTGCTGTGTGAACACAGCCTACCTTTTAACAATGGGAGGAGAGAGTCAATCCATACCTGAGGACAGTCCTTTATCAGTGCTAGTTCAATCTCAACAGGAAAACACCCCCCACCTCATGCTCAACTCCTCCCCTCTGCCCTTACCATGTGGAGCATCTGTCTGTCACCCTTTTTTAGAGCTCTGTTTAGGTGAGAGTGAATTTTTTCCTCAGAACAGGCTAAACACAGTTCTGCTGTCATTTGTACACACTATCAAAGGACATTTCATTGCCTCTGCCATTAGCATGAAAAGTAAGTGCTCAGTTAGAAGTACTAAGGCAGCACTCAAGGAACTTGCATAAGGGCTTCTAAGAATAGCAGTCTCGGTAATGAGGGGGAGGAGGGCCTACTAGCCCCTGTTCACCATCCTTGAGTGGGGGATCAGTAATGCAAAAGAGGAGAGAGGGTAGGCCATGGTTTTGCCCTGCTACTGTGGACCAGGACCAGCACACTGGTGGGGGTGAGAAGAAGCAATCTTCTCCACCCTGAAGATTTTCACACCCTCCTCCCAAGAACGCCCAACTTGTGTGAAAAGAGTAGACTAGCAAGAAGAGACTTGGTGTACCTTTGAGGCATAGTCATTCCAGTGTGGTTCTGCTTTCCCTCCCCTGTAGACCTATGTCTTTAAAAGCCACAATAATCCAACTCTTGTGGCTTGATTCTCCACTATCTTCAAGCTCCACTTGGGCCCAGAGTAAGGTGGGGGTGTTGGCTTCCTGATCTTCAGCCACCAAGGCACAGGGTAAATTAAAGGGGAAAGCAAGCAGCTTTCACTCACACTACCGGAGACTCCAGCATAGCAGAGTCTGCTCTGCCACATGTCCTTCCTCTCCCTGCTTCACTTTGCCTATGCCCTAAACCTAGCATGCTCACAGTCTCCTTATGCTGGGCTATTGGGGGACAGCTTTCCCAGTGGACTGGTCCCCTGGCCACAAAGAATCTTCCACCAGCGAACCCTGGCTGCTTTAAGGCCACTTTGTGTTGCTTACACAGCACTAACTGACCTGAGTAGAGCGGGAACCCAGTCATCAGTGTCTAGGTCCTAGAAAAAGAGACTAGGAAGTAAAGTACAGTCACCGTAAGAGCCATTTCTAAAGGCCATCTGGAATAGCAATGCTGTACTGCTGATCCTGGGGACCCTAACTCCCAAGAACATTCTCATTCATTTCAGTGAGTTTACTGGCATGAGAACCAAGGACATGGAAAAGTGTTTGTGCAGGATTAGGCCCTTGGCGTGCAACTACTTCCCTTTCTAAGAATGGCCACTGGCCATGCACGTTTCTGGAATGACTAAAGTATGTCCAGGGAAGTGGGATAGCTAATCCCAGGGCACAAAACATATGTCTCAGTCACGCTTTTGAAGGACTTTCACTTTTCATCTTAAAACACTCAAGCAAATGCAGGGAAATGGTACCTTTGTCTAGAGTAGAGACAACTTCATTCAGGACTTTGCTCCCTGGCTCCTTTGTAAAAGGTGTGCTTTGATTGGCAAGACAAAACATGTAACTTAAGCAAAGGGAATCAGCTGCTGACTCTGGCAGTGCTGACACAGCCAAAGATAGCCAGCCGAGACAAGTTCCTGTAAATACAAAAGGTTGAAGTATGTTATCTGGGACCCAAGGCTGGCAGCCCTTTAAATACTTGCTGAACAGTGGCAGACAGAGGAAGAGGCAGACAGGGAGGTAACTAAAAGGTCACATGTCGAGTTTCTTACAGATCTTTCGCTCTAGTTCTCAGTCTGCAGTGTAAAAAGCCTTGCTCTGCTTCCAAAAGCATTCACCGCTTGGGGAGGCTGACATTTAAAAGAAATTCTTGAAAGTAATTTGGCATTTGTGAAAGCTGCCAGCTTGACAGCTCTGGAAACTGAAGCTGCCACAAGCTGCACAGACACAGCACAGGTTATAGAAGAGCAGCCGTCTGACACTGCCTCTACTGAAGAGACCATCTGGGGAGAAGAGGTGACTTTAGAGTCTCCGCCCATCCAACCCTGGACCTTTCCAGGTGGACATCTGCTCACTAGAAACTGAACTGAACACAATGAATTTTACATAGGTCACCAAACAGCTGTCAAGAAGAGACAATTGGTTTCTACTGACGTGCCCGATTCAACCTGGTACCCTGTTGGTGAGCAGCTCTAGAGCCCACTCCCAGTCCCTTAGCCAAAAAGCTAGCAATACCATTTATTTATTTCCTTTCAGAAATGCCCACTCTGCCCACCTCTGATTCTCAAACTGGTTGCTAGAAATTACACAATAGTAACTGAGAGTAGTTAGATGTATAGAAAAGAGCAGGAAGCCCTTGTGCAAAAGGAAGCCTATTACAAGTCCAAAGGAGTAAACAATGCACCATTTACTGCAGTAGGGGTAGCACAAAACCTCATGTGTACGATTTGCTTACAAAAGGACTGGACCTCCTTGTTCACGGGAGGAGCATATTCCTTTCTCCGACACCAACAATCTCACAGGGCTACTGTGGATGATGCTGGGGTTTTGGCCCCTCCACAACTCTTTTGTGGCAATTAACACCCTGAGTCACATACAAAGAACAATCCTGAACCCAGCTAGTCCTTCCATGTGGAGTGGGTGCAAGGGGACTCTCCTTGACCGCCTCCCCACATGTATGCATATTCAGCAGGGCTAGGGACAGTCTTGTGCAAGATCAGCAGAATTATAAGAAGTTGGGCCCAACCTAATTCTTGATTAAACTTATTTTAATCCAGAGTAATTTCACTGAAGTCAGTTGAATTACTGCTTATTTACATCAGCGGTAATATAGCAGAGTCTGGCCCCTCAATGAGAAAAATATGGTCCCAGAATAGTTGTGTATTTTAGTATAAAGTACATCCACCCTCTCCTCTGGCCTCTTTCTTTTAGAGTGACCCAGTTACACAAATCCCTGCCTGCAATTGTATTTGAGTTCTGGAGCAAATTTGCTGTGAGTCACTCATTTTCATTTTGAACTCCCTCAGCACAGTCAGTGAATCCAGACTTAAGAAAACCAGAAACAAATGAAATTACCATGATGTGAGTGCAAGAGACTTAATATCCTGATGTTACTTCATGCTCACCTGCAGAAACTCTATGCTGGCGTTCAAAAGCAGATTCTCCAGGGAAATACTGTTAGCTCTCTGCAATTGTACCAGACCATACAAATGGGGTTAATTCCCCAGCTTGCTATGTATTCCCATTATGTTCACGTGTACTTTACCACACAAATGATATGGAAACTATGACATTTATTATCCGTAAGAGGTAACAGATAGGAATATCCACTAGATATTGGCCCACAGTGTCCTGCCTTCAGCAGCAGCCAAGAGGGCTGGCTTCCTAATAGGAGTCAGCTCCATCAGAGAGAGGAAAAACAAGGGCCAGGAAGCACTGAGGGGAAATCTCTCCAAAGAAGGCCAGAATCTGGCAGAATTCCTCTGCTCAGCAAGCTCTGAGGAGCTGCGAAAGCACAGTGGCTGGAAGTTTTAATGTAAGGGTAACTGAGGCAAGAGAGCTACAGAGAGGCTTCCCCTTCAGGGTCAGATAGGACCAGGAAAGCAGTTCTTCACACCAGCCAAATGCAAAGGCCTGGTTGGAGTAGCCTGAAGCAAGAGGGGGGCAAGCATTAAGAAGAGCAACAACTTGAGGAGGGAAGAGGCTTGAGGAGATACCAGCATACAAGTTCCAGAGTTTGGAACTGGGGTCTCAAACATAGAATCATAGAATCATAGGGTTGGAAGGGACCCCACGAGGTCATCTAGTCCAACCCCCTGCCAAAAAAAGCAGGACCACTCCCATTAGATCATCCCAGTCAGGGTTTTGTCCAGCTGGGCCTTGAACACCTCCAGAGATGAAGATTCCACCGCCTCCCTAGGCAGCTTATTCCAATGCTTCACCACTCGCCTAGTAAGGAAGTTTCTCCTAATATCCAGCCTGGACCGCCCCAGCTGTAACTTGAAACCATTGCTTCTTGTTCTGCCCTCTGTTACTACCGACAACAGTCGAGCTCCATCCTACTTGGAGCAACCCTTCAAGTAGTTGAAGGTTGCTATCAAACCCCCCTCAGTCTTCTCTTCTGCAGGCTAAATAAGCCTAGTTCCTTCAGTCTTTCTTCATAGGGCTTGTGCTCCAGCCCTTTGATCATTTTGGTTGCCCTCCTCTGGACTCTCTCTAATTTGTCCATGTCCTTTTTGTAGTGAGGAGCCCAAAACTGGACACAGTATTCCAGATGTGGCCTCACTAGTGCAGAATAGAGGGGAATGATCACATCCCTTGATCTGCTGGTAACACTTCTTCTGATGCAGCCCAGTATGCCATTGGCCTTTTTGGCAGCAAGAGCACACTGCTGACTCATGTCCAGCTTCCCATCCACCATGACTCCCAGGTCCTTTTCTCCAGTGCTGCTATTTAGCTGATCACTCCCCAGCCTGTAGCAGTACATGGGGTTTTTTCGTCCCAAGTGCAGGATTTTACACTTATCCTTGTTGAACCTCATGAGATTCCTCTTGGCCCACTGCTCCAATTTGTCTAGGTCTCCCTGAATCCTGTCCCTGCCCTCTAGGGTGTCTACCGTTCCCCCCAGTTTGGTATCATCTGCAAACTTACTAAGTGTGTAATCTATCCCATCATCCAGATCATTAATGAAAACATTGAACAGAACTGGCCCCAGGACCGACCCCTGTAGCCCTGAAAGCTATTTCCTGCAGCCTACAACAACACTACTGTTTTTGATATTTGCAATATTGTTGTATGGAAAGGATCCAATGGTGTGGCCTTCGGGCTAATGTACTAGTCCTCATGCAGCCCTCGTGGTGATCAGAGTTTGAGACCCCTGGTTTGGAAAGAACTGTTGAGCCCAGCTAAGACCTGAAGAAAGTATGGAGTGGGGGAAAGATGTGTTTTGGTTTAATCTGATATTTAACTGTGATGTTGGTCTAATACAAGGGTACTCAAATGGCAGCCCGCAGTCCACAATCCGGACCGCAAAGAGGTTTCTGGTGGACCGTGACAGTGGCCTATTTTCATGACGGCCGTTTGAGTACCCCTGCTCTAAGGGCAGCTGAGCAACTTCTATTGCTCGCTGCGCTCCCCCTCCCCCCCACGGAGCCTGCTGCGCAGCCGCTGCCCCGCTCCCAGCGGTACCTCCCCCTCCCGGCATTGCCGCCTCCCCACTTCCGGCATCGCCGCCCCCCCACTCCCACTCGCCCCCCCCCCACGCTCCTGGCATCGCCGCCCCCCACTCCCACTCGCCCCCCACGCATCTGGCATCGCCACCCCCCCACTCCCACTCGCCCCCCCCACGCTCCTGGCATTGCTGCCCCCTGCTCCCACTCGTGCCCCCCCCCGCTCCCGGCATTGCCGCCCCCCACTCCCACTCGCGCCCCCCCACTCCCAGCATTGCCGCCCCCCACTCCTGACCCCCCCCCCCCCCCCCGCCCACTCCCCCCCCACCCCCACCCTAGTTGTTTGTGGACCCTGGTCAATGGTGGAAGGCTGAATGTGGACCGGCTCGCAAAAAGTTTGAGTACCCCTGGTCTAATAAAGAAACCACAAGAAGAGAGGTTATTTTTACATGCACAAGTGTCAGGGGTAGTTTTGAGAACTACAAGAAGGAGAAATTGATGGCAGCAGCAAGATCCAAGGCCAGTACTGGCAAGACTCAAATATGTTTTAATGAATGAGAACCATAATAGACAAATCTATTTTAGAGTGTGTTCTGAACAACAGGGAGGAATTTGTTATGAATCTGAAGGTGGAAGGCAATGTGGATGAAAGATCATGCAGGGACAGATTTCTTGAGTCTAAGGAAAGGAATCCCCAAGGATAGCAGAATACAAACAATGAACATTAAAAAAAGCAGACTACAACAAACACTGGAAGGTATGGTTCCATAACAACAAAATCTAAAAAGAAACAAGAGGCTGGGGTGCTGGCTGGCAGTTCCACAAGTAGACAAAATTAAAGGCATAACAGCAAACAACTCCAACACAAAGGATAGATTGAAAGACTAGAAAGAGCCTGCATTGATCTATCAGGAGCGCTTCAAGAATCTTAAAATCAAACAAGAATCCTATGAAAAGTAGAACAAACAAGGAGTCTGGTGGCACTTTTAAAGACTAACAAATCTATTTGTCACATGAGCTTTTGTGGGAGAAAATCCTACTTTGTCAGTCACTTGAAGATGGGAAACTTACAGAATGGGAGCAAAATAAAGCAGGGGAGTGTAAGTCATGAAAAGCAGAAATATGGACAAATTGCTAAGGGGACATACAAAAGAATAACACAACGGTTTAGGGGCAAAATCAGAAAGGCTGAGGCATAAAATGAGTTAAACCTAAGCAGGGACATAAAAGCCAGTAAGAAGAGGTATTTTAAATATATTAGGAGCAATACAATGTTGAAGGGAAGTGTGGGTCCTCTGTTTAGTGGTGAAGGAAAGCTAATAACAGATGACATAAAGAAGACATGTATTTAATGACAATTTTCCTTCTGTCTTTATTGAAAAGGTTAGTGGCATGGATGGTAGCTGAAGCTTCCCATGGGGGAATCTAGTTCCCTGTGCCACCTCTGTCCATAGCCACGCCATGCTCCCCCCACTGCTCCACCTCAATTCATACCCCTCCCTCATTCAACACCTCCCCCTGTTGGAGGGATGCAGTGAGCAGGGGGTGTCTCCCACCGACAGGCCTTGAGGAGGGACATAGTGGGTTATGGGGTCACACAGGCGGCAGATGGAGTGGGGGGAGAGATGGGACACCAAACAGTGGGTGGGGGCGTCCTCATGATGGAAGTGATGAAGGACATTGTCAAGGCTTTTTCCCCACTCTGGCACTCTGAGTGCAGAAGGTGGGGGCCTGCAACAGGCCAGAAAAGCCACTGGCCTTAAAGCCTGCTCTTAGAAGTCTCCAAGGCCTCCAATTCCTGGCCTTGGAGTGGTATCGCTGCCACCACCCAAATGCAAAAAAAACCTCTTGAGACCCAGGAAGGCGCACTTGGGAATTCCTCCCTGTGAGGTACTTGCAATCCTGTTTATTCCTCTCTCAGGAAAGTGACTGGACCCCAGCTGCAATATGAGCTGGAACTGGAACAGGGTTCCCTCTAGTAGCTGCCTGTGCAGTCCGAGGCACGTGCACACAAACCTCTTGCCTTTCAGGACACAGAACCAGAACTTACTTAAAAGGTAAACTCTTTAATCAAAAAGAACAGATAACAAACACAGAGAGTTGCTTCTCTGGGAATTAACTTAGGTAGTTACAGGGTAGTGGGGGTGGGGGGTTACATGTGCTCAGCACAGAGAAATCCAAAAAACAAGCCAAAAACAAAGAAAATACCCTGACCGCATCTAAATAAACATTTCCTGTTCTACTCACACCTGGTCAGTACCAAACTTATCTCTGGTAGGGGGGATGTTGCTGGATTCTTCCTCAGGCCCCTCTGGCCTCCTCCTGATCCTTCCAGGAGCTCTGCTGCATCCAAACAGGCCCAGGCCAGGCTGCTGTTCTAATTCAAAAACCTGCACTTCATTCCTATTGGCTGTCCTGGGACTCACTGACCAGAGTGTTAACCCCTTCCTCCCCAAGGATTACTACACGCCCCCCAAATCACAGACGGTGCTGGGCAGCCTGGTGTAGGCTGGACCCACACTGGCTGTGATTTCTTCCTGGGACTAGGAAAAAACAGAGTTAATACAGTACAATGTACACATACAAAATTCACTACAGGTCACATGGTATCATCTGGGGTCTCCTGTCGGTCTGGGCACACTCCGTCCCAACTGCTTCATCTGAAGTGTTCCTCTTCCCGGTTGAGGGGTGCACCCAGGCTGTGGTCTGTATAGATCTTTCTTGTCCATCCCAGACCTGGCTGACTTGGGCCTTCTTGCCTTTACCCTCTTTAACCTCAGGGGACAATGTCTCTTGATATGGCCTTGCTCCTGGCACCAGAAACATCTCCTTTGTTTCCTCCAGGCCACAGGTGTCTCTGGCTCAGTCCCTGCCTTGGGACTTATCCTGTCTTTCTGGGCCAGGCATTCTTTCCTGACATGCCCTCTGGCCCCACAAGTCCAGCAAGCCCCTCCCCACCCTGTTACCTCTGCAGGAGTGGTTTTCAGGGGTCCTCCCCACAAGTCTTTGGTCATGTTCACCCCAGCATGACCAGCAGGATGGTCCTGGGCTAAGCTCAAGAGCTTTCCCCTGTACTTAGTTGGAACTACCAACTGTCTCTGAGGATGCCAGTCCTTCTTGTGCCCACCCAAGAGAGTCTCTTTGTGTAAAAGTCCCCTTTCGATACCAAGCCTGGTCCTATTTGAAGAACTGAGCGGTGATGGGCCTCTCCGTGCCAACCTCCAAGCTCCCTTGAGGCTCTCATTTGCTTCCTGCTTGGCTTGGAACTGTTCCTTTGGTGCTGGCGACCTCAGTTCCTCCCTGGATTGTGGGCTCAGGCTCAGTCCCTCTGGAAGTGATGCAGATGTGGGTGCCACTCCTGGTTGTGAAACACTCTCTGCTGGTGCATGGGGTTGTGTTGCAGACTCCAGGACAGCCTTTCGTGAAGGGCTACCTGCTGCTGCAAGTGCAGGTCTGGTGGCACACACCAATGCTGGCTTCTGAGACTCTGAGGGGGTTACAAGCGCTGGGTCTGGTTCTCGTTCCAGGTGGGTATCGAGGACTGCCTCTACTGCTGCTGTTGTAGATGCTGGGTTGGGGTCTGTGTCTGCTGCCTGTTTGGGTCTCTGGTCCTCTAGCATCTGAGAACAGAGACTGGACCTTGGTAGAAGGCTCAGTAACAGGGTTAGATTGGGAGACCTGCTTAGCCTGGCTACGGGTGATGGTGCCCACCCTTTTGGCTAGCTTCACATGGTTCACTAAATCCTCTCCCACCAGCATGGGAATGGGATAATCATCATAGACTGCAAAAGTCCAAGTCCCTGACCAGCCTTTGTAGTGCACAGGCAACTCTGCAGTAGGCAGGTCAAAAGAGTTTGCCTTGAAGGGTTGAACAGTTACTTGAGATTTCACATTGATGCTTTTGGGGTCCACAAAGGACTTATGGATAGCTGACACCCGTGCTCCAGTGTCTCTCCATGCAACAACCTTCTTCGCACCCACACTCACGATCTCCCTTTGCTCTGGAGGTATCTGTGTGGCATCTGGGCCTGCAGGCACATGGTGTGACCCCGCTACAAGGAACTGCACTCTGTTTGTGCTCTTGGGGCAGTTTGCCTTCACATGCCCCAGCTCATTACATTTAAAACACTGCCCAGCTGGCTGGTCACTGGAGCGAGGTTTGTTGCTGGAGAATGGGACTGTGGCGTCAGAAGGTGCCTGAGGCTTCCCTTGTGGTACAGTGGGCTCCTCCCTGCAAGGTAGGCACCTGGGTTGTCCCTGGTGTTGATATGCTGTCTCTGGACACCCCTCCTGGGACCCCCACAAACTGCCACCAGTTCGGGTCCTCTCTGTCACCTCCACCCATCTGGCTCCAATCTCCCCCGCCTCTGATATAGATTTGGGCTTCGCATCTAGGATATATCTTTGTATTTCTTCAGGAACACCCTCTAGGAACTGTTCCAGTCTTATTAGGAGAGAGAGCTCCTCCACAGTTTTAGCTTGTGCCCCTGATACCCAGGCATTCCAATTTTTATCAATTTGGTAGGCATGTTGGGTGAATGCCACAACTGGCTTCCACCTTAGGGCCCTGAACTGGCGACGGGCACGTTCAGGAGTCAGCCCCATCCTCATTCTGGCCCTTTGTTTAAAGAGCTCATAATTGTTCATGGTTTCTCTAGGCATTTCAGCTGCCACTTCTGCTAAGGGTCCACTGAGCTGTGGCCTCAACTCCACCATGTAGTGGTCTGGGGAGATGCTGTACCCAAGGCACGCCCTTTCAAAATTTTCTAGGAAGGCCTCCGTATCATCTCCTACCTGGTACACTGGGTATTTCTTGGGTTGGAGAGCATAAGGTGGGATAGGAATGGCAGTAGAAGAAGCTGTTGTAGCTGCAGCACCCAGTTTCTCAGCTTTCTCCAGCTCAAAGTGCCACTGCTTTTCCTTCTCCTCTGCTTCTATGCGCCTCATCTCTAGGAAGAACTCCATCTCGCTCTTAGAGATCTTCCTGTCTTAAAGACATCCTCCCAGCTTGGCCCTCGTGGTATGGAAGGGACATAGCCACTCCTATCCACTCCTGCCTCCACAGGCTTATTACACGCTTCCTCGTCCCCACTCCACATGTCTGCCTTGGAGTTGGACTTCTGGGACTGATCTGGGGCTGGTGTCTCCATGGCTCCTCTGCCCCACTGCAAACGCATTCACTGGGCTGCTTCCCTGCCCTACTCTGGCCTAGCTATCCTCTTGCCACGAAAGCTAGAAAAAAAAATAAACTGCTTGTTTTGGACTCCCTGGCTTTGCCAGTTAAACCCCTTGCATGCCTTTTTCCCAGGCAGCAAAAGAAAAAAGAAAAAGAAAAACCAAAAAGCAAGACAGGAAAGTGAAGAAAAAAAAATTCTCCCAAAATGTCCACTACCCCACAAGAAAAAAAAAACACAAAAAACAATGTGTCCTTTAAAAAATCCTGAGGTTTGTGCTTCTGGTTCAAAAAAGTCCACACCGCTATGCCACCATCTCAAAGCTTTTTCCCCATTCTGGCACTCTGAGTGCAGAAGGTGGGGGCCTGCAACAGGCCAGAAAAGCCACTGGCCTTAAAGCCTGCTCTTAGAAGTCTCCAAGGCCTCCAATTCCTGGCCTTGGAGTGGTATCGCTGCCACCACCCAAATGCAAAAAAACCTCTTGAGACCCAGGAAGGCGCACTTGGGAATTCCTCCCTGTGAGGTACCTGCAGTACTGTTTATTCCTCTCTCAGGAAAGTGACTGGACCCCAGCTGCATATGAGCTGGAACTGGAACAGGGTTCCCTCTAGTAGCTGCCTGTGCAGTCCGAGGCACGTGCACACAAACCTCTTGCCTTCCAGGACACAGAACCAGAACTTACTTAAAAGGTAAACTCTTTAATCAAAAAGAACAGATAACAAACACAGAGAGTTGCTTCTCTGGGAATTAACTTAGGTAGTTACAGGGTAGTGGGGGTGGGGGGTTACATGTGCTCAGCACAGAGAAATCCAAAAAACAAGCCAAAAACAAAGAAAATACCCTGACCGCATCTAAATAAACATTTCCTGTTCTACTCACACCTGGTCAGTACCAAACTTATCTCTGGTAGGGGGGATGTTGCTGGATTCTTCCTCAGGCCCCTCTGGCCTCCTCCTGATCCTTCCAGGAGCTCTGCTACATCCAAACAGGCCCAGGCCAGACTGCTGTTCCAATTCAAAAAGCTGTGCTTTGTTCCCATTGACTGTCCTGGGACTCACTGACCAGCGTGTTAACCCCTTCCTTCCCAAGGATTACTACAGACATGGCATGTGATGGTGGGGTGGAATGTGGAGGAGAGGAGGGATGTGGTGGGTGGCAGGTAGGGGGATCTCAAAGGGGTAGGGGGTGAGGAAGGACCCACACAGTAAGTGGCAGGAACCTCAAGGGAAGGACTGTGGAATGGGTAAGCGAGGAGCAGCCAGGCAGCAGTGGGAGCCTCAGGGAAGGGGCAAAGCAGGGCCCAGATGTGGTGGTGACCAGATGTATGACACAAGGAAAGAAGAGGTCAAAGCAGGGGTGTCAAACTCATGGCCCATGGGCCATATCCAACCTGCCAAGGGCATTGATCTGGTCCCTGAAGCTGCTGCCTGGACTGTGCCTGGGAACTCTTTGCAGCAGCAGTGAACAACAGACAGGCTGCCGCTGGCAGAGCAGGGCTAAGTGTGCTTGTGACTTGGATCATGTGCGTGAGTCAGAGCACAGGGAAAAAAGGAAGCGCTCCAGCCAGTCCCAGCCCAGTCCTGCTGTGGTCTGCCAATCAATCAGAGTCTCAGTCACAGCAGGCTAGGCCAGGGTCCCAGAGAGCCACCACAGTGTCCTTCACCCCACCTGTTCACTGTCAGTCAGTTGGCATGGTAATCTGATTGAATGCACATTACTCAAATCACAAATAAGAAAAGGAAAAAGTGGCGGGGGCTCACATGGGAATGAGCCAATCGAAGGACAGCTGGGACTGAGGCAACAAAAGGCTGCCATTCCCATTACAAAAGGTAATTTGACTTCAGGCTTCCCATGGTTTGAACCTAACAACTGCTCTGATTTGCTGTTACTGTATGACCTGATCCTGTGTTTTACACCCCCTTGCATTTATTTTCATTCCATTCTGTAAGTTCACCCATCTTCAAAGCATTTGACGAAGTGGGATTTTCTCCCACGAAAGCGTATGTGAAAAATAAATCTGTTAGTCTTAAAGTGCCACACGACTCCTCGGGTTTTTTTTGCTGGACTAGACTAACACGGCTATCCCTTTGGAAATTGACTGATTGCCAATGCTTGCCACCACACAGTAGGGGAAGTGGAAAGGGAAGGGGAAGGGGAGTCTGGGAGATGCCCAACTGGGGGGTGGGGGGGGCTGGGAATGGCCAAGCAGGGAAAAGGGAGCCCCGGACCTGCACAATAGGAGAAGGGGGGGGGGGGGGGATCAAGGAGTCAGCATGGCAAAGGGGAGCCCAAAGGGCAGGGAAAAGGGGAGGTGTTGCAGAACCTGTGGCATTGGCGAGGGGGCCTGGGAGCCCCTGCTGCTCTGAACATGGCAAGAGAAAGGGTTGGGGAGCCCATGCAGACATGGCCTGTGACAGGTATCATGCCCTCCAATGTGCCCCTCCCACACACATTGAATGAGTTCGACAGCTCTGGGTTAAAGAATACACAGATGAATTCAGAGTCTGATTAACTCTATCGTAGAGTACTTATGAAACTAGCTGAAGCAACCACAGAACCATTAGCAATGATCTTTGAGAGTTTCTGGAGGACAGGTGAGGTCCTGGAGAACCAGAGAAGGGCAACCATAGGATCCATGTTTAAAAAGGGGAATAAAGAGGACTGGGGAATTATAGATCAGTCAGTCTAACTTCAATACCTGGAAAAATTCTGGAGGAAATTATTTAAGAATCAATTTGTAAGCACCTTGAGGATAATAGTGTTATAAGAAATAATCAGCATGGATTTGTAAAGAATAAATAATGCCAAAACAACCTAATTTCCAGGGTTTACAACTTACTGCACAAGGGAGAAGCAGCAGATGGGATATATTTTGATTTTCATAAAATCAATTTTGACACAGTTCCTTCTGATATTCTCATAAGCAACCTAGGGAAATGCAGTCTAGATGAAATTAATGTAAGACAGCTGCATAACTGGTTGAAAAAGCATACATGCTAAGTAGTTATCAGTGATTTGCTTCAAACTGGGAGGGCATATCCAATGGGTTCTAGCACCTGCAAGGATTAAGTCCTTGGTCTGGTACTATTCAACATTTTTATTAATGATTTGGATATGGGCAGATTTTATTGAAGGTAGGGGAAGGCAAGCTTGCCCTGATTGACTGTGGTGGCCCCCACTGTTTTTCTGTCCTCTGTGCTGGAAAGACAAAAGTCTTTATACTCTGTGCAGCCTGGTTCCCTCAGTCACCTGAATAGAGCATATAAAGCTCAGCATGCCACGCTTTAACCAGTGTGAGACTGACCTCCAACCATCTTAATTTCTTTTCTCCAGTTCAGTCTCAAGTTTAATTTCACTTCTCTGGGCTTGGACAGTTTGAATCTGAATCTGCTTCCA
Source organism: Podocnemis expansa (assembly GCA_007922195.1). NCBI lineage: Eukaryota > Metazoa > Chordata > Testudines > Podocnemididae > Podocnemis > Podocnemis expansa. The sequence continues at coordinate 17,053,897 of ML681998.1, forward strand.
GACTGCGCACCTCTAATCTGAGTGGATTGATTCCTGTCAGACAGGTTTCCTTCTCTCGTGCCTGCTAGCCCATTCAGTAATTAGTTAAGAATCCCTTTGCTCTTCAAAGGCACTCATTTGTCTTCCAGAGATAAGGGAAATAGTAAATACAATGTAATGAAGAAGAAGCATGGTTTGGTGTTTGAAAGCAGAGCAATGAATTTGAAGATTTGAGGGTTTATAATGGCCCCATCACAGTCTTGCACTGAGGCATTGGATCACCAGTTTCCAAAGGGATAGCCGTGTTAGTCTAGTCCAGTAAAAAAACAAGCAGTTGTGTGACACTTTAAGATTAACAGATTTATTTTTTGCATGAGCTTTCGTGGGAGAAGATCCCACTTCCTCAGATGCTTCGAAGATGGGTGAACTTACAGAAAGGAATGAAACTAAATGCAAGGGGGTGTAAAACATAGGAGCAGGTCATAAAGTAACAGCAAATCAGAGCAGTTTACAGGCTTAAAGAATGGGAAGCCTGAAGTCAAATTACCCTTTGTAATGTGAAAAGAACCCATAATCTCGATTGAGTCCTGCTTTCACAGAATTTAGCTTGCATATTAATTCGAGTTCAGCTGTTTCTCTTTGGAGTCTTGATGTCCCAGGTACATCTCTAACGACAGTCGTTAACAAATCCATCATCGAGTGATTAGGAAGATGGAAGTGCTCAGCAACTGGTTTCTTTGTTCTTTGATTTCTGATATCAGCTCTGTGCTCATTCAATCTCTTACCGAGCGATAGTCCTGTTTGTCCAATATATAAGGTGTTGGGGCATTTCTTGCACATGATGGCATAGATCACATTAGTAGATGAGCAGGTAAATGAGCCTTTGATGGAGTAGCAGGCTTGATTAGGACCTATGATGGTGTCTGTTGTGTAGATATGTGGGCAGACTTGGGAGCGTGGTTTTTTGCAAGGGTGTGTGCCCGCTTCAATGTTCTTGTTGTTAGATCTGTAGTTGCTGGTGAGTATCTGTTTAAGATTAGGGGGCTGCCTATAGGTAAGGAGTGGTCTGTCTCCTAATGCTTGAGAGAGTGAGGGATCATCTTTTAGAATAGGCTGTAGGTCCTTAATGATCTTTTGCAGAGGTCTGACTTGAGGATTGTATGTGGTGACTAGTGGTGTTCTGTTGCTTTCTTTCTTGGGTCTCTCCTGTAGTAGATGACTTCGGGGAACCCGTCTAGCTCTGTCAATTTGTTTTCTTACTTCCCCAGGTGGGTACTGTAGTTTCAAGAATGCTTGATAGAGATCCTCAAGCTGTCTGTCTCTGTCTGAGGGATCAGAGCAGATGCGGTTATATCTTAGGGCTTGGCTGTAGACAATGGATCGTGTGGTGTGTTTAGGATGGAAGCTCGAAGGATGTAGGTAACTATACCAATCAGTAGGTTTTTGGTATAGGGTGGTGGTGATATGTCTATCCCTGATTTGTACTGTAGTGTCAAGAAAGTGGATCTCCTGTGTGGAGTGTTCCAGGCTCAATTTGATGGTGGAGTGGAAATTATTGAAATCTCTGTGAAAATCTTCAAGACCATCCCTGCCGTGTGTCCAGATGATAAAGATGTCATCGATGTAGCGCAGGTAAAGAAGAGGTTTTTTGGGATGAGACTTGAGGAAACGTTCTAAGTCACCCATAAAGATGTTGGCATATTGTGGGGCCATGCGGGTGCCCATAGCAGTGCCACTGATTTGGAGATATAAATGATCCTCAAATCTGAAGTGGTTGTGGGTGAGTACAAAGTCGCAAAGTTCAGTCACGAGCTGTGCTTTGGCATCATCTGGGATGGTTCTTCTAATAGCTTGTAATCCATCCTTGTGTGGGATGTTGGTGTTGGATCACCAGTCATTTAAGGCTTGATCTCGAGGGTAGTCTTTTTACTGATTTTTAAAAGGCATCAGCCTGTGCCTCAGTTTTTTCATTCATAAACAGAGATAAAACTTGCCTCTCTCAGAGGAGTATTGTGTAGCTTACTTCATTGTTTTTGCTTAGGTGCCTTGAGGTTATCAGAGGGAAAGTGCTTTAGAAGTGCTAAGTGTTTCCATAATTAACCTTTCATTCATATGCACGCCTCCTGGATCATAGGAGACTGGGATTTTATGGGACTCCTCCTTCCACTGATGCTGGAGCAAATTGCCAGAATAAGACTGGAGGAGGGGGGATAGAGGACACTAGGGCCTATTCCCATCACTACTTTTCAAAGTATGAGGTGAGAGAGCTAGACAAGACCAGATACCACTAGGGCAGCTTTGTGCTCTAGTGAGCCATTCCCAAATCAGGGGCAGCAGAGCAATGAATGGCCAGGAAAAATGGATCCCCCTCCACCTGGCCCAAATCCCATGGGAGTAATGTTCCCTCTAAGCTGATGAGCAAATTATGGATGCAGCTAAGCAAGTTCCCCGCCAGCTCTCTGACCCCCATTGGGCCCCTTCCCTGCTGCCCAGCAGCTGCCCAAGTCTATCCATAATTTGCTCAGCTGTATCATCAGCTTAGAGAGAACATTGGTCACCACCTATGTAAGGGAGCACAGCATCTACTGAGACTGCTTCACCCTACCTATGTTAACAAAAGCACTATACCTCTCAGTGAGATGGTTTTATTTTGTTAAAAAACATGGCAGTTTTCTTGGCTGGGGGAATTACAACATCTATACCAGCACTATTTTAGTGACAAAACCTGACCTGCTTATAAAGGCTCTAGTCAATGTCGACCAGGTCTACACAGCTAGTGCAGGGCCATACGTATGCTGGGGTGAATGGGGTTTTGCCACGGGCGCCCCAGAGCAGCTCAGTGGAGCCACTCTGTTACAGGGCATGTTCTGCACTGTTTACTCCAGTTGCCACTTATTGCCAGGGACACACCCCGGGTGCTGGAATTGCTCATTATGACTCTGAGCTAGTACTGCATTCCAGACAGGGGTTAAAGTATCAGTTGGGGGGCCCCAGAATGCTCCTGCACCAGTGGGCCCCCCTCCAGCGCCAGTGGCCCCCCAGATGCCAGCTCCTGCCCCCCTGTGCCAGTGCACTACCCCCTGCCCCCAATACCCCCCCCCCAGTGTGAGCCAGCCATGCCCACACTCACCGGCAGCACAGCTCGGGAAGTGGGGACAGTAGGCCACATGTCCTGGTGGTGCCGCACCTGGGGCCCATGCTGCAGGAGCAGGTTAGGGGTGGGGAGTTGAAAAGGGGATGGGTTTGGGCTGGGGCTTGAGCACCTGGTAACGCCCCTAGCCCCTGCCCCCTTCCCTGCCTGCCGGAATGCGGCAGAATGCTGCTCCGGGGCCTTCTATTTTTAGGGGCCCAGCGTTCAGACCCCTAAAAACAGAACACGGACCCGGAACACAGCATTCAGAAGCCTGCTATTTTTCAATGGTGGGCCCCGGAACGCAGCGTTCCGGCTCCATGTTCTATTTTTAGGGGCCCTGGAACGCTGAGCCCCTAAAAATAGTCAGCTCCAGAATGGCATTCTGCTGTGTTCCCCCTTACTTTAACCCCTGATTCCAGAGGCAGTTGAATTTCAGTGAAGGCTGAAGTGATTGATCTGTATAGCTCAGGGATCTCAAACTCAAATCAGCACAAAGGCCACATGAGGACTAATACAGTAGCCGAGGGCCACACCACTGAAATCTTTTGATGCAATGATATTGCAAATTTTGATAGTGATAATGTTGTTGAGAGCTGCAAAAAATAACTTTAGGGGCCACAGACAGCCCAGGGGACATGAGTTGGAGACCCCTGGTATAGCTGGTGTATTCATTTGTGCAATCTTTTGCTGTAATGCTTTAGAATGGAAGGAGCTATAAAATGCAAGATTCCAAAGAGTTTAAATGCTAAAACTAACAAGACCCAACACTTATAATATTTCGTGAAAGAGAAAGAGTTGGTTATTTGAGCCAGAGACTAGAGAATGACTAGTGCAAATGATTAACAAGACAAATTCACTTTAAATCAAGTTTGAAGTATACTAGTAAAATTATTTAAAAGAAAAATAGTATCCATATGCATTACAATGAAAGCATCAGCAGCTACTTTACACACACACACACACACACACGTGCGCGAGCGCGCGCACATGTAACTCACATTCCTTCCTGCCCTTTAGCAGTCTTACATGCTTTATTCCCAGATGTTCATTATTTTCAGTATTGTGGATGCATGCATTTTAACAGAAAAATTTATTCTTGTCAATGAACTTGCCCAACTACTTTAATCATACTATAAAGAATAAGGTGCCACTACAACAAGTAATTAAAGGGGAAATTTTCTTCTTAGACACTTGATTTATTTCAAACAAGACAATACAGTGAAGTTAAGGTCATTTCACAGTTCTTCTTTAACGCAATCTTAATTTTATCAAAGACAGATATGCCATCAAAACAACACAAAATGAGTTGCAGGAAAAATAATTCTCATCTCCAATCCCTGTAATAAATCTTGGGAAAAGATTTCCAAAGTCAGCAGAGTGAAGTGTCTGTCAATTATTTAATCATCCAAATCTCCTGCCTGCTATGGCCCTCACCTAGAACGTTTAATCAATTCTATAAAATTCACAGCAGCCACTAGGACTGGTCAGTTAAATATGTGCAAATATTAAAAACAAAAATCCTAAATGAGCTCTGTGTTCACCTGAGGCTGTTAGAGTGCATTCCCCTTTCTAACAGGAGGAAGAGATCCCTGTCACCTTTCCCTGCATGCATATAAAAGCCAGTCTTTGCTAGAGTATCTTGGGTTTATCAAGTGCCATACTACTTCTCAAGACGAGGCTTACAATTTAGTTGCTTAATCCCAAAATCGCAAACAGCATTGTTAGGGTTGTGTTTTTACCTAAACTTCCATGATCTGCCACATCTACCTGAAAGCAATTTGAATGGAAATTGCATTCCTCCATTAGATTTATCTTATTTGTAACTGGCAAGAAATACAAAGCTATAAAATTTTAAAAAATTAATTTGATTTTTAGCGTAGCACACCACTGATTATTATGATAGGTGGTTAGGATGAAAACAGCAGAAATAGAGTCTTTGAGCTTGAAATGAACTAGACTTTACTATCTCTTTTCCTCATGATCTTAAAGCCATATTACTTAGGTAACAGCAAACGATCAGTCTAGAAAATAGCGTCTGTTTAATTTAGACCTTCACCCAGCTATTATACCAGGAGGAGAGCTTCCAATGGAAATGTTTCGACTCCCAGGCACCTTCCCTGACCTGCCCACCAGCCAGCTCCCTGATCCTCCACGTCTTCCCCCGTGGCTCCCCAAACCCTCTGGGCCCCTTCCCTGCCCACCTGCTGGCTTCCCAACCCACTTCCCTAACCTGTGTGCCCACTGGCTCCCTGATCCCCCCCAGGCCCCTTCCCTGCTGGCTCCCTGATTCCCCACCTGGGTACCTTCCCTGTCTGCATGCCAGCTCCCTGACCACCCAGGGCCCTTCCCAGCCTGCCCACTGGCTCTCTGACCCCCTTCCTGACCCACCCATTGATTACCCAACCCCCCTGCCCTTTTCCTGCCAGCTCCCTGTCCCTAGCTCCCAGGACCCCTTTCTCCTTACCTGGTTTGAGCTGCCCCCTGGCCAGGCTGCTCTCACTTTGAGCATGCATCTGAGCATGCTCAGGGTGGGGGATTTAGAAACTCCCCCAACCTGGCCAGCGCTCCTGGGTCATGCACAGGTGTCTGATGCCCGTAGCAGTTTAGAGGGAACATTGCTTGGGAGTGTTTCCACAAGGTAAGTAACAGGCTGGCAGTGGCAATTAGGGGTAGGGAAGTTGGCTGAGGTTGATGAGAGAGTCCGTGTTTTGGGGAATGCTCAGTACTGTGCAAGTGCCTGGAGTCTGCCAGTATCACTATTGGGGTCAGAACAAGCATGTGAGATGGAGGGAGAGGAGGCTGGCATAGCATCACAGCAGCACAAAAGCCAGAGCAGAAGCAGGGCAGGAAGGATTCTGTGTGAGCACTTGGCTCAGGACAGTTTACCCACTCACCCATTCAGTCTTTCTGCTGGAAAATAGAGCTTCTCCCCCAGCTCACCTCCTCTCATGTGGCTGTCTGCACCCTACTTCCTCCTTCCCAACCTTCCTGTGTCTCTCGCAAGCTTCCTGATGGAAGGAGGTCTATTTACACTTAGGTTTGTAGGTCCAGTCACTGACGCAGTCAGCCAGGGAAGGAGGAACAGGCTAGTGAGTGAGTTGTCCTAGAGCAGACCCAGTCTCATACTGACCCAGTTCCTGCCTTTGGAGGACACATAGGCAGCTGTCTCTCATGTTGGGAGGGGAGTGGGGAGGATAGTTAGAAGTGGGGGAAAGAGAGGAGAGGAGAAAGTCGGCCAGAGACCAATGCAGCGATTGTGGTGAGGGGTATGGGAAGAAGCCTGAGGTGGGACCTTGTCCTCGGTGAACATGGGGGTGGGGCCTGGGGAGAGGGGGAGGCCATGGTCCAGGAAGCTTGCTTTCTCCAGGGGAAGCTTTAAAACCTACCAGGTGGAGTGAAGAGCATGCTTATAAAATTTGCAGCTGACACTGAGCAGGAAGGGGCTACAAGCATGCTGGGGGACAGGATCAGAAGGCTCTTGACGAACTGGAGAATTGGTCTGAAGTCCAAAAACTGAAATTCAATATAGACAAGTGCAAAGCACTTCACTTACCGTGGAAAAAAAAAATTAAATGCACAACTACAAAATTGGGAATAACTGGCTAAGTGATAGTATTGCTGAATAGGATCTAGGGGTATAATGGACTGCAAATTTAATATGAGTCAATAATATGATGCAGTTGCAAAAAGGGCTAATCTCATTCTGGGCTGTATTAACAAGGTGTTGTGTGTAAAAGAGACAGGAGATAATAGTTCTGCTTGACTCAGTACTGATGAAGCCTGAGCAAGAGTACTCTGTCCAATTCTGGGCACTATTCTTTAGGAAAGATGTGAACAAACTGGAGAGAATCTGAAGGAGAACAACCAAAATGATGAAAGGTTTAGAAAACCTGACCCATGAAGAAAGGTTAATAAAACTGGGTATATTTAGTCTAGTCTCGGGAAACAAAGACTGAGAGGCAACTTGTTAAGTCTTCAAATATGTTAAGGGCTGTGATCAATTGTTCTCCACAGCCACTGAAGGTAGGACAAATAATAGACAATCTGCAGCAAGGGAGATTTAGGTTAGATATTAGGAAAAACTTTTTAACCATAAAGATAGTTTAGCTCTGGAATAGAGTTCCAAGTAAGGTTGTGGGAGCCCTGTCACTGGAGATTTTTAAAAACAGTTTGAGCAAACATATGTCAGGATTAGTGTATGTTTGTCTGGTTGTGCACCAGCACAAGGGGCTGAACTAGATGACCTCCCACTCTACTTTTCCATGAGTCTATGAAAAGGATTATGTTCTTTTAATGTTAACATTCACTAACCTACCTCAATGTAAGAGCTCAGAATGTTTCCTGTACACATGTGAGAGTCCATCCAAAAAGTCCTACACCAAAATCAGAGAAAATAGGCCATGACAGCTACCTGAAATGAATCTGTCTTCTTTATATATCATGAAGCACAAAAAGGGGGCACAAATACAATTTTTTCCCCTGACTAGCTGAAATCCTAATACCCCCATCACAAAGGCAACTTAGGTTGGCAGTTCTCTAATTATACCACAGTGAAATCTGACCAGGAAACTGGAATCACTGTTCCCTCACTGTCATGGAAAGGGGTTGGGTATTTTTGCTGATCTAATGTGATCAGGACCTTACTTTATATCTCATGTTATAACCATCCAGAGCCATACTAGACTTTGGCCCAGTAACTGCTGAAAGAAAACACTACTTCCTGTACAATGTAGACATCCTGTGGCAGTTATTCACCCTGGCACTGACCCTCTTTGATTTGTGACAGGATCTCCGTAGCAACTGGGGTGCCTGAAGCAGCAAATTCTTCCAGGTAATTTACTGAATGTAATCAGCATTTTTTGGTTGCTGTCAATGACTGCTTGCACTTCCATCAGGCTGCCTCCTCAGGACAGGCCACCAGTTTAGCCACTTCAAAAACATTCACGGGAGTTAGGTAGCTAGCAGTTTCCAAGGTTCAGCACACACTCTGCATTTGCAAACATCCTCTTCTGCTTTGGGAGAAGAGGCACATTGGCTTCTGGAACTGGTAGCTGTGATATACAGAATGGTTCAGGCCCCTTATGCTGCACCACCAGCAGATTTTGGCCCTAAAGCTGGCATAACTGACCACAGAAGGCTGACCATGGTGTAAAGAGAGCTGCATTAATAGATCTTACACCGTTCCTCCTGCTGCCAGACTAAGCGGTATGGCTAAGGAATAGGAAGCATCGCCCCTTAATCCCTGACTACTGCATTGACCCTTTCAGGCTGATCTAAGCTACACAAGGGCTATGTCTACACTGGAGGCTTAAGGCAATTTAAGGAGCTCCATGGCCACATTTGGGGTATGTCTACATGAGTCTTTTATTTTGAAACAACACTGGTTATTTCGAAATAAAAAAGATTAGGTCCACACAACATTTTCTTATTTCAAAATGACAGGCTCTGTCATTTTGAAATAAGAACTGTCATTTCGAAACAGCTTAAACCCCACTCATTTCAAAATGGCTGTTATTTTGAAATGGTTATTTTGAAATAACGCCGTTTGGACATGTTGTTTTGAAACAACATGTCCAAACAGCCTTATTTTGAAATAACCATTTCAAAATAACAGCTGTTTCGAAAGCAGGCTTTCCCTTAATTCGAATTAACATTTTCTTAATTTGAATTAACTTATTTTGAAATAAGGACTTTATTTTAAAATAACTCATTTCGAAATAACTTATTTCAAAATAATGATGTATGTGTGGACTTAGCCTTGGAGTCTATTAAGTCAACTTAAGCACTTGCTTAAGTTATCTTACTAACTCTTACTCCTAAAGTCAACTTCAAGGGTTAAGTTGACTTAACTTGATGTGCCCATTAAAGTTGATTTAGTGCATTAGAGCCATTTAAGTCGACTTTATAAAGTTGACTTAAGCCAGGGGACCATTTAAAGTCAAATTTATTTAGTCGACTTTAAACGGGTCCCCTGTCTTAAGTCAACTTTGTAAAATTGACTTAAACAAATGGGGTCTCACTAAGTTGGCTTAACAAAGTCGACCTTATCAAGTCGAGTTTCCTGAGCCCTGTAGTGTAGACTTAGCTCAGGAGCCCATTTTGGCACACACTAACACAGGAACAGGGGAATTAAAGTCATCTTGCAAGAGACTCAAAGAAGGGAGACGGTTCCTGCAGCTCCTCACAAGCGGCAGGGACTGTCTCTGACTCTGAGCCTTTTGCAAGAGGCTCGAAGCTGGATTGGGCCCCTGCTGCTGCCTGCAAATGAGAGAAGCTGTCTCTGAGCCTCTGCCAATTGCCAGAAGTGGCATGGAGCTGGATCAGGCTCCATCCAACTGTGCTGCTGACCAGAGATCTAGGGCCCATGCCCTGCTAGCCCCAGTGCAGTGACACCCCTTATTATAGCCAGGTTTGAAATCTGATTCAGCAGCTACAGAATTGCTATTTATTATGTACAGCTATGTCCAAATAGCTGGTAGAAAAATGCATAAACACCAAGAAAAATAAGAAGTAAAAGCAATGCTTTTCCATCTAGATCTGTCTAGTACCTTAAAGGATGAAACCAAACACTCCAGCAGTCCTACTCCCTCCTGACCATACTTAAAAGCAGACATCTGTGCAGTTAACATGCTTATAGCACAGATGGACTCTTCCAACTGTCATGCCCAAGCTAGTCAGCATTTTAAATTCATGACTATGTGCTGATAAGATAGGATGATTTGTGCATTTCGTCTCCTCTCCCTGTTTACTTAGGAAATAACTCACAGTCCTGTGTATAACAGCTGGCAACATAACTGTCCTATCTCCAATGTGTGTGCACTCTAGAGCCCATGAAGTCTGACTTTAGAGTGAACTATCGATCCTCACTTTGTCAGAACAAAGTTAATAGTCCATCTCTCGGCTGGGCTGTAGAACAGGCTTTGTGTCACATGCGCTGTGTTCACACGCACAGGGTTATTTCGAAACAAGTTGTGTCGAAACAACTTGTTTCGAAACAACACCCTATTTCGAAATATCTTATTTCGAATTAACAAAATGTTAATTCGAAATAATAAAAAAAGCGGGAAATGAAATAGCAAGTTCACTGTGTGAACATGCTATTTCGTTACCCCTGGGGGTGAGCCGCTGCTGGCTCACCCTGCAGCCCCAGAAAGGGGGCTGCAGGCACCAGCAGCGGGTGAGACGCTGCGGGGTGGCTGAGCCCCCCACCAGAGCTGCCCCCAGACCCCGCCGGAGGGTCGGGGGCGTGGGGCTGAGCCGGCAGCGCGGGCTGCTCCCCGGACCCCGCCAGCTAGATATGCTTATAGAGGAGCTGGTATGACACAGTCTAATCTGACAATTAACAGATCTTTGACTACTAGGTTGTTTCGAAACAAAAGTGCCGTGTGAACACAGCCATGGTGACTTTTTTTGTTTTGTTTTGAAATGTTAATTTGACAATAATTTCCCAACAGTGTGTCTCAGCACCTCTTAAGTTGCCTGCTCAAGCTCCTTTTGAAATCAGTTGGAATTAGACTAGGTCCCAAATTATGAGACTGCCAGACCCTTGTCACTCCACAGTACGAGACCTACACAAGGCTTTAGTTTTATTGATCATTGTTTCATATAGCCCAGGGCTAGTCTATACCACAGGGGGATTTTGACTGCAGTGGAAAGGAGATACGCAAAGTACTTAAAATACTTTGTGTGTCTATCTTTGACTGCCTAATGCCTACTCACTGCAGGGTCCCCACAGTGGTGATTCAATGGGAAACACCTTCCTCTTGAGTCAGTGTTACGCTACTTGCAGAGTAGGTCTTAATAATTTGACCTCTGGCTATCTCTGGTTTCAATTGAGCATGTCTTTACAGATGCTCATTCAAACCCACACAATCAATGCTACACTGTTGGAGCTGCCAACTACCATGTAGTCTGAGCCTCAGTCATGGTCATCTTGCTCTTCTTCTCTCCAAGCTTAATAACCTTGAATTTTCAATCCTTTCATAGATTTATCAATTTTAAGGTCAGACAGGACCAATATGCTCAGCTAGTTTGACCTCCTGCACAATAAATATCACAGAACCTAACACCTAACTTATGATGAGTCATTGAAGTGTCCAAATCATGGTTTAAAGACTTCAAGGTACAGAGAAACCACCAGCAAGTGACCCAGGCCCCACAGGGGAAGGTGAAAAACCCCCAGGGCCCTTTCCAATCTGCAATGGGCGGAAAATCTTCTGACCCCAAATATGGTGATTAGCTAATACCTGAGCATGCTGGCAAAACTCAGCAGCCAGACACCGGATTCACCAATTCAGAGTCCACTCCATCTAACATCCCATCACAGGTCATTGGCATATTTACCACTAGTAGTCAAAGATCTGTTAATTGTCAGATTAGACTGTGTCATACCAGCTCCTCTATAAGTATATCTAGCTCAGTTCTGAAGCTAGCTAAATTTTTGCCCCCCACTGCTTCTCTTAGAATGGTTGTTCCAGAACTTCACTCCTCTGCTGGTTAGAAACCCTATGTTTAATTTCAAGTCTAAACTTCCTAATAGCCAATTTACATGCATTTGTTCTTGTGTCCACATTGGTGCCGAACTTAAAAAATTCCTCTCCCTCACTGATATTTATCCCTCTGATGTATTTATAGACAGGAATTGTATCTCCCCTTAGCCTTCCTGTGGCACCTTAAAGACTAACAAATTTCTTCAAGTATAAGCTTTTATGAGCTGCAGCCCACTTTATCAGATGCATAAGGCAGGTTTTCCATTCCACGGATCATTTTAGTAGCCCTTCTCTGCACCTGTTTCAATATGAACTGCACACAATAATCCAACTAGGGTCTTATAAGTGTCAGGGGCACTGCTGGCATTGAGGAAGGGGGGATGAGCCCTCAGTCCCAGCTCCTCAAGTTCCCAACCCCAGCCCAGGATGCAGGGCCAGGCTGCCACAGCAATGGCTGTCCAATTCAACCCCAGCCCTGGCCAGAGATGTGGGGCTGGGCTACTGATTCAGCCCCAGTCCTGATGGGGGATGAGGGGCTGGGCTGCAGCAGCAGCAGCAGCTGCTGGATCCAGCCCCAACCCTGGCCAGGGATGTGGGCTGATACAGCCCCGATCCCAGCCAGGGACATGGGGCTAGACTGGGCCCAGGGGTGGGACCATCACTGCAGGAGGTGGGGTTGGCACGGGGGGGACCTCAAGAGATTGGGGGGGGGGGCAGTGATGTGCCTGATGTAACAGTATTAACACCTCCCTGTTTCTACTGGAAATACCTCATCTGATGCATCCTAGGACTACATTAGCTTTTTTCACAGCCACATCACATTGGGTACATCTACACAGTATGTTTACATTGACTTAAGGGTCCTTAAGTTGACTTAAACAAAGCGCTGTCTACATTGCAGGGCAATAAAGTCGACTTTAGCATCAGGTAAAGTTGACTTTATTACTTCCTCTTATAAAGTTGACTTTACAGTTAAGTTGACTTTATTAAATTGACTTAAGGCAATGTGGAGATACTAAGTTGACTTAATAGAGTCAACTTAGTGCAGTGGGACCACTAAGTCAACTTTATAAACTCGAATTAAGCCAGGGCACCCATTTAAAGTCGACTTTATAAAGTCAAATTAATGTAGTGTAGCCTTACTAAGTCGACTTAATAAGGTCTACTTAAAGTTGACTTTAAGCAGACTTTATTAAGGTGACTTAATAAAGTCGACTTTGCTTTTATAGTGTAGACATACCCATTGACAGCTCATAGGCATCCTGTGGTCAATTAATACAACCAGGTCCTTCTTCTCCTCTGTCACTTCTAATTTGTGTGTTCAAAGTTTATAGGGAAAAAAAACCCCTATTATTATTCCCTAAATGCATGACCTTGCACTTACCACTATTAAATTTCATCTCATTCTTCTTACTCCAGGTTACACGGTCATCCAGAGCTTCTTGTATAATATCCCAGTCCTTCTCTGTGTTGGCAATATTTCCCACCTTCATATCACTGGCAAACTTTATTAGTACATCCCTGTTTTTTGCGCCAAGGTCAATAATAAAAAGGTTAGATAAGATTGGTCCCCAGACCCTGAGGAGCTCCACTAGTAACTTCCCTACAGCCTGACAATTCACCTTTCAGGCCGACCTAGTGTGGCATCCCCTTTAACCAGTTCCTTCTCCATCTTTCGATTTTCATATTAATCCCCATCTTCTCCAAGTTAACGAATGATTCCCCTGTGGAACTGTACCAAATGCCTCGCCAAAATCAAGGTAAATTAGATTCGCTGCATTCGCTTTATCTAAAAAAGTCAGTTCTCTTCTCAGAAAAGGTGATCAGGTTGGTCTGACACAATCTGCCTTTTGTGATGCCTTGTATTTTGTCCCTATTTCCATTAACTTTGGTGTCCTTATGTACTTTCACTTTCATTTTTTTCCTCAAGGCCTTGCATACTGCTTTCAACTCATGTAAACTCTCCCACAGCACAATGTGGCAAACCAGAGATGAAATGTGTAACTGACAAGCTGTGTATAACATTGGGAATGTCTGCTTCATGAATAATTTCTTATTCCCTACCCTTGATAATGATTATGGATTAGTGAGATAATGCTGAAATTGTTTATAACATCTCAGAGTTGTGTGTTTTAAATTATTGCAAAAGGTTTTGCTTTTCATGTACCATTTCTAACTGATTTCCACTTAGTGAGTTTTTTTAATTGTAAATATTTTAGTTTGTCAGTTAAACATTGGTGAGATTCATTTAGTAGAACTCTCAGAACTCAAGAACATAAGTCAACAATATTATTATCACATTGTGTTCTGCTTAACCTGTTAATACTCACTAGTTACCAAGCTACAACAGAATCATTTTAGCATGATCTTTAAAGAATATTCAAGGTTCAGCTTGCTATGACATCTAAGTAAGAAGGGAAAAGAGAACACAAATACATCTATTAGTCAAAAATCAAACTCTACATACATCAACAGAGAGGGCCACATGGCATGAACAGACCATCTGGCAACAGTGTTTGTCATTAACTATGACCCAGAATAGAGGAAAAACTCAACAATAATTCATATTACAAGCAATGTGTGTTAGATGGTTGAATGGCTCACGATCTTAGCAAGGTTAGGAAGCAGAGCCATCTTCCTGGGTCACAATCACACTGTCTGCACTACAGCCATAGTAGTAGTGTCAAGAGCATGAGAAGTAGAGTGAAACTGACATGATCTTGGCCAGTTTCATTCTGTTGCATCTGCTGTGTCATAGGGAGAACGTTCTGTGCAGCTGTTCATGCATGGGAATAATCCTCTTGTTGCTATTGGGAGCGTCCTAGGGATGGGAGGTGAGCTCAGTTACCCTATTTCTTTTAATATCAGGAATGTTACAAACAGGGACCCACAAAAACTAACAGCCCTGGGCCCACAAGGGTGTTAATCTGGCCCTATTTGGATCAAGCGGGGTTTAAGTGTGTTTTTAACTTTGAATTTCCTAGCTTTCTGGCTTCTTTTTAATGACTCTCTCAAGTTTTTCTCCAAAGTTGTTGATGTATATTTAAGTCCAGTTTCTCAGATTTTTTTTTTTAAATTGGAAAGTTCATTGAGCTCCTTAAAACTCATTTTATGAATGATTCTCTATCTCTTTCTCATGTGTTAGTATTTCTGGAAGATGGGCTTGGATTGTATTTCAATCATTTATGATGTATTATTGTAGTGCAAATCTCAGGAGTCCGTGCAGGTTTATAACTTCTCCAGGGTTCCTGCAGGTTTATAACTACACAGGCATTCCAAATAGCAAGATCCACAACAGTACATATACCCTGCATTAGTTTTCTGATGCTTTCATTAACAAAAATTCAAATTCCGAATGTCTGGCCAGTTCTAATACAAGCCGTCTGTGTCTGCATTCTTTCTGAAAAATAAACAAGGAGCCCTGTGGCACTTAAAGACTAACAAATTTATTTGTTACATGAGCTTTCATGGGAGAAAATCCCACTGTGCCAGATGCTTTGAAGATGGGGGAACTTACAGAATGCGAGGCAATAAATGCAGGGAAGTGTAAGTCATGGGATCAGGTCAGACTCTAACAGCAAATTAAAGCAGTTGTAAAGCTTCAAACACTGGGGAACTGCAGATAGAGGAATATGTCAAATCTCCAGCAGTAATGAGATTAAAAATCCAAAATCCCTATTAAGCCTTGAAGCAATGCAATCAAATTTTCAAATAAATGTGATCTCAGCAGCTTTTTTTTTTTTGAAGTAAATCCAGTACAATTTGCAGATTTTTACAAACTGCCTGGACTTCTCCTAGGACTGAATCAACTGTAGCAAATAAATCAAAAAGTTTTCCCACCAAACTTGCACAAAATACTATAGAAGTACTAAAGCCTGGTCCATAGGGAGAACAATATGACACATCACAGCTAGAACTTTTTTTTTTTTTTTTTGGAGTGAAGAACCTGGCAAAAAAAAAAGTAGTAAAAAAGTTCCAAAATATACACCTACAATTTTTGTGAACTTTCATATCTGATAAACACATTGTTTAACTATCCTCAAACCTTTTGTTTTAAAAATGCTCTCCTGGTAAAAGAAAACAGATTAGAAATTTCTGGCCTGTTTATCTTTGGTGCATGTTTGTTTCTGGGTGAAAGAGAAATCAAACTATACTAGAAAATCGATGAAACCTGAACTCTTGATTCCATCGCTACACAGTAATTGTTGAAGAGAAAATTTTGAAGAGATATTTCCAGTCCTAGAGGTGAAATCAGATTGGGTATGTTTACACCAGTGGTTCCTAACCTTTTCTCTGCTGTGGCACACTTTGATACCTTCAAATTTTTCGAGGCGCATCACCATTAAAAAAAAACCTCATGAATATTCAAATTAACTTAAATTACTTATGAATATTCATGAACCATGGCACAGTGTTTTGGAAATGCTCCTATGCGGGGTAGTAGGGGTAGTAGAGCAGGGGTGGCAAAACACAGGAGGTCAGGAGTTGTGTGCAGTGGCAGGAGTGAGTGTGGGGAGCACAGCAGGGGAGGGGTGGCAAAAGAGGACAAGGACAGCCATGCGGGGATCAGCACAAGGGTGGGAAGAGAGAAGAGAGGAAGGAAGAACAAGAGTGGCTTTGTGGGGTGGCAGGGGGAACCTGGAGAGTGGGAAGGTAGGGCAGTGGAGCATCGTGCAGCACCCACTTCCCCCTTCTGCACAGTAGCTCCCTGCCACCCAGGGCAAATCCTCACTCCACTGCTGCTCCCTCCCACCCCAGTGGGTCCCATCCTCCCCTCCCCAAGTCCCCTGTTGCCTGTGATGGACCCTCTCATAACTGCAGGGGCCAGAACTAAGCCTCCAGCCCCCAGCTACACCCCCCCCCACAGCCACCCCAACCAAACAGCCACCCCATAACCCCAGCTACACACCCTTTGCTACACAGCCACTCCCATCCACCTCTGCTACACACACACACACACACCTTCCCCACACAACCCCCAACAGCCCTCCCTCCTCCCCGCAAAGCCCTTACCTGGGCTGTTTGCAGGCTGCCTGACACAAGCTGCTCCACCCTGCAGTGGGAGATTCACACACTCCCAGCATCCCACCCCTCTCTGCTGGCTGGGCCTAAGGTGGAGCCACCAGAACGCTGCATTCGGGCTGCTCCTGCTATTTTTAGGAGGCTCCTGGAACTCCGCCTTCTAGTGCCTTCCTCTGTTTTCGGGGGGGGGGGGGCAGAAGGCTCCCTACTTAAAAATAGAGGGCCCCAGAACTGTGTTCCAGTGCCTTCCCCGTTGTTTTAACCCCTGCCTTTTCCCAGCCCTGAACAACCCATGTGGCTGGGCTGAGCAGGGAGGGAACTTTAACTCCAGTTCTTGTGGATGCTTGCGGTGCACTTTGGGTGTTGCCATGGCACACCAGTGTGCCCCAGCACACTGGTTGGGAACCACTGGTCTACACTATAAAAGCAAAGTCGACTTTGTTATGTTGACTTAATAAAGTCTACTTAAAGTCAACTTTAAGTAGACATTATTAAGTCGACTTAGTGAGCACACACTACATTAAGTCAACTTTATAAAGGTGATGTTAAATGGGTGTCCTGGCTTAATTCAAGTTTATAAAGTTGACTTAGTGGTCCCACTGCACTAAGTTGACTCTATTAAGTCAACTTAGTAACTCCATATTGCCTTAAGTTGACTTAATAAAGTCGACTTAAACGTAAAGTCGACTTTATAAGTGGACCTTATAAAGTTGACTTTACTGGACCCTAAAGTTGACTTTATTGCTCTGCAGTGTAGACAGGGCTCTGTTTAAGTCAACTTAAGGGCCCTTAAGTCAAATTAAACACATAGTGTAGATGTACCCATTGTGATACTGCACTTGCAGTCTTGGAAATGTTGCCAGAAACTCCTTTTTAAAAAAGACATTCCACTTAGCCTATGTCACAGATTATTCTTGCTCACAGCTCTGATGGACCTGAAACTAGGGAACAGAATGCAAACAAAGGAATGGCTGGATTAACTGGACTCATGTTAAGAACTGGAGAAAATAAATGTGTGTGTAAGGACTGCATTTTAAAGACACCCTGCTAAGGGCACAGGAAGATACCATTCTGATAAAGAAAAAGTATAACAAATGTGGAAGGCGCCCAGACTGGCTTAACAGAGAGCTCTGCACTGAGCTGAAGCATAAAAAGGCAGCTTACAGGAAGTGGAAGCTAGGACAGATGACTAAGGAGGCATATAAAGACATTGCTCGGAACTGCAGGGATAAAATCAGAAAGGCCAAAGGACAAATGGAGTTGCGGCTAGCAAGGGATGTGAAGGATAACAGGAAGGGGTTCTACAAGTATATCAGTAACAAGAAGAGGATCAGGGATGGTGTAGTCCCTTACTGAATGGGGCAGGTATCCTTGTGACAGAGGATGAGGAAAAAGCTGACGTGCTCAATGCTTTTTTTACTTCAGTTTTCACAGGCAGGGTCAGCTCCCAGCCCACTACACTAGGTACAGTAGATTGAAGAGAAGAAGAGAGGCCCTTGGTGACAGAAGGTCAGGTTAGGGACTACTTAAAGAAGCTAGATGTGCACAAGTCCATCGGGCCAGATGAACTGCATCCGAGGGTGCTGAGGGAGCTGGCTGATGAGATAGCAGCACCGCTGGCCATTATCTTTGAAAACTCATGGCGAACGGGGGAGGTGCCAGAGGATGGAAAAAAGCAAATATAGTGCCTATCTTCAAGAAAGGCAAAAAGGAGGATCCAGGGAATTACAGACCTGTCAGCCTCACCTCAGTCCCTGGAAAAATCTTGGAGCAAGTTCTCAAAGAATCCATCCTGCAACACTTGGAGGAAAATAGAGTGATCAGAAACAGTCAGCATGGATTCACCAAGGGTAAATCATGCCTGACCAACCTTATTGCCTTCTATGATGAGATGACTGGATTTGTGGATGCAGGAAGAGCCGTTGATGTGGTATACCTCGACTTTAGCAAGGCTTTTGATACAGTTTCCCATAGCATTCTCACTGGCAAATTAAGGACGTATGGGTTGGATGTGTGGACTGTAAGGTGGATAGAAAACTGGCTAGATCAACGGTTTCAGTGTGTAGGAGTCAATGGCTCCATGTCAAGTTGGCAACCAATAACAAGTGGTGTGCCCCACGGGTCAGTCCTGGGGCCAGTTCTGTTAAACATTTTCATTAATGATCTGGATGATGGGATGGATTGCACACTGTAAGTATGCGGATGACACCAAGCTGGGGGGGAACGGTAGACACCCTGGAGAGCAGGGACAGGATTCAGGGAGACCTAGACAAATTGGAGCAGTGGGCCAATAGAAGTCTCATGAGGTTCAACAAGGACAAATGCAAAATCCTGCACTTGGGACGGAAAAACCCCATGTACTGCTACAGGCTGGGGAGCGATCAGCTAAGTAGCAGCACTGGAGAAAAGGACCTGGGGGGTCATGGTGGATAGGAAGCTAGATATGAGTCAGCAATGTGCTCTTGCTGACAAAAAGGCCAATGGCATACTGGGCTGCATCAGAAGAAGTGTTGCCAGCAGATCAACGGATGTGATCATTCCTCTCCATTCTGCACTGGTGAGGCCACGTCTGGAATACTGTGTCCAGTTTTTGGCTCCCCACTACTGCGATAATCTACTGGGAGCGGCCCTGCTTTTTTTGGCAGGGGGTTGGACTTGATGACCTCATGGGGTCCCTTCCAACCCTATGGTTCTAAGATTCTATGACTGTATCATGGAAAGATGAGAATCACATGAATGAAATAAGGACTTCCTGTAAATAAGGAGTCCTGCAAATCCTTATTTAATCTGGGTTGAAGTTGCTTCAGTGCCAGTATTAGTTTATTAATTGTGTGTGTTTACTTTTTTACTGGCAAGTTGATGTTGCTGGGGGAAAAGTGGAAAATATTGAGAGCAGAGTTGAAAATGAGGAAGAGTGCCAAAGACACATGAGCAGTAGAACAAGGTGAGAATTAGTTCACCAAGAGGATTCAAGGAAGAGCTTTACTAATGCATAAAAAAGAGGCCATGCTCTACTCTCCTAATTAATGCATCTCCCCTCAAAGGGGATTTCCAGAAAATAACAATAAGTATAGTCTGAAGCTGAACCATGCCACTTCTCTGCAGGTTTGGATGGGAGAATTCAGAGGAACCAGCAACTGGAGCTGGATAACACAGGGTGAATCGTTCTTTTTTTTCTATAATGACAATTATTAAAAAACTTCTAAAGCAGATATTTAGGAGACATCTTTCCCATGTGGCATTCCAAGGTCTGTTTATCAAGTGTCAGAGATGCCTGTGGTTAGCTGTAGAGAGACAGAGAGTTAATGGGAAGGAGAACCTTTTGCTGTACTACTTGCTGAGGACACCAGGAAACCTGCAACACTTTGCATTTCCATCTAAGCATCTCAGTATACTTTACAATCACCTTAAGTGAAGTCTTGCACTCCTTATCTGTGAAGTAGGAAAACATCATCCTCACTGTATAGACAGTGAAACTGAGGCACAGAGACTACACCTGCCCTGGCGCTTCTTGACAAATTCCCTCCTGTTGCTCTACTACAAATGATGATTGTGCAATGTTACCTTTATTTGTATCCAAAATACTGGTGTATATTTACTACCCCACTCTCTCATCTTCCTGATTCTAAATTCATAAAGTCCATCCTACATGCTTAGGGATAATATTCTGCTGAGATTATTAATTTTCATGACTTCCATGTACTGTAAGGGTAGCTGGCTTTCCTGATTGACTTCCAGATGGGTTACGTTTTGACATGTGTTATAGAGAAGCATGCTGAGGGCATTTGGATTTTACCATAATCCTCTTGTCATTAACCAGTATAGTCCCAAGTATTTCTGTCTATTAATGCCCTCATTACACCTGTGCAACCTACCTTAAGCCAGTGGGGTTTCCTAAATATAACTCTTGTTTGTGGAATCTGCTATCTATGGCAGCATACCCTGGGAGACATCTGTAGGAGCATGTCTAGGGTTACCAGATGCAAAAGCATGGAAAGGAGGAAAGGGCCGTATGAAAAGAAGGACATTGGAGGACACATGGAGAAAATGTAGTGTTAATGTAATATTCTTCTGTTTTCAGGGGGCCCTGGAACACTTTCCCTTAAAAATAGGGTGTTTTAGGGCATTCCAGCATACTTTAACCCCTGTAAGTAAAAAAGCCAGACAAAGTCATGTACTTTTAAAATGCCTGCCAGATGGAGGACGTGAAGGTAAAAAGGAGGCCATGTCCTCCTTTTGCCTGACATCTGGTAACCCTACACATGTCCAGGTCTCTTCCCCCCCACCCACACACAGCAGCAGCACCCTGCAAGGTTGGGGAGAGTCTGTGGGCCTGTGTCCCACTTGCCCACTGCTGTGGGGGTGGTGGGGCAGCCATGACAGGGTCTCAGTGACTCCCTCTCTATGCCCAAGTCAGAATTGGAGGACATCCTAACTGCCTGAGATCTGCAACAGCCTGGGCAGTGGGGCTCCTGCTCACACATTCTCCTTCCAGTCTCCCCTCCCCACATCCCACCTTCCTTCACATTTCCCCCCCACACGCACATCCACCTCTTCTCCAATCTCCTTCCTCCAGCCCCATAACCTCTGTCACCTCATCCCCCCCTTTTACATTTCCTTCAAGCAGTGCCTCCGTGAGAGCAGGGGACAACTGACTGGGGATGGATTTTTGTGGAGGCCCCCCTTAGCCTGGGGCCATGATCTGCATCCCCTATAGCCCCAGCATTAACCCAATCCTGGATCCAAAAGCTAAATATTTGGTAATTCACAAAAGCTAGACTACTCTCTTCCTCACCATGTCTTGAGACCAATTCTTCTCTTACTCACTCCAATGAAATTCAGGATGGAGTTCAATGAAGTCAGAAGGATTACACACAGTCATAGAACGTGTACAGCTGAAAGCAGAACCAATTTCAACCCACATATCATATATGCTCATGTATAAATATCACAGCAACCAGTAGCTGACATCTTAAACATAATACACCTTTTCTGTGGCACTTAGAGACTAACAAATTTGTTTATCACATGAGCTTTTGGGGGAGAAAAATCAGGGGTCAAAGTAAGGGGGAATGCACCGGAATGCGGTTCCTGGGCCCACTATTTTTAGGCTGGCAGCATTCTGGGGCCCCTAAAAATAGAGTAATGCACAGGAATGGTGCATTCCTGGGCTGTCCTAAAAATAGCATGAGCAGGTAGAACGCAGTGTCCCGGTGGCATCACCCTAAGCCCTGTTCTACCTTAAGCCCAGCCAGCAGAGAGCTGTGGCAGCCTGGGAGTTTGTGAATCTTCCCCCCTGCAGAGCGGAGCAGCTTGTGGCTGGAAGCAGCTCCCAGCTGGTCAGCCAGCCTGCAAACTGCCCAGGTAAGGCCTTTGGGAGGGTCTGCTGGGGGTTGTGTGTGTGTGTGTGTGTGTTGAGGTAGGGGGTGGGTTCTGGGGACAGGTACTGGGGGAGTCCATCCACGTTGGAAGAGGGGCCCACCTTGCTGCCCCCCCATGTGGGAGGGTTCCAGGGCCCACCAAATTATACTTTAACCCCTGGAGAAAATCCCTCTTCACCAGATGCTTTGAAGATGGGAGTACTTACAGAATGGGAGGAAAATAAATGATCCTATGACTTATACTTCCTTGCATTTATTTTCCTCCCATTTAGTAAGTTCCCCCATCTTCAAAAGCATCTCATGAAGTGGGATTTTTCTCCCATGAAAGCTCATGGAATAAATAAATTTGTTCATCTTTAAGAGCCACTGGACTCCTTGCTTGTTTTGCTGAACTAGACAAACATGGCTAACCCCTTTGTAACTTCACAATTTGGAGACTCATCCCATCACTTTGGCTATGGGCAGTAAGAAGCCCTTATCCTGTAGCTGCAGACATCTTAAACTGGATCCACTGTAGCTTCAGCAAATTGGTATGCGTAGCTGAATCGTGAGAGCATATGGGCCTTATTACATACACTGCCACAGGTCCAGCAGGACTTGTTTATAGTGGAATAAAAACTATTTATTAAGATTGAGATCTTAATAAGCAATCGCCCTTTTCCACATATCATGATCTGTCACACATGATTTCTTTCTAAATATAAAGATTTATTAAAGCGGAAGAAGCAGTAGCAATGCAGCAGGAATGGAAAAAATGATTTACTAAACAAAGAAACCACTTTGACTCAGTCACTTGTTTGACTACGTCAGGCACTTGATTCTCTGTCAGTACTAAAGACAAGCAGAACTGAAACATTTTTTTTTTTTTTGAGACTCTTCATACTGCCATTTGCATATAAACATTACATGAGCACTAGTCCACTGCAGGACAGTTATTTCACTCTGTTCTTTCAGAATCCTTCTGGCCTAAACAAACACAAATGACAAGCAAATTCAGATGGTACGAAGTGGAAGCCTGCTGGTAACTATAACTGTGCAGTCATGGCTCTGGACCCATGATGAGCTTGTCATGATTACAAAAAACTTCCTTTTAAATAAGATGTCTCTAAATGTTCCAAGCTTAGACTTAGCCCTAGTCTATGCTGGGGCCGGTTTTCGGCAGCAGTCGACCAGCCATTATGCGAGGAACGTAAAATTCCTTGCATGACTGCCAGTGACTTTCCAAGCCGCCAGTGCAGATTCAGGAAAGCCAAACGCAAATTCCTTGTGGTTGGCTTAGCCTGTACGCCCCTTGGCCCCCAGGACTTTTGGGGCTGACTTCCAGGAGCAGAGCAGAAAGTTCAGACTCACTGCTGACCACTCCTGGAATGCCAGGCTGACAGTGGTGATTTTGCCACCATCAGTATAGACATATCCTTAGAAAGAGCCTTGGTTAAAGGCATTACTCAAAATAAGACCAAAATCTGTTACATTCATGACACACACACAGAAAAGTTACATAAAACACTGGCAGAAGATTGTAATGTAACACTTCTTTATTTCTCAGCATTTAAAAGAACAATAATACACCAAAGCAGAGAGACACAAAACAGGCTACTCCCTAAACAGACCAGCACAACTCAGTTCATCCTACTCGATTGTCTCTGCAAACTGACTGCTGCTTGGCTCAAATTGCATGTTTCCCTACAGAGCATCTAGCCTGCAAACAGAACCATGAAACCCCCCTGAAATTTAAAGTGACAGATTACAATTTTAGCACACCACAATCTCCTCCTACCTGGTCTGGATTGTACGATGACATTCTGGGAACTTTTTTCCATGGTTTTTGTTGCTGTGTGCCAATGTTCCTGCGAAGCTGATGATGCAGTTGGGCAAGTTATGGATGCAGCTGGGCAAATTCCCTGCTGGTTCCCCTTAAACCCCCGCTGCCTGTCAGCTCTCCGAGTGCATCCATAACTTGCTCAGTTGTATCATCAGCTTAGAGGGAACATTGCTGATTAGAGCTTTTCCCCCATATACTAATACTTTCTTTACACTGCAGATCACTTTAGCAAGACACACTGCCTAAGAGGCCTGTTTTGCCTTCTTCTCAGAGATCTTAGTCAGCATTAGAGCCACAGCTAACGTTCCACTAGGAGTTAAAGTATAATTTGGCAGGTCCTGGAACCCTCCTAAATTTCTGGGACTCCCTCACACAGGTCCAGACCCCCTTTCCACAGGTCTGGGCCCCCGTCACCCACTCCAGCTACTGCCGCCCAAATGCCTGCCCCTCATCCCAGCTGCAGCTTCTCACACACCTGCCCCCAGCCCAGCTGCTGCCCCCCACCCCAGCTGCTTCCCCCAAACACCCATCCACCACCCCAACCACTGCACCCCACCCCCAGCTACTGCCCCTGGCTCCTGTCTCACGACTGGTCCCCCGACTCTTTCCCCAACACCCTTCCCGGACCCCCAGTCTTGCTGCTGATACCCCAAACCCTCCCCCCCCTTGTACTGCACTGCCCCCTCCCAACCCCCTTTCCCATGCCCTTTCCCCACCTGGCTGGCTCACCTTTCCCCTACCCTCCCAGGGCCCCTTACCTGGCCGCCATGTGGAGCGGCACTGGCCTGGGCTGAGACTCCCACCTGGAGCCTGCTCTGACTGAACATGTTCAGAGGCTCTGAGCATGCTCAGTGAGAGCAGGCCCAGGGTGGGAGATTTAAAATCTCTGGGGGTAGCTCTCTGCTCTGCCAGAATGCACAGGGTTTTGGGGCCTGCTATTTTTAGGGGGCTCAGTGCTTGGTGGGTCCCTAAAAATAGAAAATGGAGCCAGAACATTGCATTCCAGGGCTCAGTATGTTTAAATGGTGGGCCCTGGAACGCAGCATTCCAGCTCCATTTTCTATTTTTAGGGGGTCTGGAACTCCGAGCCTGTAAAAATAGTGGGCCCCAGTATACCATGCTGGTGCGTTCCAGCTTACGTTAACCCCTGGGTACCACAGAGCTCTTTCTAAGCAAGCATGTTTATTCATAGCATGAGAGCATTACAGAGAAAACATTAAAAACAATAAAAACTACACACTTGCCAGTAAGTACAGCAGGGATCACCCTGACTCCAAAAAGGGCTCTGGCAGGTAAACTGTATTTCACGTCCCACAAAATGGTTTTTCAGTGGTCAAAGTTTGTAACAGCTTGCTCTTAGAATAAGCACATTCATGAATCTGAGTCACTCCTCTGGGTCCAGTTTTGTGTGTTTGGTCTCAGAGACCACAAATATAAGAATTAGCCAGAAGAATGAAATGTAAGTGTACATCTGGGATCTACATGCGTAACATACTTTGGTGCTTTAGAAATCACATCCCCATAGTACATTTTACTGTTGTATGTAGACAAGCTTTTAGCTACAAAGTAACCATTTCTGATGTTTCTCTAGTATTCACTGAATAAACATCAGTTTATTCATTTATTTATGTAAAAATGAAAATCAGAACAGATTTAAGAACTATTTAGCAGAGCAAAGGCTAATGTGACTTTAAAGTTCGACAGGACTCCTTGTTTGTTTTGCTAATGTGACTATTTGCCTCTTTACTTATCCAACCATCTCCTTACTACAGACAAAATAAGCAAGGAGTCCTGTGGCACTTAAAAGACTAAACAAATTTATTTATCACATAAGCTTTTGTGGGAGAAAATCCCACTTCATCAGATGCTTTGAAGATGGCTACAGAGAAGCTTCCCAAAAGACATATACACATAGATCAAGTTACAGCACAAAAGCATCAAGCAGCAAGTTCTTTACCCAACAAAAATTCTCTCCATTTTATTTTGGGACTTTACCTAACTGAGATGGAACAATGAAAACAGAAAAATTCTGTGTTATTTTTATAAAAGTTTCACAGTGAACACAATGGGGTAAATGTCTCTCTAACCAACAGGAAGCTAAAGAAGACCCTCAGAGAAAACAATAGAGCAGCTGTCTCAACCTAATTTAAAGGGTCAAAAAAAGCTCATTTTTAGTAATTACTAGACTTGAATGGACAGCAATCAATTTTGCTTCCTTTCTTCTGCAATAAAATCTATACTTTTACCCTTTTGGGAAGAGTTGTATTATGTGTCTCACTTAGTGACTAGCAACGATACAAAGCTTTGTCAAAGCATCTGACAAAGTGGGATTTTCTCCCATGAAAGCTCATGTGATAAATAAATTTGTTAGTCTTTAGGTGCCACAGGACTCCTTGCTTCTTTAGCAATAATATAGTGATACTATCATCAATAGCTCTTAGGAAATTTTTAGCTTCTTTATGAAATGAATTACTAATTGACTAGAAAAAATAAAATACAAATGGCCTAAAATTTCTAGACGTACTAATATGAAATGGCTCTCCCCGAGTCCCTTCCCTAACAGCTCTCACATGGCCACTGACTTCTCCTGCTCTTCCAAGGCATCCCAAGCCCCCCCAGCTTCTCCTGCTCCCCCAGATACCCAAAACCCCTGCCAGCTTCTCCTGCTCCCCCAGAAACCTCAACCACCTCCCTAACCCCCCAGTCCCACTGCTGGCCTCTGTGGTCCTCCAAGCCCTTCCCTAACCTCCCCTTATCCCGCCACCCTCTTTCCCCTCCCCCGCACCCTTTCCTCACCAGGCTGGCTCCCCATCCCTGAACCCTCCCTTCTTGGCACCCCTTACCTGGCTTCCACATGGAGCAACCCCAGCACAGGCTGAGGCCCCTGTTCCGAGGCTTGTCTGACGGAGCATGCCCAGAGATACTGAGCATGCTGTGACGGACAGCTCCCCAGATCCGGTCCAGTGTGCTGCCATAACCTCTCAAATCCCACTCCTGAACCCCAATTTGCCAAGTGACCACTCACTCCTGAGTCAGTCCACTCTGGCCCCTGGCATGCAATCAGTCCCAAGCAGTGGATGTCTGCCCTCCGGCTACTCGAGGGACAGTCCCCTAGCAAGCATCCCCGGCCCTAGCTACCACACTAGGAATTGCTGTCTACAGCGGGGGCTCCCAACCTTTTCTCTGCCATGGCACACCTTGATACCTTCAAATTTTTTGAGGCACATGACCATTAAAAAACTCATGAATATTCAAATTAACTTAAATTACTTATGAATATTCATGACCCATGGCACAGTGCTTTGGAAATGCTCCTATGTAGGGAGGTGGGGGTAGCAGAGCAGGGGTCGCAAAACATGGGGGTCAGGAGTTCTGTGAAGTGGCAGGAGTGAGTGTGGGGAGCACAGCAGGGCAGGGGTGGCAAAAGAGGACAAGGACAGCCATGTGGGGAACAGCACCCGGGTGCCAAGAAAAGAGAAGAAGGGAGAACAAGCGTGGCTTTCTGCGGGGGCAGGGGGAACCTGGGGAGTGGGAAGGTAGAGCAGAGGAGCATGGCACAGCACCCACTTCCCCCTTCTCCACAGTGGCTCCCTGCCACCCAGGGCAAATCCTTACCCCACTGCTGCTCCCTCCCACCCCAGTGGGTCCTGTCCTCCCTTCCTGCAGCCCCCACTGCCTGTGATGGACTCTCCCATCACTGCAGGGGCCAGAACTATGCTTCCAGCCCCCAGCTACACCCCCACACACCCCAGCTACACATACCCCAACCAAACAGCCACCCCACAACCCCAGCTACACACCTGCTGCTACACATCCATTCCCACCCACCTCTGCCCCCCCCCCACATACCAGCAGCCCTCAAGTCAAGTCAAGTCAAGTCATAGGGCTATTTGCCCTCCCCCCCCAAAGCCTTTACTTGGGCTGTTTGCAGGCTGCCTGACGCAAGCTGCTCCACCCTGCAGGATGAGATTCACACAGTCCCAGCCTCCTGCCCCTCTCTGCTGACCGGGCCTAAGGTGGAGCCACCAGAACGCTGCTTTTGGACTGCTCCTGCTATTTTTAGGGGGACCCCTGGAACTCCACATTCCAGTGCGTTCCTCTACTTTTAGGGGGGCCAGAAGGCTGCCTGCCTAAAGATAGGGTGCCCCAGAACAGTGTTCCAGTGCCTTCCCCGTTACTTTAACACCTGCCTTTTCCCAGCCCTACACAGCCCATGTGGCTGGGCTGAGCAGGGAGGGAACTATAACTCCAGCTCTCGGGGATGCTTGCAGCACACTTTGGGTGTTGCTACAGCACACCAGTGTGCCCTGGCACACTGGTTGGGAGCCACTGGTCTACAGAGATTGGGACCCACTCCCAATCACCACATACTCAGGTCCGTCCATTTGACAAAGAAATGGATTGTGCCCAGCCTTCTTCACTCACACCCTCTAAAGATCACATGGCTTTAGAGAAAACAACTACAAGTTTATTCATAAGATTATAATTCTAAGCGAGAATATGGACAATCAAGGCAGAATCAATATAAATGACTCAGGAGAGACCACAAGGAAATAAGGTAAACTATGCATGCTAACCTAATGTTTCTATTTAAACTAACTTCATAGTCCAAATAGGTTTATGCTCAAGGTGTTTGGCTGTTAGATGTTTACATGGTCAGTCTCTGCTTGAGGCCAGGCAGGGCCCAGATCCTGCTTGAAGATGTTTCATGCTGGAGAGCCCCAGCAAAAAAAGACCCCAAAATCTTCTAGGTCTCTGTCTTTGTTTCCAACAATCCCCTTACCCCTGCCCTTAGAGCAGAGGTGATGCCTTTCTCTTTTCTCAGCCACCTCCATTAGCATACCTTTGTCTCTCTCAGGCTCACTACTGCTGAGAGAGCTCTATAGGTCACTCAGCCCCTGGAGCCATAATAAATATGCTACACATCTGAACACATGCATGAAGCTGTAAGAAACATCATATCATCTTACTCAGATAGAATAGGTTATGAGCATCTATAAAGAAACATTGCATGGTATAACTGGTAACAAATCATACAGTCACAGTGTACAAATGAATAGAAAAATCATATAGATCATAACCCAGGGTGCATGGATGTGCCACCACTGACACATGCTCAGTCAGAACAGGCTCAGGGCAGGAGTTTTAAAAACTCTGAGGCCCAGCCCAGGGCAGTTCCCTGCCAGCTAGAAGACTGTCTTCCAGCTGTGGCTGCCAGCTGTGCGTGGCCAACAGCGTTCCCTGCACAGGAAGCAATGGGGGCTGCGCTCCTGTGCTCCCAGGCAGCTTAGAGGGAACACTGTTGTCTGCGAGTCCGCATGCGCGTGTCCTGGGCCTCTTGAGATAACCTCCTGAATGTAGTGATATGCTTGTAGAAGGTTGTGAATTTAGAGACACTCCCTAGCATGGACCAGTGTTGTGTGAATTGGGAGACGTGCCCCTGCCCCAGAGAAGATCTAACATGGCTGCTCCCAGGTACACACCCGGATACCTGTGTGTATGATTAAAGTTCTATTTCTTACTCATTCAGTACTATCGTCTTTAATGAACCCTCAAGATCATTACACCAAATGTGCATAAGTCAAGGCAAGCTGCAACACTAGGAGCCAAACCCATAAAACACTGATGGGTTGTACTTACATCAGTCACAAAACATGCTTCTGATTCCCCACACTGGTCATCATAAAGCATAGCAAAATAGAAACAGCCCCCTTTATTGCACATCAGTGTCTATGGTCCCCGACTAGCCGCTGGATCTCTTAAAGAAATAAGTTCTCTTGACCCCAAAAGGGCCAGCCAGCCACATTATCTAGAGCATTATAGGCTTGGATCTTACCCAAACTACTAAACCACTAGACAATCCTTTGGTAACTAAAACTAAAAGTTTAACATAAAAAGAAAAGAAATAAAATATGAAACATGTCAAAGTAAATCATATACATACAAATGATCTAGGGAAATGGTTCCCAACCTGGGGTCTGGGGACCCCCGTGGGTCCATGGACATGTTGCTAGGGGTCCTCAGAGCCTCACCTTACCAGGGCAGGAATCCAGCTGCAGCCCCGATGCACCCTGCCAGGGCTGCCTCTCCCCACCCACGGCCAGATCCCAGCAGGGGGGTGAGACTGTGGCAGCTCCCAGGAAGGGGCAAGTGCAGAGGGTCATAGCCACCACAGCTTGGCTCCCCAGCGGTGCAGGCCATGGTGGCAGTGGTAGCACTTGCTGAGTGGTGCAGGCCAGATTACACAATTGGGCAAGGAGACCACAAAGTATTTTTTGTTAAAAAGGGGTCCCCAGCCTGAAAAAGGTTGGGAACCACTGATCTAGAGTGCATAGAAAGCAAATCCTTGGCAGAATTTGGAGTTTTTGCAGGTTAGTCCAATTCCTCCAGTAGACACCCAGTGCCTGGGTGGGCCTCAGTCCTCTGTCCAGTCGCAGAGGAATATTTCCAGAGATGAGTGTTCGTTATAGACTGGAGACTGAAGACAAAATGGAGGTGGGGCTGCTACCTTTTATCACCTCTGGTCTTCTCCATGCTACGCAGAATCTTTGCAAATCAAAATGAAGTTGAGTCACATGGGCAAGTCCTAGTGGCTCATCAGGTTTCTCCCTGCACCCACTATACCTGGGAGCTTCCTTAATGGGCCATTAAGGAGACAGTGGTTTCTAGGTATTAAAACCACGGAGCGTCCCAGACTCAAACAAGTTGAAATAAATAGAACAAACATATTCCTAACTTCTAATACAGATATGACACCTACAAATAAACCACAAAATCATTAATAGGAGATTACAACCTTTCTATTGGTACCAAATATGGAATATTGCATATGGATTATTGCAAATATGAAATATTACTATTAAGAACAATCATAAATGATCCCCAAAACTCTGACAGTGTCACGGTGTGAACTTAGTCCTGGAAAAAGCAGTGGAGCACCAAAGCTACCTCCCTCACAAGCCAAGGACTATGAAACCAAGGGGCTCAACTAACAGTGGACAAATATTGAGTAACAGATAAAGGAGTGGGGCTAATGAGTCAAAAGTAGAGATCCAGAAGGGGCATCCAGGAAAGAAACTAGGAGAGTACTCACAGGTCCAAGCAAGTATGAAGGCAGGTAAAGTCACACTGGTTCCTCTCTTCTAGTTTGGGTACAGGACAGTTCATATTCTTGATTAATCTTGAACATGGGTGTGACCTGGGCCTCCTGGGGTAACTTTCTGAATGTGCCAAAATCAGGGGCCAAATCCCCAAACCACTGACAGCTGGTACTTAAACTAGTCTCCCAGTCAGTAACAAAACATGCTTCTGGTTCCCCACTCTGGTCATCACCAAGCAAAACAAAATAGAAAAAGCCCCCTTTATTGCACATCAACTCCTCTGATCCCCACCTAGCCACTGGATCTCTTAAAGAAAAAGGTTCTCCTGACCCCAAAGTGTCAGCCACATCACCCAGAATAATATAAGCTTGGATCTTACCCAAAATACCATGCTGCCAGCCAATCCTTTAGTAACTACAACCTAAGGTTTAATATAAAAAGAAAACAAAACAAAATATGAGAGATGAGTTAAACGGTCAAAGTGAATCACGTACATACAGAAAAATGATTTAGGATCCATAGAAAGCAAGTCCTTGAAGAATCTGTAGTTTGCAGGTTAGTCCAATTCCTCTGGTATGCAACCAGCACCTGGATGGATCTCAGTCCTGTGTTCAGTCCCAGAAGAATAGTTTCAGAGGATGGTGTTGATTGCAGGTTGCCGACTGAAGACAAAATGGAGATGGGGCCACTGCCTTTTATCACCATTGGCTTTCCCCAGGCTCTCAGAATCTTTGCCAAATCAAAGTAGAGTTGAGTCACATGGTCAGTCTGGGTGACAAACAGATTTCTTCCTAGTCCAGCTGTAGCTGGGAGGTCCCTTGATCGGCCATTAAAAGGACAATGGTTCTGCAGACACCCAGCCTGGGATTGCCTTACAATCAAATAACTTGGAACACACATAAAACAAATAGTTTTCTACTTTCTAATACAGATATGATAGCTACATATAAACCATACAACCATTCCTAGCAGATTACAGCCTATTGATACAAAACATGGTATATCACACATGGATTAGTGCAAATATGAAATATTAACATGAAAGATAACCATAAACAGTCCCCCAGGCCCAGACAGCATCACGATAGGAGAGGAGGAAACTGGATTCCATGACTTGTTATGGTCCCTTCTAGTTTCTATGATGCTGTGAACAGAATTGATGGGACAATATCCGTAGTACTTTGTATCTACAGTATCAATGCTGTTTATGTTGTTGTTTTGCCCTGTGTCCTCACCTGTGCTGGACTACATTCTCGTGGTAGCACTAGTTATCTCTCCCACAGTTCCCAGCACAACTACGGGGTGTGGTGCAGTGGCTTGTGGGACATTATAAAAGGCTTCCTGGCAACTCAGTAAAATTGTATGGGTCAAGCTCTCATGGGCTCCATAAACATCTTTAAGTCTTTGTTACTAGATAAGAGGCTTTCTATCACTTTTGTGTTCCCACATACCTGGAACAGCTATGTGCCCATCTGACTGCCCAGTCAACACTCCCTTTGCCCCAGACACACTCCCTTTACTGCCATGGACAGAAGGGGTGTCATAGGCACTCTGAGGCTAGCTCTGTGCCACTGAAAGACACCAATATGGCATGGAGAGCCATCTATAGTTGGCTACGCCAGCTTTAAAGTGCTTTGCCAAGCAGGTTAGTGACTGCTTTAACCCTCAGACTCAAACAAAAGTTTGAAGTGGCTGTCATTGTTTTAATCTGCAGCTCAGCTCAAAGGCAGGCCAGAGTTCATGCATATTTTGCAGAATGCATTTTAGAGGGCTGGGGAAATTCCATAATTTCTTCCTACCCAAGAGCAAAACTTTTACATGGATTCAAGACCAGACAGGCCCACTGTGATCATTTACTTTGCCCTCCAGTACACACAGGCCATCAGATTTTCCACAGAAGCTGGATTTAAGCCCATCTTTTAGAAAAAGATTTTTCTACTTTTCTCCTAGTAAATAAATGGTGTTGACCATTAAAACACTACCTAGGGTGAAGTCTCCATATTTACCAAACAGCCTGGGAACTGGGCAAAAAGTCTTGACAATTTTCCAATAATAATATGTACACAGAGCACTGCAGTGTGGTCCTTTGCCATTTCCCAGGACTCTTAATGCCAAGCACCTGCCTTCAATGGAAAGATCCTTTCCCAAAGATTACTATTTCCATTGGCATCCATTTTGCACTACTCATGGTTCACCATAACACAAATGCACACACTTCTGGGTGTTTATTGAAGATAATTTGTTGTATTACAGTAGTGCCTAAAGACCAGGAACCCACTGTGCAAATATTCGTATTGTACGATTGTAACACACAATCTGGCCGGAAGAGCTTGCCACCTCCATGTAAGACTACAGTCAACAAATGAATCAAATGGGCAAACGAGAGAACCCAATGAAACAACAAGATGATGGTGATCAACTTGAAAACACAGCAAGTCATCTGCATGACCAGTAAGTGTTTTTTGTTTTTTTTTTAAATGGTCCTCCAGCACAGAAGAGCTTTAGGAAGGAATCTGAAGGAGGGAGTGAAGGCAGCTTTAAAGATACTTCCAGGGAATTCCTCTCAGCATAAGAGGGAAACACAGAAGAAGGCACCAAGGTACATGAATGACAAATTAAAAATAGGTGATCATAAGTGGCATCATGGAGTCTCCTCAACGAATTGTAAATATTAATAAGTGGAAGTTAATAACACAGATCTACTAAGGACTTAATTAAGCTGGTCTCATCTTGCTATCTAGGGATTTATATGAAGCCCTGTGCATCATGACACTTCAAGGTGAGTCTTCTTTAACATCCTGTTCCCCTCACATGATTACCATGGGCCAGATTCTCTACTGAAATCAAGCCCTTTTGAAAGGTTCAGGCAGAGCAAAGGAATTAAATTGTCAGCAGGAAATTCCCCTGGCTTAGAAGAACTCCCCAGTAGCATACAGCCATTGGGGGCCAATGCCAGCAGCTCTTCAACCTCACCATCAGCAAAAGGGTGTTTTTGGAAAGAGGAAGGGAGCATGCTGGAGTGGAGCTTTGCTACATCTGCCTTCCAGGGGACTCAGTACCAGTGGTGTAAATGATAGTAGCTCCACAGATCATCCAACTGCCACTAGGACAAGAGCAGACCAGCTTTCAAGTTCAGAGAGCCCTAACTAGCTTCAGGACCCACTGGCTCACCACTCACTCATACCTCCCATTCCACATGCTGAGTGGACATCAACTACAGGAGAGAACCTGGCCCACTCTCCTCAGAGCCTGGGCCAAACTGAGACTTGGCCCTGCTGAGGGGAAGAACCCAAAATTGCTGTTTGCAACCCTTTAGTCCAGCGATGTAGCAGTTCTATGCTCTTCCCATCCCCAAGTTATGCTGATAACCCTTTGGGTGCCATTATCCTGGCAGAAGCACACTGTAACAGCAAATCAAAGTGCTGGTTAAGATTCAAACACTGGAGAACAGCATAGAGAGGAAGATGAGTTCAAATCACCTGTTGTAATGAAAGAAAAATCCAGAGTCCCTATTATGCCCTGAAGTAATGCAGTCAAATTTGCAAATAAATTAGATCTGTTTGATCTGTGTCTGAATCTTAACAACTCCTTTGATTTGCTGTAACAGTGTGACCTGTTCCTGTGACTTACACTTCCCTGCATTTACTTCCCATTCTGTAAATTACCTCACCTTCAAAGCCAGGGGCAGATTACTGCATGAGCCAACACAGCCCACTCCCAGGGGCCAACCACAATGTGGGGGCCTTCCACTCAGCTGGCACTGGGAAGCAGAGCAGGTTGTCTGAGAGGCCGGCTCTGCGCCCCAGTCCTGGACTGTTGCTGGGCTGAGCTTCCATCCCACCCCTTGGCCGGCTGGTCCACTCCCAAAGGTGGGGCAGACCAGCTGCAGCCTGGCTGGTCAGTCCCTGGGGGTGGCAGTGCTGACTGACTTGTGCAATACATAGTGCAGCCTCTAGCATAGCCTTTAGGCCACACCGGAAACCACACTGCGCGCTGCAGTCAGGCCCGCAACCCTGGTGGCTGACCAGCCAGGCTGCAGCTGGGCTCTTGTCCTGGCCTCATGCTTCCCTCCTCCAGTGCTGGCCTGCTGGTGGGGGCGGGCACCAGTTAGGGAAGTCCAGCGGCCCTGCGGCCCCTGATCTGTGTCTGTTCAAAGCTCCTGGCAAAGTAGGATTTTCTCCCACGAAAGCTCATGCAATAAATACATTTGTTAGTCTTTAAGTGCTACAGGACTCCTTGTTCTGACCAAACTAGACTAACACAGCTGCCCCTTTTGACCTTACTATTTTTATTATTTCTCTTTGAATTTTAAGTAGTAAACACCTGTGAATCACCAATTACCTCCTGAAAATGAGCTCAGGACACTGGAGTTAATACTTCAAAGTCACAAGCAATCATCTATTAAGTGTTCAAGGAAATACTTGCCTTCAAGAAAGTATCAGCCAGCTAGTGTGGATCTATAAAAGACTAGCGGACTGATCCTTTTTATCTCACATCTGTCCAAGCTTCTCAGGGAAAGTTTGGATTGCAAAATTGAGACACCAGCACCAGTCTCCAATCACCCTGCTAATTCTTACGGAAGAATTAGAACAAACTATTTAGTCTTTGTTTCTATGGACTGGATTTCTTACAACTGAAGCCGTGAAAGAAAGGACTGAGACCCATCCAGGTACTGGATGTACACCAGAGGGACTGTACAAGACTGCAAACTCCAGATTCTTCTGAGAATCTGACATATGTGGACTTTCAAATAATTTGTGATTGTTACTTTAATCCTTGAAGCTCTCTTATAGTTTGTGTCTTCTCTTTTATAACATGTTTTGTTACCAAAAGCATGGTATTTTGAGTAAGATACAAACTTATAGGGTATGTCCACACGTCTCTTTTATTTTGACACAACACTGGTTATTTCAAAATAAAAAAGATTAGGTCCACACAACGTTTTCTTATTTTGAAATGATGGGCTCTGTCATTTCCAAATAAGAACCGTCATTTTGAAACAGCTTAAACCCCATTCATTTCAAAATGGCTGTTATTTCAAAATGGTTATTTCAAAATAAGGCCGTTTGGACATGTTGTTTCGAAACAACACCATTGTTTCAAAACAACATGTCCAAATGGCCTTATTTCGAAATAACCATTTTGAAATAACAGCTGTTTTGAAAGCAGGCTTTCCCTTAATTCAAATTAACATTTTCTTAATTCAAATTAACTTATTTCGAAATAATGATGTATGTGTGGACATAGCCATAGTGATATGGTAATATGGCTGACCCCTTGGGGTCAAGAAAACACTTTTGGTAAAGAGCATGGAGAGCTATTTATTTCTTTATTAGATCTAGTGGTTGACTGGGAGCCAGAGACTGAAATGCAGTAAAGAGAGCTGAGCCTGTTTTTGTTTCTTGGTAAGCAGTGTGGGGGATCAGAATCACTGTTTGTGGCTAGTAAGGAAGTCTGACTTCAATGTCACTCAGCAGTACTGGAAGAATTTACTCTTCTTTTGCAGCCGGCCCTGACCTTGGCATTTTCACTTGGCTACCCGATGCATGGATAGCTAACAGTGGTTATAAGCACCTATATGAGAATACCCCAAATATAGAGACAGTTCCTATAAAATTGAGATATCTGGTCACCCTATAGAGCAGGCACGTCTCTCAGCACATCGTTAGCAAAGGGCCTTTGTTTCCTATATTGCACTTCACTTTACAAATACAAAATGATCTGTATTATTATGGATTCTTATCAAGTCCAAATTCTGGGCTACTGGAGTAACTAATGCTGGCAGCAATTTCTATTTTATATGGAATACAGCAAGAGCATTAGCAAAAATTGTATGTATCAGAGCACTTAGGGGGAGTAATACGCCTACTTTAGCAGCTTGTACAGGTGACTCGCACAACAGAGCTCTGACGTTGTTAAACAATTACTTTAATTCAGTATACACTGGTATATCAAATGCTGTAGGAATAAGAAACGCAGGTTTCAGCAGGAAAACAACTGAAAGGAGGATACAAAAAAGGTGTAAGATACTTGCCCCAAGACCAAATGCTGCTCCCAGTTACACTGGTTTAGTGATTCTGGATTTAGTGAATTTTTAGTGGAGTAAGTCCAGATTTACCTGGGTTTACCTCTGAGCAGAGCTGACTGTTTAGCTTTTCCTACCATATCCTCTTCTCCCATCCTTTTGGAATGTAAATTATCCCAGTTTGCACTGATTTACCATTGTGTAATTTAGAGGCCTGTTTACAGCTTCTCTGTATTTGGCCCTGTACTTCTTTTTAATTAGTACAGTTATGCAAACTAACCATGTTTACATAAATGGTCATGATAACTCTCTCAAATTCCTTTATTTCACACACCACAGTATGCATTTCAGCTTAAACTGGCTTCCTAATGCACTTGTGAATATAACTACCAAAGCAGCACACACACCAATTCAGTAAGTTCTCCCTCTTCAAAGCATCTGACAAAGTGGGATATTCTCCCATGAAAGCTCATGCGATAAAGAAATCTGTTAGTTTTTAAGTGCCACAAGACTCCTTGCTCCCCCCCCCCTTCTTTACTAGACTAACATGGCTGCCCCTTTGGAACACACCAATCACATCATTTTTTCCATAGTAGCCATTATACTTCAAAGAGTGAAAAACATCAGACCTCAAACAAATAATAAACTATGAGCCGGTGTTAGGAGAATTATAAAGTGATCAACACTTAGAAAAAAATTTTTTGGCCTAATCCCATGTCCACTGATGCCAGTGGGGGATTCTCTTTCATCTTTAACTGACAATGACTTGGGCTTCTTACAAGTAATATGACCACATCAACCACATGGCAGTAACACTGAATTGCACCTTTCCATTCACTCACTAGTGAAAACTTCAACTGAAGATTTTTAGTGGGGCTTTCATTGATTCCATTTTTCAGGATCATGCAGCAGATCTCTTGGTCCTTGGAGTTACTGATCAACCCATAGCCACAGAAACTAGCAAAGTCCAGCAGAAACCAACCGAGACCAGCTGAAGGATTCAAACAAACTAAGTTTACTAGAGTTTCCACGAGACCAAGGGTTCCCAACCTGTGGGCCGCAGATCCCTGGAGAGCCACAGTGTGGATCCAGAGGGTCCACAGAGAGGCTGGGAGCTGAAGCTGAAGCACCAGGGTCTCTGGCTGCCATGAAGACCCAGGCTTCTGGTGGGCCAGCAGGAAGCGTCCCCAGGCTGGGAGTTTTTAAAGCTCCTGCCAGAGCAGCCTGGGGGATGGCCAGGTGCCCCCAGCTCCAGTGGCCAGGTAAGGCAGGGGAAGGGACCGTGGGGGGGTTAGGGAGGGGAACCAGCAGGGAGGGGGGCCACGGCCACAGCCACAGTGACTCTCAGCCTGGGAAAGCAGACCATGGCCATGGCAGCCTGGGGGAAGGGCCATGGCCACAGCGGCTCCTGGCCTAGGGGAGGGGGGCCATGGCTGGGGCAGCCCAGGGGAGACAGGCCATGACCATGGTGGCTCCTGGCCCAGGGGAGGGGGGCCATGGCCACAGGGAGCAGTTGGCCACATTCTGCCCCCGCACGGGCCACATTTCCTACGTAGTGGTGGCTCACTAACCCAAGGGGGCCACGGACTTCCTTCCCCCTGCAAAGGGGGTCCCCAGCCTTAAAAAGGTTGGGAACCCCTGCACTAGACTATCAACAGTCATGCATGTTGACTAATTATTTTGACAACTACTTTGGGTAAACACTCAAAAAGCTAGCTTTACTGCCTTTAGCTGAATAAGTTGCTTCCTCCTCTCCATGCTAAAGTACTTGTTTTGCATCTGGAAGACCCATGGAAATTCCTAACCACACCTATTCTTTGGACATTTATGAATGGCAAAAGATAATGGCTGACTTCTTTGAGGGGCTTGTGTTGGACATGGTCTTTATACCTGCTGTAATGTACAAGGAGATGGCCCAGGATTTATTTTTCCTGTTTCAATACCCATGAAATTATCAATGCAGGGTAATATTTCTGTCCCACAAAAGACCCAGCAGCTTTACTGTTTGTAATACAAATCACCATTAAACACAGAAAGTAAAACTAAAGCCACTGAAACTGTTTCCTGGGGTGACATTAAAATAGAGTAAAGCAGCCATGAAAAATATCAGAATTCTAATTTTGTTTTTAAAAGGAATTAGACTTCCTTATTTATTAATACATCATTGCTTCCTTGCCTTCATCCTATGGCTAGTCAGTCATCCATTTGGTTTTGTGTAAATCATTCCTAACTACAGGGTACAGCTGTTCATTGTCTAG
Organism: Podocnemis expansa; assembly: GCA_007922195.1. Classification (NCBI taxonomy): domain Eukaryota; kingdom Metazoa; phylum Chordata; order Testudines; family Podocnemididae; genus Podocnemis; species Podocnemis expansa. The sequence goes on from ML681998.1 coordinate 17,093,106, forward strand.
AAGGAAGTTAAGATGTAACTGGGGATTTTGTACTCTTGGCTTCCACCTAGCTGAGATACTAACCCCGGCTGGGGGACTGTTTTCTCATCCCTTGTTTTCCTTATGCTATACACAGTACTGTCCAGTATTTGTTTTTACTTCTTCAGAATTTAAAATTTCATGATACTTTTAAAAACAATAAAATAAATAAAGAAAAAAGAACCAATTTATATTCCGACTAACTCTCAGGTCCCTGCAGTCAGCTCCTGCCCAAGCATTTTAATAATGACATCTTTTGTCTCGATGCCAAACATCTACATTTTGTGCATTAAGCAGAATTGTCTTGCAGTGCTCACATAGACAATCTTCATTTACACAAGCAATGCTGCTGAATTCAGTCAGGTTTAGTCACTTAAGTAAGGATTATATGCATTAATAAGGGCTCCAAGAGCAGGCTCTGGATCTACAATTTCCATTTACTACAGTAGTTTTTCTAAACATTGCTTGGGAATTAGCCATTCAACTGTTAAATCTCCCTTTCAAAAATATCATTTTCTGAATTTCTCAGTAACATCAAAATAAACTGAAGAGACCTAACTGAAAGGAACTACTAGATCTGATTTCCCAGAATGAAACAGTTATTCAACCACAGCTTATAAATGGTCTCATCTAGAGCAACAAAAACAGGCCCAGCATCTGATCTTAAAAGACTGGTTATGAAATACAGTTTTGAGAAAAATAAAAAGTGCATCTGCAAAGTGGACTTTGCAGGCAGGTGACAGGGAACCACCCTGACTGAAAAGCTTATGATTTGTAACCAGTTAAAAAAGTCTGTCAATTTATAAATTATCAAAAGACAATGAATAGTTTCTGGTGATTAAAAATAGCCAAAGTTGCCTTTAAATGGGGACCAAAAGCATTCATTAGATTTTCAAAATGCTCTTTGACCATTACAGGAGCTGAACTGTATTACCCAACACCTAAAAAACAAAAGAAAAAACAACAAACAAACAAAAGCCCACTTCAAGACTTGCAACATGCTCTAGTTGAGTCTCTTGGCCTTTCATATCTTATATACTGTCACTACATATTTTTTTTTTTTTTAAAGGACTGGCAAAAGAAAAAAGATGCTTATAATGTATTTGCTCTGCTAATGCACTCAAAATATTTGTGATAAATTGACAGAGAACTCATCTTGCTGACTGCTTCAAAAATATTGCTGTAGTCTGTAAAGCAAAACCCTGCATGTCTTGTAGGTGCCAAGAGACAAGAATACAAAATGTACACATCTGCTACATGCTTACCAGATATCATCATATACAATGGAACAGTGGCACTGAGGGTTGTGAATTCAGTCCCATTAGTGTAAAGCTAGAGTGACATTATTGACATCTGTGGAGTTAATCTGGATTTACACTAGCATGACTGAAGTTAGAACTTGACATTCTGATGATCACTTATTTTTCATTTTGTGAAAGAAAACGAGTTGAAAAATGATAGTCACAGAACCAAACTAAAACCTGGTGGATTCTTACAGTTAACACCACACATCCTGTTCTTCTTGAGACCAGGGAATTTCTAGCCAGAAATCTCCTTGTATTAACTACACATTCATCTTCATGAGCCTGTGCCTACCACATAAGAAAGAATTCAGGCAGGGCCATCTGCTACCAACATCTGGGAAGTCACTCCTCTAATCAGTTAATTGAGCTGAAAGTGAAAAAATATTTTCTGGAATAAGAATTAAAATATATATATATATTTATAAACAAGCTATAAAATAGAGACAAGGTGGTGAGATAATCTCTATTATTGGACCAACTTCTGTCAGTGGAAGGGACAACAGCTGTTAGTCCAATAAAAGATATTACCTCACACACCTGGTCTCTCTCATATTCCTGCAGAGACATAGCCACACCAACCCTGCAAACAGTCGGCAATGTTATATTTACCACACTGACAACTCATGTCAAGGGAGAGGTGCCGTTCAAGCCAAGCTCACCTTTCATCTCCTCCAGTGGAGCATGGTTTGGTTAGGGATTTTCTACTTTGTAAAGCAAGGAAATATTAGAATTCCCCAAGGAATGCCTACAAACTAGCAACTTCACTGGCACTAGTGAAAGTGGGAGCACTAGTATAGACAAGGCATCAGTGCTGTGCAGTGTCATACAACACAACAATGGCACCTTCTTTTCCCTTAACATCTACCACTGTGGTCACTGGTACAGCTGCACTGGTGGCAGCAGCAGCAGGAAATACTAGGGCAAGGAAACTTCAGGAGCCATAGCACATAGCCAAACAGGTGAATTACTGACCCATTACTGCCACCAGCACCTCTAATTCACTTTGGTCCTCCTCTGCATTTATTATTTCCTTCAATATTTTCTCATTTTTTTCTTGATTTCTGTTGGTCTTGTTCTTGTTTACATAAAGCTTTTATCTTCCTTTTCTAACACCTGGAGAAGTGCTTCAGGAGACGCTGAGAGCAGGGGTGTTGCTGGCACCAGGCTTATGGGGCTTGAGCTCCGAGTCCCAGCATCCGAGCCCTGGGTCCACTGCTGGGCCGTCCATGGTGGTAGCTGTAGCGGTGGCGCATAAGCCCTGAGTCTCAGTGCACCAAGCCCCGGGTCTTTTGCTAGGCCAGAAATGGTCCTGGCTGAAAGCCACCTGCTCTTGCCTCCTTTAGAAAGAATCTTGTTGCCTCCTCCACAGCTGTGACAAGGCATTAGAACTGGTGTGCTTCCTCTGCACAGGGTCTGTACAATGGCTGAACTGGTCCTACCCAATGGAGCCCTGTTCTGTGTGAACCCAGGGGCTGGCAGCACATGAGGGACAAAGGCGGTGAGATACAGGTGGGGCTGGGGAAAAGAGCAGGTGAAGGCAAAAAGGTCCATAACTAAGTTAATCCTTACTGTTAGGCTAGGCATAAAGGCTGTTGGAGATTATTTGAGCCAGCAACTGGATTGGATTATTTCTTCTGCTTCCCTCACGGACATGCTCACTCAGAACCTGGCCTGACTACTGAGTTCATATGTTGGTCCTTCAGGCATTGCCATTCAGACAACAGTGACTAGCTAAGGATATGTCTGTATTTCAGCAGCTATAAGTGACACAGCTAGAGTGCTACTGCTGGGCTGTTATAATAACATAGCATTACATACACGCATCCTACAATGACAGAAGGCATTCTTCTGTTGATGTAATTAAGCCACCTATCCCATAGGCAGTGTAGCTAGGTTGAAGAAAAAGTTGTTCCATCAATCTAGCTCCATTTATAGCTGGTTTAGGTTGACCTAATATCACATAGGGTGTGAAATTTTTCATAGCCCTGAGCAACATAGTTGAACCATCTTAGCCCAGGCCTAAGATTAGAGAAGTACCCAGTGAGATATTTCAGAGCTGCATCCCAGGCGTTGTCCATTCTGTGAGTTCAGTATTTGCCTCCCACAAGAAAACTCTTCTCCAGCTCTTTCCAACATCCCACCAAAAAGAAATCAGGAAAGTGCACTGATTAGAGCTTCTCTCACTCCCTAGGCTCAGCCAAAGGTGGGAGCATGGACCCAGAAAGAGTGACCAAATTCCCAGTAAATCTGGAACCACAAGAGATGCTTGGACCCTACAATGCACATTCACTAATGATGTTCCCATTTCCTTTCTATGGTGTCTGACTTCAAATGGAAGATCTCCCGGAGAGCTAGTTTGCCTGTCCTTTGTTGACCTCTATGACTCTGACCCCTGTGACCCTGCCATCCTGGAATAACCATGGGAAAATGCCAAGATCAGGGCAGGTTGCAAAAGACAAAAAAAAAACAAACAAACAAAAAAAAACCAACAAGGAGTTGTGTGGCACTTTAAGGCTAACAGATTTATTTTTTGCATGAGCTTTCATGGGAGATAATCCCACTTACAGTTCACCCATCTTCGAAGCATCTGATGAAGTGGGATTATCTCCCACGAAAACTCATGTGAAAAATAAATCTGTTAGTCAAAGTGCCACATGACTCCTTGGGGGTTTTTTTTTGGTTTTTTTTCTTCTCCTGGACTAGACCTACATGGCTATCCCTTTGGAAATTTGCAAAAGATAAGCAGTTTCCTCCAGTACTGGTGGGTTACCAGATGACAGACTTCTCCAACCAGCCTCAAATACTGCTTCTGATTTCCCACAAATGCTTATTGAGAAGCCACAACAAAATATACCCAGCCCCTTTTACTACATTTCAGCCTCTGCTTCCCAATCAGCCAGTGGGTCTAGTAAAGAGATAAGCTATTTGAAAGACCATGCTCTTTACCAAAAGGATTCTCCTGACCCCAAAGAATCAGCCACATTACCTAGAACCATATAGGTTTAGCTCTTACCCAAATTCCCATGCTGCCAAGCCAATCCTTTAATAACTAAAACTAAAGGTTTATTATACAAGGAAACAAACATACTATAAGCAATGTTAAAAGGTTAAAACAATCACATATATACCATGATCTGAAAGTCCGTATACATCAGGTTTCCAGTATATTCTGGAACTTGCAGAGTCCCTTGCATAGCCCCCACAGCCAATACCTATGAGAGTTTTAGTAAGAGGTAGCTTTTGGGGTAAGCAAAGCAGGCAGTTGCCTAGGTCCCCGAGCAGTTAAGGAGGCTCCATAGCGGTTACCTGCTTCACTTACCTTGTGCTGGCACCACGGGGTGGTTGGGGAGCAGGGCGCTGCGGACTGCCAGGGCCAGCAGCTGCACTGCCCGGCTACCTGGTCGGCTTCTCTCCAGTGGGGTCGGAGCAGCGCTCCCTGCATACACCTAGCCAGCTGTGCCTCCCCACGGGGAGGAAAGATAGTGGCCAATGCTGCTCTGCAGCTTGCCAGGAGTGGGGCCCCCTAGAGCAACCCGCTCCAAAGAGTTTGGGTCCCTTCACCCCTTGCCACCCCAGGCCTGAACGGGCCTGATCCAGGGCCTGGGCTGGCTGGGGGTGAAGTGGCATGAACACTTTGGAGCGGACCACTCCAGAGGCCCCACTCCCAGCAAGCCGCAGCACCACACCAGCTGCTCTCCTCCCTCCCCCTGGGGAGGCACAAGGGGCTGTGGGTAGGCAGGGAGTGCTGCTTCACCCTCAGTGCAAAGACCCCAGACAGGCTGGCAGGCAGTGCCGCCTCTGGCCCAGGAGGTCCACGCCCCTCCCCTGCAGGAGTTGGGACTGTGGGGGGGTGGTTAGGGCAGAAGTGGGGTCCCAGGGCCCCGGTAAGTGTGGCATTCGGGACCTATAGAGGGCCCCATAAGGGCTCTTAATTGCCTAAGGCCATCTCTAGTTTTAGTCCTCCGTTTCACAGCTTCAGTCGTTAGAAATCCAGTTCAAAGTAATGTAGACTAAATAGTTCTTGTGTAGAGTTTGTTCTGATTCTCCCATGAGAATTAGCGGGGTGATTCCAGGCCAGCACTGACTGGGATCTCAGTCTTGCCACCCAACTTTCCTTGAGAAACTTGGACAGAGATGAGAGAAAGGGATTATGTTCGCAACTTCTGTTTATAGCTGCAGCAAGGTGGGCATTTGCGGGTATCTTCCTCATGTGGGCTTTGACAGGGATGCCAACACTTGACCTAGACTCAATGAGTTCTTCAGACAAACCAGTCAGCAATAACCCATTTAAGCTTGTAGCACAGTTCACAAATATTTTCTTAAGTGGGACAAGCAAGGAATCCTGTGGCACTTAAAGACTAACAAATTTATTTATCACATGAGCTTTTGTGGGAGAAAATCCCACTCCATCAGATGCTTTGAAGAAGAGAATAGCCATGTGCAGTGTCCTTTGAAGTAAAACCTTCACTGCTTAGGCACCTCACATAATTAGCTGCATTAGCACTGGACAGTTTACATTAATACATAATGTACATAAGGTCCATCTAGATCAGTGGTTCCCAGCCTTTTCAAGGACAAGGACCTCTTTTTAATATCAAAAAATTTTGCACCCCCCTCCTGGGGATCTAGCCCCTGCCATGGAGTGGCACTGCTGCCACCAGGGTCCGGCCCCTGCCATGGAACCTGGCTGTGCCACCACTGCCATGACCCCCAGCTCCTGCAGGGGAACGGTGCCGACACCACCACGGCCCCCAGCCCCTGCAGGGGAGTGGCTGCCCCTCTGCCCCCCCCACCCCACAACCCCAGTGCCCCTTCCTCCCCAACCCTATTCACCCTGCTTCCCACACTTACCTGCAGCAGCATATACAAACTGGTCTGCAGCAGGCTTCTCCCACCCCACACAGCCCACGTGCTTGGGTTGCGCAGGGCAGGAGACTTTAAATGGTTCCAGCTTCCAGCAGTATCCGCAGATGCCTTGCAGTAATTCTGCAGCCGCCCAGGGGTCTGCAGACCGCAGGTTAGGAACCACTGCCCTAGGGCCTAGTCTACTTGCATTGCATTTTCCTACGTTTTTAAAGGTTAGATTTGGGTTATGTATTTACAAGCCTGGACCTCTTAGGCCTAACATGACAGCCCCATTTCTGTAAGAGGGCCCATTAGGGTGGACCTGGCATCAGTGCCAAGTCCCACTGAAGTCAATGGAACTCCATGTGGCCACGTGGGATGTGGGGGACAAATTAATCAGGGCTCTCAACCTGGAAAGAGAGACCACTGATTCTCCCCAATGATGAAGGCCCGTTCCCAGCTGAGACTCGAATAAGCAAAGAACGAGGTGTGGTTCACGATTTATTATTCAGCTGAATAACAAAAGGAACTGCATCAGAGGGCCACAAAGAAGTGCTAGCTCCTCTGAGCAGGCTCCCCCAACAACCTGAGTGCAAGAGAGAGCCCCAAGGGGCAGCATCACAACACTTATTCAGTACAGTATGATAATGCTATGATAATGCTTACATGATTTACAATGTTTTAGAGACCCTTATATGGTTATATTAACATTAAATGCATATTAATGATCAAAGAATGCATATAATTATCCCCACCTCTGTTTACTGTTGACATCATTTGCATTATCCTGGGCCGCCGCAGTACCTGCAAACTCAATTTCTACCTAGAGATGCTGACCTTACATTCTTGCAAGGCTATGGTGCCAAGGAGGGTGAGCAGGAGATAGGAGGTAATACTCCCTTTTCAGTTAGAACAAAGACGGGACAGTGTAGCTTACATTCCTTGTCCAGATGGTCAGGAGAAAAAAGCTTGAGAAAGAGGAGATAACACACTTTAACTATTAACTCTAGGCCACTTGTTAATAGAACTTAGATATATAAATTGCCCGAGAAACGACCCCACTACCATAGCAACCTGCAGCCTCTATACTATGGCACCTTCCCTACTATTCTCCAAAGGAGATCACCTAATATTTCCCTCACAGGGATCTATGCCAGGGGGTTCTATTGCAGGATCAGTACTTCAGTCCACAAACATTCATGCACAGCTGTGATGTGTGAGGCTGGAGGGCAGCCTCTCTACCCACCCCAGCCACAGAGCTCCTTGTTCAAGAGAATACACACCCATCCTCTAGGCACAAGGGTGAGAGAAGCCTCTGCAAAGGACACACCAATAGCAATGGCTTGGGAGAAACAGCTGTCTCCTTTGTCTGCCTTGAAGATTGGGATCAGCAATCAGGGCTCACTTCCTCTATGCCCAAAGCTCAGCAGCAGTGGGGGCTGCTGGCTGTAGGTATTTACCTGAGCCCCCACTGTTCATCTGCGAGGATCTTTTGTGGTGCAGAGCCAGTGATGCTATTTCAGATTTGGGGGAGGGCAAAGCTGGTAATCAGATGTTGGGGGAGAGGAATTTAACAACGATTTCAGGGGCTAAACTAGTTGGGGGGGCAGGTTGGTTTGTTGTAGGATTTTTGGCAGATAACTTAGAAATTAACTAGATCTAATTCCAATATAAGAGAAAGAAAATTAAATTATAGACCTACTCACCTCTAACACTACTATATCCTGACATGTCACATCACATTATTTAAAGGACACTGGTTAGGTTTAAAATGATAATGTATATTCTTACTTTGGTAATATAGATACAAGAATTGAAACGACTGTAGAATAATCTAGATAACTTCCTTTTTGCAAAGTTCCAAATGTGCAACTGTGTTGGTCTAGTTCAGCAAAATAAACAAGTAGTCCTGTGGCACTTAAAGACCAACTAATGAATTCATTTGTTAGTCTCTAAGTGACACAGGACTCTTTGCTTACTTTCCTTTTTGCAGTTCACCAAGCATGGGATAGATCATTCAGCTTTTGGAAACATCCTCCCACTGGTCTTCAAACTTTTTTTTGCAGGACCCTATTGAAAAAAATAATTTATTCCTGTGATCTAACAATAACATCTTTGAGCAATACGTTCCAGTAGTTTGGTGGTAGTAACAGGGGGCATTGCAACCCAGTATCGGGTCCTGAACCTATGTTTACAAACCACTGCACTAAACCAGGGCAAGGCCTGGTGAATTTAAAAGGGACAGCCGTGTTAGTCTAGTCCAGTAAAAAAACAAGGAGTTGTGTGGCACTTTAAGACTAACAGATTTATTTTTTGCATGAGTTTTCGTGGGAGAAGATCCCACTTCCTCAGATGCTTCCACACAACTTTGTTTTTTTTTTTTTTTACTGGTGAATTTATACTGCATCTGCCTGGGCCTCTAGGGATGTTACCATACAATGATAGACTAGAAACCAACTTTAAAGAAATGAAACTGACAGTCAAGTCTTCTGTTCAAAGGCCAATCACTTTCTGGAAGACTCAAACACAACCATACAGTAATTGAGAATATTTAAAACCAAACAAGAAAATTCTGCATTTCAAATGGGGGGGGGGGGGGGGAAAATTTTTTTTTTTCTGAGATATACCAGCACCACTGCAGGCAGGAAAAGAAAATAAATAGGCACAGAAGCCTTTGGCAGGTTTTCTTGAAAAAAAGTTGGAGGGTCAAATCTTCCAGTCTTTAATCAGGCAAAATTTCTATTGCCATCAGCACCTCCACTCATAGATATTAACATGTGCTCAGTAATTATACACGTCATACTTAAATATCTGAGCCACCTTATCCAGGGCTCCATATTTTATGTGTGTTGGCTCAGGGACTACATTTTCTCGAATATTTTGAATAGTGCTGAGCACCCAGATGGTACCTTATCGATACTACAACACAGGATAATAATCCACAGCTTTATGGACTATAGGTGAAATTTCTATTCTTTTTTCTGGAAATGGCCTAAACAATGCTGTCTACCTCCTCCCCCATCCTCTTCATAGGCTCATCCAAGAATTTCCAGATGCTTAATTTAATCACCAGCCCCTTCCTATCTTAATCACCCTGCCTCTGTTTGTAAACAAAACAACTCCCTGCACCAGGAGTGCAGGATGGGAGCAGCAAACTCACATTCCACACTCAGGCTGCTCTGATAACAGCTCTCTGCCAGGGGATAGGACAACAAGGGCCTTGACCAAACCTCAAGGGGGGAGCCTTTCCTTGTTCCCCAGGTGGGCACCCCTGTCTCATGCTGTTGCAATCTGTTCCACATGCTCTTTCCTCCAGCTGCATTTCAAGATGTGTCCAGGTAACCACCAAGCTGGGTATCCTTAGCACCCCCTATCCACTTCCAGCACCAGATTTGAGGAGCAGCTAGATGCTTGCCTTTATGGCAGCCTCTTACTCCCATACATCTCTCCCCCCCCCCCCAGCTAGAATATAAACACTGGGAGGGGACAAAGTTCACAAACTGAATAAGGACAAAAGCAAAATGCAAGTGGAGAACTAAGCGCTGAGTGACCCCGTCTGAACTTGGGTTAAGTTCAAGTTAAGCAGCTGAAAGAGAGCTTCTGATCCATTACATTAATGTTAAAAAATGGCGGTGGAAATTACATATGTATTTATAGAACCTGACATATTAAACTCATTCTGTACATAGCAGTTTAGACTCAGACGACTTTCCACCCTGACTTTCCAGCTCAGCAGTGTCACGTTTGAGGTTTCAGTCCATTCTGTTTAAACAACTGCAGTCCTGTTACAAGGAAAGCATACAATAAAACCTTTATAAATCTTAGAAAAAAAAAAATCTGATTCTGTTTAGGTTTAGTGTTACAAACTGGGCCTGTTTAGCTCATTGGAGCAGTAATAACTCCAGTAAAGTGACACTTAAAAGCCTGCATCTGGAAGAATGAAAATGGAAAGATTTCCCAAGAACTCCATTCTTTTTCTGCCAGCAGCAGGTCTGAGCCTGTCCAGCTTGCTTCTTTGGAATGTCTGTCGTTTTTAAGGAAGTTGGCTAATCGCTCTTCAACTTTCTGATCACCACTACTTGAGCCTATTCTTGCAGCATTCTGCTTTCATGAGCCAAAGAGACACACTGGAACTCAGATTCTATTATTGTTCTTATCACAGAAAACCAGAGGAAATTAACTTATATACAACCCTTTTCAGGCAGAAAACATGCTCTGAGTCTATTTGGTGCAGCAGTTATACTCCCAACAGTGGTCAGTGTGGTGCACAGCCCATTTGGCGACGGGCTACTTGGAGATGGCAGACTATACTGGTGGTGATTCAACCTCCTTTCTTTCCATCTTTTTCTACAAGTGTCCAGAACCTGGCTGCCTGTAGAATCACCTGCTAGGATGGCGTATGAATGCAGCTAAGAAAGGCAGCATCCTGAAAGAGTGAAAATAGAAGAGCAGAGCCTCCATCAGCAAACCCCACCCCTGATGGGGGGGGGGATGTTGTTTAAGAAAGCCTGTTACAAATAGGGATCAGCAGCAGTTTTTTTGTATCGTTGTTATTCCACTGCTAGAGGACAGACAGACAGACACGTGGTGTGCTAGGGCTATACAAGAGCTGGATGCTCTTCTATAAAGAGTGCTAAACCAGTATTTCAGCAAATGGTGCAGTTGCATGTTTGGAAACTAAAATGAAGCCAGACGGGTTTTGCTAGTCTATAACTCAAGGCATTTAAAACTACACTGGATAAATATGCTGGCCCCAAATCTGGCCTCTGCTGTATTTCCTTTATGCCACCTCTGATGGCTGAATGAAGGCTATAAAGCAGCAGTGCTTAAACATTACCCATGCACCTTGCACCATCTCCCTCCACTCCCCAGGAATGGAATGTGTCCATACCACGCCCTTCCCCACCCCAAGCTGGGGGCTGGACCTCAGGGCCAGAGTCAGGAGCTAGGCTGGGGCCTCAGGTGTGGAGCTAGGGCTGCAGCAGCTGCTGGGCTGGAGTGAAGTCAGGGGCAAAGCAGGGCTGAAGAGTACTCCCCACTTCCTGTGTATGCTGGGCCAGGCCCTGCTGTGCACCCCCATGTCTCTCCATGCCCCCAGCTTTGGTGACTGCTGCTGTAAAGCCAGCCAGCTGACCCAACCACCAGGAATCCCATAGTTGGGAGGAGAGGTGGTGGACCTGCTTAGAGCAGGGGGTTGGACTAGAATCAGTAGTCTTCACACTTTTTCACCTGAGGGCCAAATCTGCTTTTACTTAATTATTAGCAGGCCAGACCCCTAGCCCACCTGCCTGCTGGCTCCCTTCCCCAACCCACCAAGCCCCTGGGCTTCTTCCCCAACGCACCCACCCACTGGTGGGCCATAGTTTGGAGAGCCCTGAACTAGATGACCCTGAGGTTCCTTCCAACCCTAATATTCTGATTTCCCAGGTGATGCAGAGTTGCTGTAACAGCTCTGTGCCACACACACATCCTTTGCAGACCTGTGATGGAGGCCACTCACCTCTCATGAGCACCTCCTGCCAGTTGGGTGCAACCCTGCACCTTTTCTCACTCTCCCGGTGCCCTCTATTGCCTCATCAGGTGAGTGTTCAGTAGCCCAGCCCTCCAGCCAAATTCCAGAGCCAATATGCACAAGCCCTTTCAGAATAAAAGCTACAACAGCCCCTTTGCCCTTGTTAAAGTCTTCAGGCTCATCTCTGCACTCACTCAGCTGTGTCAGGGCTAACTTTCAAGCCCATGCCTGCCTTGGCATACAGAGGCGCTCCCAGGGCTTCCTCCCTGGGTAGTCCTTACCTTACCAGTTATTATTGCTTCAGATGTCCAGCAAGGCCACTCCCATTCCAGAGTAACAAAGATCTACAGATGGTTGGCTTTCTGCAGGGTTTTCAGCTCTGTCCTTGAGCCCTTTAAATTCTAACTCCAAACTTGTCCCCTTCTTGAGGCTTTGGTCATTCTGCTAAAGGGTACTTGGATCTGCCCACACTACTCCAGGTCCCAACCCAGAAAACCTACAAAGAACAGCCACATACCACTTCCTTTAATTTTTGTTGCTGTTGTTGCCTGGGCTGTTTGCTTCCCACATAGCCCCTTCCTTTTCAGTCTTATCTCAGGGCTGAAGTTCTCAGCTCTTCTTCCTCACCAAATGCCACTGCCACCAGAACCTGACTTCTAGTTCACCCTTCAGCACCAGCTACAAGCACCCTCCCTCATTCCTCCAGGCCCCACCAAGAACTGTACTCACCTGCTCTGTCAGCTCCTTTTATCAGAGCCTGCTATGTGCTGATTGGCTGATTCCCTGCAAACATTTTAGGCAGGCCTGGAGGGTCGACCTTCACTGCTCCTTTTCTGGGGTGCATTGTGGTAGGATCTTGAGGCCTCCAGCCTGGGACCTCAAAAGGCCTGGTACACTGCATCACAAGCCCTAACATACAGATGCGTTAGGGCTTGAGTGAGGAAGAGGTAGCATGGCTAAAGTACCTCTGCATTATGACTGTTCTTGGGATCAATGCAACTCAGAGGAAACTTGAGCAGCCCAGTGGCTACTGCAGCTTACCCCAGGTAGCAAATTGGTCCCCAGCCATCCCCAGTATCCAGGGAGTCTCAGAACTGGCATACAGCCATTAAGGCTCCCCACACTCACAGAGACATGCCAATTTGACAAATTCTGGAAGGGTAGCTGCATTAGTCTATTTCAGGAAAAAAAAAAAACCCCCCACCAAGGCAATTTGTTTGTTACACCCAGTTGTGTTTGTTTGCCATTCAGAATCTGGCTACTGTATAGCACAAGATGGAGCAGGGCACACATAGAAAACTTAGCTTGGTTTAGTAAAGGCTCACAAAGAATGAAGGATGAAGAAAGGACTGAATTCTGAGAAAAGAACTGAAAACAGCATATAAGAAACTGATCTACCAAGATTTTTGTAGTGATTCATATAAATGAGGAAAGCCCACCACCAATGCTGGAGCTGTTTTCAAATAGACCAGACATATGAAGAGAACACCTGATACAAGGCAACAGTCCTGATAAGCTAAGGCGAAGTATGGGGTGTTGCTGATGAAGAAAGGAAGGTGGGCAGGATATAGTTCAAAGAGACACATTTTAAGGAAAAATTTAAAGACTGTTTGATAGGCAAGAAGTGGGAGCTCTTCCAAGCACAGGAGGCAACATGAATGAAGGTCCGGCACCTAAAAAGGGAAATTATAAAAATAGTCATGAGAAGAGGTGGTTGGGAAATAGTCTGTTGGAAGAAGAATGAGAACAGAGATGTACAGGAGGGCAGAGGCATGAACATACCAGCCTTGTAGATGAGGACAATTAACTTGAATTCTCAGACTGGAAATCAGGACCCCTCAAGGAGATAAAGATATTTTAGTGGGCGGGGAGGAAGAGTTCATGAGCTGTCAGCCCTGTGCACAGCTGACAGCCAGAGCCCTTCAGAGCTGGGTGATCAGAGAGCAGCAGCTGCTGGCAAGGTGCTCATAAGGCAGTGTCACCTTCCAACAGTAATGCAGAAGGGTGGCATGATATGAAGGAGGGTGGCATGGCAGGGGGATTGCCATTTTGGGGAGGAGTCTCACAACCTGAAATATTTTCAAAGTGAGTCCCAGCAAAAAAAGTTTGAAAACCTAGAACTTTTTAAGGCCTAGCTTGACAAAGCCCTGGCTGACATGATTTAGTTGGGCTTGATCCTGCTTTGAGCAGGGGTTAGACTGATGACTTCCTAATGTCCCTTCCAACCATCATCTTCTAGGATTCTTCCCTATAGGCCATTGGAATGCATCCAGCCATATGGTGAAACTTTATACAGGATTTATGCGCAGCTAGAGCAAGGGAACCAATATTTAGAGATGGAACAACAGTTCCTGATGCAATGCTGTGGAAACAGATAAATTATCCTATTTCCAATCAGGAACCCACAGTACATATAAAACATTACCTGTACATTGTGACTAAAAGAGGAATAAAGTGAAGAGGCAGGCCTCAAAATCAACATAGCAAAAGAACACGTAAAAGTAGCTTCTTCAGAGCAAGCCAATATGTAAATGATGAGGAAGGACCCTTAGAAGGATCAGGAGTTTGAACGTTTATCCCACCCACCCAAACCTATGGAATACCCCACAATTTGCTCTGCAACAGACCTGTGCTCAATCATTTAAACAGCTATCTTGTGTTAATTTGTTGTAGGGAAGGATCAGTGGTCTGTTCATCACTTTGTCTTTGGTAGGACTGATGTCCTTTGCGAGGGTTGCAAAGTAATGCTACTGACCCTGCAAACTTTATCTGACCGGGGGTGTGGTTTTTTCTTTTTTACTTCGAGTCCACTCATTCTCCATTTCTAGCACAGATATTTTTAAATTTCAGATCCCGTAATTCCTCCTGAAAACATACTGGCCACTTCACTCTCAGTTTTGGAAGAATTATAACTTGTTGGCCCTTAATTATGGTATCTCAGGAAAACTGCCATGTCTCTGTACTTTTCAGGGGATGTGCTGTTTTTATAGAGAAGGCAGAAGTGTCTGTCTGCCTCCTGCTGCTGTCTGAAAAAGAGCCAAATCCCAACATGGTCAGAACTGTGTCCTTCTAAAACTTCTTAGTAGCTATGGTGATGGATGCTCTCTATTAATATCTAAGACAGACACATTTTTAAATGGCTACTGCGGACACACAAGTCTTTTGATAAGAACATCATGAGTGGTTCAGTACTGCTGATATCACAGCAAAATTGCTGGTCAAGACTGGGAGATCCTAGTTGCTCAGACTTTTTTTTGTTTTATTCTGACTTTAGAAACCCAGGAGTGCTCTATTTTCTCCTAGCTATTGACAATATGGCTCTTACAATTAATTGGGTTTGTTCTTTATCATATATTTCTGCGTACCATTTAGTACTAGCATATCTAGGCACTGAACACAAAGACAAACACACATTCAGTTCAGACACCTGAAAGACTCAAGACCAAAGTATCTTGCAGGTAACTGTCAGCTGACACTGAATTAGCTCTAACGTCAGTAGGCAGGGCATTTTGTAACGTTAGGGCTCAACCAGCAAAAGGTCTTGCACCATCAGTCTCAAGTCTGTATTTAAGCTCTGTTAATCAGTTTACAGAGCTAG
Source organism: Podocnemis expansa (assembly GCA_007922195.1). NCBI lineage: Eukaryota > Metazoa > Chordata > Testudines > Podocnemididae > Podocnemis > Podocnemis expansa. The sequence goes on from ML681998.1 coordinate 17,108,383, forward strand.
TCAGGGTACAAGACAGTGCAAGGATGGCTGTGGTTTTGTAGGAAGCCAGTATAGTGACAGATCAGAAGTGTGATGATAATCTCTATCACTGTTTAGTCTCTGTGGAACAGTCTTGATCACGCAGAAGTTTTTACAAGGTACATACTGTGTATTCAAATTGTTTATACAGAAGTAAAACCAAAAAGGAGCAAAGAATTCTCGATAGCATAATAATTCACAAGTCCGAAAGGCGTTCTTAGCCATCTGAACAAAATATGGATTAAGAAACAATTTAGGTCTATATTAATGCCTAAATTCCTGAAAAGATGAGAACTGGTTCTAAAGCAGGGGTCTCAAACACGTGGCTCCTAAAGCTATTTCCTGCAGCCCGCAATGACACTTTTTTTTTTTACCAATATTTGCAATATTGTTGTATGGGCTAATGTGCTAGTCCTCGTGTGGCCCTTCACTAGTCCTCATACTGCAACAGCAATGACCTGATCCCATAGCTTACACTCCCCTGCATTTATTTTCATCCAATTCTGTAAGTTCTCCCCTTTCAAAGCATCTGACGAAGTGGTATAATCTCCCACGAAAGTTCATGCGATAAATAAATGTTAGTCTTTAAGTACCAAAAGATTCCTTGCTTTTTTTGAAAGCCTCCAGAACCACAGAAAGCCAAAAATTAACCATGCTCCAGTAACATACATGTATGTTAAAGCTATGTGTGTCTAAAGCATGCCTTGACAAATGCTAGGCGCCAGGTCACCATGGAGCCTAGAATTTTACTCCTATACCCAAGAGTGCTGTGGCAAAGGGACCCCCCCACCGCGCAGCACACACCAAGTTCCCACAGCAGAAAAGCCACCATGGCTCCTCCTCCCTCACAAAAAGATGCTGCTGGCAGCTCTTTCAGCAGTGCAGGGGGAAGAGAGAGAGAGACAAATGCTCTCCCTCTCCAGCGCCACCAAAATAACTCCTGGCAGCTGCTTTTTTTTGGTGGCAGGGGAAGGGAGCTTCTTTCAGCACTGAGTGCAATGTGCTAAAGAACCCAACTTCCCAGCTGCCAGAAAAAAGCTGCTGGCAGCTCTTCAGGTGGCCTGGGGAGATGAGACTGCAGTGCTGGAGGGAAAGAGCACCTCTGTCTCTTCCTCCTCCCCCTGCATTGCCAAAAGCTGTCAAAGACATCACGTTGGGCCAGATTTCAATTTATATAATATTCCCATAAATTAAGACACTCACTGCAATACTGCATTATGTTAACTCTTCAAGTGCCCCATAAGCTTTTGAGTGCCATCTGAAAACAACTGAAATCGACAGCAAGATTACCAAAAATTACATCCCAAAGATGCAAATGAAATGAACATTTAGTTTATAATAGTCCCTGTGGAAACACAGTTATTCTGTGTGACATACTGTTTCATAGTATCACAGAACAAAATCGCTTTTCAGCAATCTTTCCAAAGAAAATGTTTTCTTAAAGGTATTTCAAATGAAACAAATGCATTTTGAAGTTAAATGCTTAAAGGTGTTTGCTTCCAAAAAGCACTACACACAATTTCTATTCCACAGATTTATTCTTACACAGATTTTAATATATCACCAACCTAAGTGGGAAGAAACTTCTGGAACCTTAAACTAATACATAAATACAAGACAGATCTAAGGATGTCAAAGGAAGTTTATAGATGTTATAAAATCTGAAAAATTTCTCATTCTTTAAATGTATGTCATTTATAACCATACACATACACATAAACATACTGAATGCACAAAGGAAATTGCACATTTACAGTACTGTAATCTGTAAATATCAGAATACATGAACATTATTCTAATTTCGTCTAGAAAGCTTTTTATAAGAATACTCCTTAAAAGCTGAAGCATAAGAAAAAAAAATCACTTTTTAATGAAAATCACCATGATTTGGTGCTGCACCAGGACACAGTTTTTCATGATCAAGGATCTGCTGTTTATTTATGAAGAGCCTTTTATAATCACTGCATTTTATCACTAAAAAGACTGCTACCTATAAGTTTTGATTAGAAGCAAAGACACATCAGAGGAAACCCAGGAATGCTTTAGAATGTAGTGTAGTTAGCAGCAATTAGTGCCCCCCTCTCTCTCCCAAAAAGGTTAGCACTATATACAAAAGGCAAACTATATACAGCTGTGCCAAAAAAGAATTATAAGATCAAAACGAAGATCAGAATGCAGGGAAAGACCATTATGCCTGTCATAATTTGCTTTAATGCACGAGTTCCGGCTGATTTTCCACAAAAGGAAGCACCCCACTAACATAGTATGCAATTCCAAGAGAAAGCAGGGCAATGACAATGATCAAGAGCAGCACCCTCCAGAAGCCCAGGTCCTCCACAAACTCTTGCCACGTCGTACGGAAGCTGGAGAGAACCCCTTCCCCTTGCTGCAGGTTTGGGTTAAGGAGGGAATGGCTTTCCATTGCACTGTAAAGGATTAAAGCCAGAAATACATTAAGCAAAGAATAAATCCTAAAGTATAACCGTAATCCTGCTAATCCAACTAAAATATTCAAAATCAAAAACTGAACATTTTTGGGTATAATGTACTTACTCATGATCTCAAGACAGCACATAAGAAAAGGCTCCCCAACCCTCTTCAAATCAACATAACAGTAGCTCAAAAGTTCCAGAGGGGTAGTTAGTCTGTGTACAGAATAACCAACAAGAGTCCTGTAGCACTTTAAAAACTAACAAATTTCTTCAAGCTTAAGCTTTCTGCATTTCATGCATCTGACGAAGTGGGTTGGAACCCACAAAAGCTTATGCCCGAAGAATCTGTTAGGTGTTAAGGTGCCACAGGATTCTTGTTGTTTCTATAGTTGAAAAGCTTGTTGTTTCTATAGTTGAAAAGCAATCCCTTGAGACAATGGCCTTATAATTTTATCTTATGAAAGAATTTTTGACTTGGGAAGAGAGCTATTTAAAAAAAGAAGAAATAATATACTTCCTCTGCTAATGAAGGCAGTGACCCACACAAACAGCAAAAGAATAGACTAAGGGCTTGATCACACACTTATGCATGTATGTAACTTTACTCATTTGAGAAGTCCCATAACTTGCATATGAACTTATGAGCATAAGCGTTTGTAGAATCAGGCTCTTACTGACTCCAGAGAAAAAGAGTGAAACTGGCTAGGTAGACAGTGATGTTAAGGCTTAAAGTAAACAGAGTGCACACAGATTTCCCACCCTCAGCCTCTTTAATTACAGTAATTTTAGAAGTATCCCATAACAACTGGAACAAAATATTTCACAGAAAAGTAATTTGTGAGTTAACACTGTCCGTTTAAATGTTCTTGCCAATGTTCCCTCTAATTTTTAATAGGCTGTGCGCGCAAAAATTTTCTTCTGTGCAAATTTTCGGAATCAGTGCCCAAATCTGTGCTCACTCCAGTGAGTGTGGTCAAACTTGTGAGCACAACGAAGCAAGTGTGTATGATGCAAATAATATCTAAATTTTATTTTTATATGGTGATGGAAATAATTTTATAAATTACAAAACCTTGCTTGAAACATGTTACTTGAATCCTCCTTCTTAAAGTAGTATAAAAATATTAGCACTGTTGAATTTTTTTGTGCATGCTGTATTTTGTTGTGTGCACAGGTTTCATGACCTGCGTGCACGCGCACAGCTTAGAGGGAACATAGGTTCTTGCTACTTATATGACTAAAGACGACAATAACACGTGCCTAGAAGGAAGATTCGTCTGTAAACCTTTTTATCTGAAAATACATTTCTAATTATCTGACATTTTTCATTATTATGAAGTACAAGTTCTGAATAATAATTAAGAGCAGACTCCAGTAGTTTACTGATGTATTATAGTGTTATGTGCAGACATTTACAGTTAAGTAGCTTGTCTTTTTTGGGTCTTAAATATTTACAGTACTTGATTGTGAAGTTAGGGTGGTTTGCACATAACCACTGGAGTTAGTCATCTTCCCTGCTTATCATCATTTCCTAACAAAACAAGTGGGTTTATTAAAAGATAATGTGTTAACATCCAACATAGCTATTCAATAATTAAGCACCAATTGGTCAATACCATATACACTCGCAGATAAGGTGACCTCTGCTTCTGAGCCCCAAAAGGGGGGAGGAAAGAAGCTGACCTGTATATAAGCCGAGGTTCCTCTGCAGTCTCAAGCCTCTAACTCCCCCACCCTGTGCCTCGCTTCCTTGGACTCCCCGACACCCTCCCAAACCCCTGGGAACTCCCAATGCTTCCTCTACAGTCCCCAACCCCCTGGCCATGCCGCCACTTCCCTCGCCGCCCCTGACCCCTCCCTAACCTCTGGACCCTGCCGCTGGCTCCCCCCGGCTGACCCCACCCCGTGGGCCTCCTTATGTGGCCACTTAGTGGCTAGGCAGAGGCTGGGGCTTGCTCCCCTTGCTTTAAGCCCTGCCCAGGCTGAGGACACAATATGGTCCCTCCAGTGGCTAGACAGATGCTGCCCCCCTCCCCCCCCCACGCTCAGGGTGGGAGATTTAAAACTCCTAAGCTGGGGCTGTTTTCTGCTCTCTGATCTGTGTATAACCCAAATGCCTTTTTAAAGGGGATTTTCAGGCACAAAAATCTCAGCTTATATGCAAGTACATACAGTATATAACCACTCCAGGGTTTAAAAAGAAGTACAATGCAATCAAAAAAAAAAAGTCAGACATTAATTGTTCAGAAATCATCATAACAAAACTAAAGTTCCTCAGTGATTTCAAAGAAGTCCCCTGTGGCATTTTCTACTACAATCAAATTTAAAGCAACATTAAAAAAAGCAGAAAGTGCGTCAATAAAACTATTTTGGAAAAATATGTAAGCAATAAATTGTAAATGTTCATTTTGCTTCTAACAAAAGTGTTCAGTGTTGCTTCTTATTATAGGTCACTACAGCTATGCATATAAGCAGATTCTATGTGTTAAAACAGAGAGGAGTACTCTGCCCAGGGGTAGCACAATATGTTACCATAGTAGGGGCAGAGGAAGAGAGAAGAAACCTGAGTTGGGGAACCTAGTTTTGTCCTTTGCTTGTCAGCCAGAAGCAGCTGAGTGTAAGGAGAAGGAAGCAGTAAATTCAGCCAGGGAGTGAACACTATTACACTGCTGTCTAGAAACTTCTGTCAGTTCAAGAGTGAAGTTCAGGGTCTTCAGAGGGAACAGCAATTCTTCTCCCTTGGCTTCATGCATAGTAGGAATGAGGGAGGAGAGAAACACGTGGGGATTTTAGCTTTATAGTCCCTAGAATCAGGAAATAAGACTAAGAGGAAGGAGCAAAACCAGAGGTCTGAAAAGCCAAACCCAAAATAGTGCTGTTACAAGGATACAAACTACTTACTTACAAAGCACACATGTGCATTCATTTGCTTCTAGTGCTGTCTGGATCAATTCTTATTATACAAAGTTATCTTACAGAAGGACTAGCTCACAAACAAGCTGGGAATAAAGTAAGTCTGTAATTCCAAAAGACAAATTACAGGTTTCCCTGACAAATCAACCAAAAAGAACATTGATAAAGGGAAGGGAAAAGAAAAGGAACTTACAGACTTTAAAGGGACACTACAGCTATGTCCACACTTACACAGTTAAATCAGTTTAACTTATATCGATTTAATAAAATCGATATAAAAATCATTAAATCGATTTAAGTTAAATCTATTCAACAGGTCCCCACTAGAAGCTCCAATCAAAATAGCATGTCTGTGGTCAGGACTTGCTATTTCAATTTAGGAGAGAGGCATCATGGGAGGTGTGGCAACATGGCCCCCTCACTGGGCCATGCCCCTACCCAATATATAGAAAAAATAAAGCACCTGGGAAGGAGAAGGGCAAAAAGTGTTAACTGATTTAACAGTTAAATTGAAATAACATGTCCGTACTGTGTTATTTCAAAATAACAATTTTGATTTAACCGTCATATCGACATAATACTAGGTTTTATTATATCAATATGACTTCCCTTGTATCGAAATGAGGGAGCTCCTCATTTCAAAATAAGGGAAAGTTGTGTGGACCTACCATTTTTAAAATCAAAATAACCAGCAGTATTTCAATTTAAACAGTGTGTGTGGACATACCCTAGGAGTTTAAAATCACCCCCAACTCCAAACCCCATTAAACTCAATAGTAAAACTCTCACTGACTTCAACAGAACGCGGACATCAATCCACATGTAAAAAAACCCAGACCTATTTACTTTACTTTTTATATTATTAAAATTTTGCAAGATTCCAAAAGAGACTTAACATTTATATGGATAAGAAGAGAGATAAAATAGTTACGTTCAAAAGGGATAGCCGTGTTAGTATAGTCCAGTAAAAAAACAACAAGGAGTTGTGTGGCACTGTAAGACTAACACGGCCAACCCTTTGAGAAGAAACATTAATCTCATCCTTCAGGGTTCTTAAACCAATCTGACAGTTAGGGAGAGACCTAATGTGGAGGGAAGATTATCTCACATCTGCCCGCACTGGGGTTTTCTGCATATTACTTTGCAGCATCTAGTGCTAGTCACTGTTGGAGACAGGCACTGGATAAGATAGACCAGGTACCTGATCTAGAGTGGCAATTCCTATGCAAAAGTAGAAAATGTAGTCAAATGCTAGTTTATCTTTTCATTATTTATATAGTTGATTTTGCACTGCTCTCATCTTGGAAAATAAAAAGAGACTGTTTTCATTTTTTTTATAGGCAAAGTCAAGTATATTCTGAAGCAAACTAGACCTATATTCTTTTACAAGACCTTTTTCTTTTTTGGTGTAGTATGAAGCCATTTTAAAAAATATTTAACTGAATTTAACTGTAACAACTCAATCAGAATCAGACACTTTGTTACATCTGTGTTTTGACATAAAACTCCATTTACTTCACATTCCCCAATGTTTTCAATATGCCACAATTCTACATTTTTGTATTAACCCATAACACTCTTGCAGATGCTAGCATGAAGGGAAGCTGGAATTCCAGCAGATGAGGCGGGTAAATGAGAGAGGCTATTTGAGTTTCTTGGATGAGTAACATTTGCTTACTGTTCCTCCTAAAATAATAATAAGTGAAATAGTTTAAAACTGAAATTTAAACTATTAGATTTTGAAATAACCACACCAGTAATTAATGGAGGCTTGTAAGAAAATGGGTCCCAGAGCTTGGGCTCCAGCCTAAACCCAAAAATTGACACAGTAATTAAAGAGCCCCTTAATCCCAGCCCTGCAAGCCCAAGTCAGTTGGCATAGGCGAGCAGGTGTCAAATCACAATGTAGGCAGATTTAGCTTCTCTTAGCTTCTAGAGAATAATGCTGAAGGATACTTGGGGGCCTACCAGTTTCCAGTAAATTTCATTTTCAGAGTATCTTGCACCAGTAAAGTGGTACAATATTTGAGTTGTAAACCCTGTAATGGAATACTTAGCTGTTATGAAAACTTTTTCACTAGAAATTTAAAATAAATAAAAATCACAGACACTTTTCTATTGAACTTAGTTTTTCTGAAAGGTATTTTTTATAAATTTTCTTATCCATTTTGAGGAACAAACAGGCCAACTCATGTAGTTAGCAGAATACAATACGAATTCACCAACAAAGATACGCTTTATAAAGGTGCTTTTATTTTTTTCTAATATCTGTCTGTCTTGTAATACCTTTCACTTTCAGCAGTCTGCATGGTTTCCATCTTAGAGTGAGTGCCTCTGTTAAATCCTTTCACCTCCTGCTCCTCCAAAGACTCCAGCAATCGAATCACATCTTTATTTACTCCTCTTCGTTTTGCCAGAACAAGTGGTGTTGCACCTTGGTGATTGCTAAAATAGTCCCCCAAGAAAGGGGGTGAGGGAAGATAATCCATAAAATGAAAATGCTGAGATAGGATGAATCTGCCTAAGTATGCAAAAAATGTACTGACCAGTAAGTATTTAGGACTAGTCTTAGTTATAAAAAGTCAAAGAATTAAAGACAATTGTATGAAAAATTCAGTACAGTTTATTTGTAAAAGCTACAACCCTATAATATTTTACTTTTGGTAGAAAGTAAAAAAGAAATCCAACAGTAAAATGGGGCTCAAATACTGATTTCAGCCTTTGGATGCTTCTGCAATATTAACAAACTAACAATGTATTAAATCAGTATTTAAGGCTTTATATTACTGCTTGAAATCAAAATTCTTTCACATCTCCTCATCACATGCTGGTCATGGAAAATTAAACAAACAAAACAGAGGTGGGTAAATCCTCCTAGTGCTAGTTTAAACAAATACAAAAACAGTAGGAGTGCATTTTTTACCTTCAGATTAGAGGTTACAGACAAACAGGTGTTTGGGATAAGGAATAAAGGGAAAAACATGTAATGACCCTGGGCAGGCCAATAATTAGCACTGCTGCTACAAGGAGGTTATGGGCAGCTCCAATAATCAAAGATGAACAGAAGGCCCAAGGGACTGGTTCTGGCTGCCATTTTTTCCTGTGCTGGGATGCATGGGTAGAAAGTTCTAAGAACAATGTGAGACTGCCTAATCTAACTATACTAAATAAAACAGCTAGTTATTTGGTATTCTGAGTGCCCGTGTCCGGACATTAGCATCTGACAGAAGCTGGGAGGCATGAAGAAAGAATATACAACATTTAAAAGAAGCACTGACTCACAGGTTTTGAGAAAGAGGGAGCACTGGAAAGCAGCACTAACACCAAAAGAGTACAGGAAAGAACTGACACGTGCTGTATTTTCTTTGACTTTTTACAAGAGTCGACTAAAGCACCAAAACTGTGGTACAGAAATTCTGAAAAAAAATGGTCATTCCTGACCGTCCAGGACAACAGCGCCATCAGTTATTGAATTCCAAAGGAGCAGCCATGTTAGTGTAGTTCAGTAAAATGAACAAGCAATCCTATGGCACTTAAAAACTAACAAAATAATTTATTGCATGAGCTTTCATGGGAGAAACACCACTTCATCAGATGCACTGAAGATGGGGGAACTTAAAAAATGGGAAGAAATAAATCCAGGGAGTTGTAAATCATGGGATCAGGTCACACTAACAGCAACTTCAAAGGGAAACCGCAGAGTTCGAATTTATTTGCAAATCTGACTGAATTCAAAGGCCCTATTTAGGCCTGAAGCAATGATTTTTTCCTTCTCATTACAACAGGTGATTTGGCCTCATCTTCCTCTATATTCAATTCCCCAGTATTTGAATCTTAACAACTGTTTTGATTTGCTGTTACAGTGTGACCTGATCCCATGACTTATACTTCCCTGAATTTATTTCCTCCTGTTCTGTAAGTCCCCCCATTTTCAAAGCATCTGACGAAGTGGGATTTTCTCCCACAAAAGCTCATTAGACAAATAAATTTGTTAGTCTTTAAGTGCCACAGGACATCTTGTTTGTTTTACCAGTTAGTGAAGGCAGTGGCTACGCTAGTCCAACCCAATAGCTCCCACTTCTATTACTTTTCATGATGCTCAGGATCAGTCAGCTAGGAGTGGGTCCATGCTTTTGTTTTTCTTTTTCTTTCCCTTTCCCCCTCCCATAGCTGGCATTAAAGAGAAATTGAACTTCACTGAATTTACCATTAAATCATTTGTATCAGGCAACAGATTTAGACATAGTACTGTAGAGAGAGAGACTAATATACTATAAAACTGTCATCCCCCCGCCCCAACAGAGACAACAAACTTACCAAATATCAATTTTGAGTCCATTAGAGACTAGGAACTGGATGGTATCCACATGTCCACACAGATGAAGGGCTGTATTACCTTGATAATCGGTAGCCAATAGATCAGCACCAAATTTGTGCAACAGCTGACAGATGTCTACATTTCCTCTAGCTGCTGCAAGGTGGAGACCAGTTCGGCCACGACTGTCACGAATATTTGGGTCAAAGCCGCTCTCCAGCAGCCGCTTAGAGTAGTTAAAATCCCCATCAATACAAGCCTGTAGCAGGGGCACATTTGTCTGGGAAGAATCATTTACAAAAACATAAGACATTGCTCCACTTCTGTCTGGAGTATGTAGCAAACCTGTCGTTAAAACAAAGATGAAATGATGGTGAAGGGAAGTAAATAAAAAGCAAACACCTTGTAAATAATTTTACAAATAAAAATGCAGAATAATTTATGATTACGAGCTCTGAAATCACTGTATACTGCACTTTATTTTAACAGGCTACGCTCTTTTCTGCTACATAGAGAATGCTCCTTTTAATCAGTGGTTAAAATATAATTTGACAGTCCCCAAAACCCACTTAATCTCCAGGCCCCCCTCATGCATGTGTGGGCCCCAGCCCAGGTAGGCATTTGCAACCACTTCTCAGTACCATACATTGGTTATCGCTCCATAAAAATATGGTTATTGCTCCATAAAACTACCGGCCCTGATCATGACCTCACACACTGCCTACTCCACCCCTCTGCACCTCCCTGACCTCACACTCTGCCTCTGCTGCCCCCCAACCCTGATCCTGGCCTCACACACTGCCCCCTCACCACCATCCTGGCCTCACATGCTGCCCCCTCAGCCCCTCTTACTCCCATCCTGGCCTCACATGCTGCCCCCTCTGCCCCCCTTACTCACATCCTGGCCTCACATGCTGACCCCTACCCCTGATCCTGGCCTCACACACTGCTCACTGCACTCCCCTAGATGGTATTTGGTCCTGGAACAAATGCAGAGGATTGGACTCAGAGACCTCTCATGGTCTCTTCCAGTTCTATGATTCTATGATCATCTTGTCTTAGCTTCCAAAATATAATTTGCTCTCTGTGGGGCACGGTGCACCTTGGTCATTTTCATAAATCAAACCCAGATTTTAAAAAAAGATCAGAACAATAAAAAGACAAAATCTAAACTACTCAGAAATATCTGTTATACTGGGTCTTCCCCAAAGTGGGAGCAGTTTTAAAGATCACCTTCTTTAGGCATATTAGGAAGAAACTGGTAGTTGCTTCCTATAGTGAGTGAGTCTGTAGAATGTACATACATGGCAAAAAGCACTGTGCAATAAAACACATTTTAAATAATTCACATTTTAGTCTCTAGAATGACTGGGAAATGTGCAGGAGTCCTTCGACCTGTAATGAAGGAGATGCTGTCTCCATCCAGGACCGTATTATTGTTATAAGCATGGAATCAGCAAAACAAGAACAAAGAGAAAGGGAAAAAAATCCAGAAAAATATCATTTCATGTCATTCACCTCCCAAGAACAATAATAAATAAATTAAATAAATAAATAAAATTAATAATAATTTGCTATATTTGACCTTGGAAATATATAATCACCCATGCAGATCCCGTGACTCCCTGACCCTCCTTGGCCCCTTCTGCACCTGCCCCCTCCCTCTGTCCCCCTTCTCTGACCCACATGCCGCCAACTCCTCGATCCCCTGTGCCTTCCCCTACCAAGGGTGACCGGTGCCTGGGGGCCAGGCCTACACTTACATCTGTCTCCCTGCTAACAGGAGTCTTGTCCCCCCACCCCAGCTGCCATGGTGAAAGGGAGTCTGTACCAGCAGGGGAGGGACATGAGGCTGGGGTGACGCAAATCACTACCCCACACTTCCCTTCCCTGCAGTTACCCAGTGTGTGGCAGCCATTGGTCCCCTGCAACAGCCCTGCAGCCTGGCTTGGCTGAGACAGGGCAGCCTCACCACCACACCGCACCTGGGAAGGGAAGGGGGGCTAGACTGGCTCTTTACCACATTAGGTGGGGGCTCAGAGGCATCCTTCAGCACCTCTTGCATACCCCCTTGAAGGGCTGGCCTGGCCCAGCATCCCCACCCACATCATTTACTGTCCCCTGCTGCAGCTGGGACCCTGGCCCCTAGCTGGAGCAGGGTAGCCTCATACTCCCCTCGCCTGAGGAGGGGAGTGGAGAGGATGGATGGGGTTGGTCCTTCACAGCACATGGCAGGAGTGTGGGTGAAGATGTTGAGGGGTCCCCTGGATCAGATCCATGTAGTTTCCCTCAATTCCCTTTCCTGCAGGGGCTCCAGTGCTGTGCTGCAGTTAGATACTGCCTCCTGGGTCCTAGTGCTGGAAAAATTTCATTTCTATATAAGCCGGGCAGCCCAGCACAAACAGAAACGATCAGTTACCTGTAGTAACCGCCCTTTTTCAACATGGGCTGCTCATATACATTCAGTTCTAGGTATCTATGTGCTGCAGCACACAACTGGCCAGAAATTTTTAGCCCTAGCCTATCAGAGCAGGGTTGCTGGCCAGTGCCCCCCTCTGGCCACTCCCATGGCTATATATATAGCTCTGATTTACTGTCGCAGTATGACCTGATCCCATGTCTTACACTCCCCCTTGCATTTATTTTCATCCCATTCTGTAAATTCCCTCTTCAAAGCATCTGATGAAGTGGGATTTTTCTCCCACGAAAGCTCATGAGATAAATAAATCTGTTAGTCTTTAAAGACTCTTTGCTTTTTTTGCTTTACTAAACTAACACGGCTGCCCCTTTGGAACCTGGTCTGGAGGAGACTGCTTTGTTATCAATACATGCCCACTGCCCTTGGCCGAGGAGCACTCAGAAGACAAGCAGCTCCTATATAACCTGGTATTGATCCTATGTCTCAACCCACAGATAATAAGGTGGAGAGCTATTAGCTACTTGAGGTGATCTGGGCTCAAAAGTGTGACGCCCACACTTGCCCCTTTAGCTACTGAGGCATTTCGAGGGTCAGGGGGTGTTTGGTGGAGGTACGCGTCCCTTCTTCCACAGGAGGAAGGTGTTCTGTGTGTATCCTGCATACCACTAATGGGCAGACTTCGTAAATAGCAATCTGTCTCCCAGGCAACAGCCCTGAAGTTTCCAGCACCAATCTCACAAGGTGAATGGTGCCTTACATCCTAACAAGGGGGCCACTATGTCTCAAAGGTCTCCCTGAATCATTTCCAATCTGGGATTACCCCGTCTCCATCCTACTAGTGGAGCACACAGTGAGGCTCACCAATGGAGATCTGTGAGTTACTCCATTAGGGGAAGGAAGCAAGAAGCATTAAGGGAAATCCACCACTCACATTACCAACAGTAGACTTGCCTAGTTTGGTAGAGGGGTTTCAAACCACTTCCCGAAGGCCGAGGATGACCCCGCCAGTGAAAGAAGAGGGGTGGGTGCCCATCTGGGAGACCATATGGGACATAACCAGCCCTGCTCAGCCAGGACTTGATCAGGTTCCACCTCCCTGCATAAAAAAGGGAGGGGTCCCTCTCCCCATGTTAGTGAGCTTCCTACCATGCAAAGGTAGGAAGTGCCATTAGGTTTGGCAATCCCCCAGGGAAAGGGTAGACCAGCTTCTATTCTAAGCATCAGCCAGAGCTGCTCACAGCGCTGAGGACTTCAAGAGGACCCTTCACTTATGGGGCCGAAGTTCTCTTAAGACCTCCCATTGGGGAGCCAGGGGCCCTGATTGGGAATGGATAGAGAGGGGTAAGACAGCAATCAGCCGAGCTGTCAAGAAGGGAAGGGGGGAAAAACCCTTTCCTGCCCGATTGTTGGATCGGCGTGAATCAATGTGACCCATAAGCCATGGGCTACTAGAGGGAAGCCATTAGTTGACCATATTGCTTATGGGGAAAGAACGGTCATCCCAGGGAAAAGGAGGGGAGGGAGCCACTCTCCCCTTGTAAACCTCAGTGGGCTCCATAAGACCTTTGAGAGGTTCGCGGGGCCATAAAGATGAGGTACACGTGAGGCAGGCCGCATCAGCATACAGGTCTGCATATGCTGTCACAACTGCCCTCTGGTCCTTCCCCTTAAGGTCAAGGGTAGAGGGAAGTGGAAGTCCTCCCCTCATTCCCTTCGTTGAGTGAGAGGGGTAAAGTTTGCTTCTCTCTTATCCACCCCAGTACAGGAAGGCCATCTGATGGGCGTGTGCTTGCTCTGGATCAACGTTCTAGGTTGGTACTGCTAATGCAACCACAGGCGGTTTGGGATTAAAGGGGTGGGGGTAACCACTGGCCCGTTCCCCTTTCACACACGCACCCTGGCTGGTTTCCTATTCAGGAGAGATCACTGGGCATGCAGATAGTGGGTTAAGGGGGGTGGGTGGGTAGCAGGCCTCCCCCCTCTTCCTCTTCCCTTCCGGGCTTTTTCTCCTAGGGTCTCAGAATTTGGATGCATATATATGCGCATATGTGTATGTATACAGCTAGTCCTCACTTAGTGACCTACTCGTTTAGTGACCCCTCAGAGTTATGACCGGCTCTCTGATGAGTTGGTATTATGGCGATGTACGAGAACTCGCATCAACTCTCTCAGATTACCTATATTTACAGTACACTATGCAAACTAAGTTCAGTACATTAGAGCTTAAAACATTTAAAATATATATGAAAAATGTTATAAATGATGCAAAGGTGACATTAAAACTATCTACCGATGGTTGAAAAACCCACTACCAGTAAAGTACATTATGCCTGAAATACCGGTAAGGGCTGCTCCTCGTTTAGTGACCAATTCGTTTATCAACCGGGTTTCAGGAACGGAACCCGGTCACTAAGTGAGGACTACCTGTATATAAATCACTGTTCTCTACCCATTATCGACACTTTGACGTTATTCCCCTGAGGGTGTTACATCTGACAAGGTTAGCAGGTTGGCACTGCTCTATGAGAGACAAGAGATCCTGAGACTGACTGTGAAGGGGCGGTTTCAGGCCACTGGTCCCTAGGTCTGGCCCTGTGGGCCCAGGGCTGATTCAATGGGGCCCATGGTTGGACGAGAGGACTAATTATCCAGAGAGGTATGGGTTGAGGAGGTCACATCCAGCTCATGGAGAGCTGTTCAGGGCGCAGCAGGGTCTTCCACTCCCTAGTGGGGGGGCCACAGGAGGCAAAAGTGTTCTAGATCCCCATTCACCCTGATCTCTGTTCTCGCCATGTGGGGAGGGTCCTGATGGACCTGCTGCTGTGACTGCTGGAGGGACTGCTGAGGGCCGGGGGGTCTTCTGGGCACTTGAGGTGTGTGCCTGTCCAGGGACCTAAGGGTGGCTCTAGGGTCCCTCATGCCGTGCAGCATAGAATCGGTGGTTGATGCAAAGAGTGACTTGCCCTTCACAGGGGAGGTCTTGTATAGCCTGCTGCATGTCCTGGGATAGGTCTGACTCTTGAAGCCATGCTGCTCTCCCCATATGACTATGGCTGAGGTGACCCCACAGCTAGCCATGTCAGAGGAGTCCCAAGCCACCATGAGGGCATCACAGCAAGCCAGCATGCCCTCTTCTAAAACCAAGTTGTACTCCTCACGGTGTTCCTAGGGAACAAGGTCTCAGACACTCTGCATGGATTCCCATAAATGAAGGGCATATCAGCCAACAAGCGCCAGGTGGTTGGCAATGCAGTGCTGGAAGGCGGAGAGTGAATAAACCTTTCCACCCAGGAGCTCCATCCTCCTAGCCTCCCTGGATCTTGGGAAGGGGGCTGGTCAGTCATGCCTATGCCATCTGTAGGTGGCTTCTACCACCTGGGAGCTCGGTACCAGGTGGTCCGCCAAGAACAGGAACCTCTCTCGGGGAACATGGTACTTGTGGCCAACAACTTCAGAGACCGGCGGGATAGAAGTAGGGGTCTGCCAAAACACCCTGGCAAGGTCGTGCACACTGTCATAAAGCGGCACCAATACTGCAGCTGGGAAAGCCACGAACCCCAGATCAAAGAGGGGCTCTAGGTCCCCCCTGAGGGGTTCAACCTCCATGCCCAACTGCGCCGTCATCTGGCAGAGGAGGTCATAGTGGGTGCTGGGGTCCTCCCTGTAGGAGCATGGCTGAGGATTCATGGCCTTGTCCAGAGACAAGGACGAGCATGACATCAGGCTGCTAAACCTCAACTCAATGACATGTTGGGGAGGCTCCTCCCCAGAGGCCCTGGGTGAAAGTGACCAGCTGCGAGGGCGGTATCGAGGAGGGCCCAGTGCCAGCTGCCCCTCATGGGCAGGCCGATCCCACCCTAGCGGTGAGCGTGATGCCAGTTCCCTGAGACTCGGGAAATGGCCTCTCTCATGGTGCTGGATAGGTGTAGTCTGCGCCAGGGAGGCAGGTCTTGTTAGGACTGGTTCCAGGGTGGATGGCACTGGTGATGCACTCGTGCCACAGCGCTGAAGTGGAGCGCTTACAGTAGTGCTTCAGATTCGGCCTGTGCCTTGGCTGCACCTCAACTTGACACTGGGAAAGGCGCACGTCTCTGGGGCAGAGAAGATTCTTGGACCTCTTCACGCTCTGGTGCCTGCAGTGCCAGGGTAGCCAGCGACTGGCCTCGCTCTGAGCAGCCCATGCCGCTGAGAGGACGATGGGCTTCCCCTTCGGCTTTGGGGACCTGAGAGGCATGGGCATGAGCAGCAGCAGAAGAGCCTTTGTGGCTTCAAAGGCCTCCAGTGTGGACAGTACCGGGATGGGCTCTAGGCTTTGTCTCTGAGCGGGGGGTTGAACAGGGAGAACTGCAGTCATGCTGGTGCTTCAGTGCCAAGGTTAATGCCAAGCGCAGTTTCCTGTGCTCCTCTGGGGAGCGGCGCCAAGAGGGCCGTGGTGCCAACATAGCATGCAGTGTCAGCGGCTCTACAGAAGTCCTTGATGAACTGGGGGTAGGTTATGGTGCTTGCTCCATAGCCAGAGCACTGCACCTCTGCTCTCTGTCCTTCAAGGTCCTCAGTTTGAAAGACTGACAGATTGAGCATCTGCTTGCCTGGTGAGATTTACCCAAGCATTTTACGCATTGCTCATGAGGGTCATCCCACGGGAAGGCCTTGCCGCAACTCACGCAGGGTCTGAACCCCAGGGTGGCGGGCGGTAGTTGGAAGCGGTGTTCAGGCTCCAGCTGTGAGGATGCGGTGTGAGCACCAGGTTGCGGCAGGATGATGTCCACGAACAGGTGCTCTACTTTGAATGGATGGCTCATAAACTGAGCGGAACAGACAGGCACTTGCACTAACACAAGGAGCTAGTTCTTCCGTAACTGTCACTAAGGGTGGAAAAAAGAACTGAGAAGGATCAGGGTTGGGATCATATATATAGCCATGAGAGCAGCCAGATGGGGCACTGGCCACTGACCCTGCTCTGACAGGCTAGGGCAAAAAGTTTCCGGCCAATCGTACACTGTGGCACATAGACACCTAGAACAGAATGATGAGGGCAGTGCTCGAAGAAGAAAGGAAACTTTCCAGCACCAGGGGCGTGGCTGGCTGGGGGAGGGACCCAGGGCATGGGCCCAGGCCATGCCCCCAGCTGGCAGGCCCCGCCCCCTGGCCAGGGACAGAGCCAGGTGCAGCCACGCCGCTGTGGGCAGCCAGGCCCCGGATCCCTGGCTGGGGATGGGGCTGCCGTGGCCACCGGGGCACTGGCGCTGGGGTTCAGGGCACGTGCCCTGGGGTGCCCAGCTCCAGCAATGCCCCTGCCCAGCACTAGGACCTGGGAGGTAGCTCCCAACTGGCTTAGCCTGAGGTTGTTTCTCTGTGAAGCAGCAGCCCAGGCTGGCCCCAGCTCCCCAGCCAGGGCAAAGCAGAAACGCATTTTGTCTATTTTTTCCATTTTTGGGGGCCCTGGAATTGTGGCCCCCAAAACTTGTTGGCCCTGGAACAGCATTCCAGCCTACTTTAACCCCTGCTTTTAATCCTGTTCACATCTACTGGAACAGAAATGAACAGCCTTGTTACTTCAGAAGATTGCATTAAAACACCACCATGAACGTAGCGCAATAGGTAAACCCCTACAGAGGAAAAGTTCATGCTCTGTAGTTTTTATATTAAAAAGGAAAATCTGGAAGGGCCAGTCTATGAGCTAATTCTGTTAAAAAGGGGGTGAGGGACAGGGGTGTTGCTGGCACTGGGCACACGGGGCACATGTCCCAAATCCTGGCATCAGTGCCCTGGGTCTGGCGGGGCCCACCTCTCCCAGTCTCCGGCCTGATCAGGCCAGAGATCCAGGGCCCAGCCGCCTGTGGCCACAGCAGCCCCATCCCTGGCCGGGGATCTGGGGCTCAGCCGCCCACAGCTGCAGAGGCCACTCCTGGCCCTGTCCCCAGCCAGGGATCTGGGGCTCAGCCACCTGCAGTGGCTGCAGCCCTGTCCCCAGCCAGGGATCCAGGGCTCAGCTGCTCGCGGTCACTCCTGGCCCCATCCCTGGCCAGGGACGTGGCCTGTGACCAAGGGGCGTGGCCTGGACCGGTGTCCTGGATGCTTCCCCGGGGCAGCGACGCCCCCTGGTGAGGGAAGAGTCACCTCTGATAACTCAAGTTATAGGACTGAACTTACACATGCTAGGCTCTCAAAGTAATGGACAACTTAACAGTTTTTACTTACTATGTATAAAGTCACTAATAAGACTGCTTCTTATTTATCTGTACCTTATTTACATATGTACAGTAGTGACAACTACTGAAAAATTCATTGTAACTTTGCAGGCAATTATACTTTTCAGCCCCCTCTGCAGAACACTTCTATACAGCTTAACAGACATGGGCATGGTGTTTTGCAAGCAACTATGAAGATAAGGTTCCTTTTTAGAGGAAATTAACAACAAAATGATAGAACTGTCAGACAATGTGAAGACAA
>ML681998.1:17131932-17218203 GCA_007922195.1 Podocnemis expansa
AACAATGGTAAACCAAAAAGGTTTAGAACTGTGGCGTGTGCTATTTCTTACACTAAGACCTCCATCCAGCAAAGCAACAGAGTAGTTCAACTGGTTTTAAACAAAAGCATGTGCTTTGTTGTTTTGGTCCTAAAAGTGGAGGCTCAAAATTGGCTGCACTATACATTTCTTGCTAACTAATATTTAACAAAATACAACTGAACTGACTAACTAGAATTAATAGGTACTGTGGAAGAACTGTTTCAAGGACATATCTGAATGGGGAAATTAAGAATACATATCTCCCAAGAGTAAGTAAGGTTGTTCCATGCATAAAGAGCAGTGGGGAAGAGGCATGAAGACAAAAAAGAGAGATGAGGAGGAGAATGGTTATGCAGAAGGATTTATTGGTGCAGTATGCATGAAAGGTGAAAATAATAAGTTATGTGGGCTGTGAGTGAGGGTAGGAGCAGAACTGGACAGGACCTTTCAGGTAAGGACCAGTTGGCTAAAGTTGATGTGGAAGGCAATTGAGTAGTCAGTGAAGAGATCTGAACAGAGGAGTGATGTGGTCCAGGTGGTGGGCAGGGAAAATTATTTTACCAGATGAATTCTAAATACTGGAGTAAGGAGAGAATCAAGACATTAGAGAGCAGGCAGTTAAAATAACAGACCTGAAAGAGGACTAAGATTGGGATTTGAATTTTTCTGACAGGGATGGGGAAGAAATGATGGATCTTGAAGAATTAGTACTCCATATTTATTACGTATCTATAGCAGACTAAAACCAGGATTCTCATTAGTGAGCTTAACTTTTTTGATAACATATGTAAATATTTTAATTCTCTTGCCTATACAAGGAATCCTCCCATCCTAGTGCACTCATTTGGCTGGAAGAATGGAAACACGGCCAGCAGCCAAGAATTACATTTAAGATTTCTCTGCCTTTTGGGGAGTTTACACTCCTTGTTAGAGCTTCAAATTAATCATTTTGCAATCCCTACTCTACAAACGCTTTGGTTTTGAAAGCTGTTCTGATTAAGAGACTCTAATACTTGAGTCTATTCAAATTAACAAGTACTATTCAGACTTCACTAGCTGTCCTTTCTCATCTGGTCAAATTCTGCTACTAAAATGAATGTATCAACACTTAACATCATCAGGGCAAGAAACAAAACTAACTTTTCATCTTAGATTTCAAGGAGGGAGAGATGGGGAACAATCTCCTGACCTTGAATAGCTACATAAAGAATGACTTAATAAGTCAGCATCTATGCAAGATACATTTTTTCAATATGCAAAATACTACTTAGGCAAGGGATAATTTATTGCTACTTGAAAGCACTCTCTTCCTCAACAATTTCTAACAACAGAAAGCCAAGAGATAATTAATTCAATATAGTCCCCCTTCAGGGCACTACTGGCTTCCATTTTATCCAAATATGGACAGAGCAACTGAAGAAACACAGAATCTGTGTGGTACTTCCAACTGAAACGCTTCAAGAATTCTGGTGTGTTACAAGGCTAGGTCTCAATAGCTAGCTAATTTCCCACCCCTTTTTCCCTTCCAGTATTAAAATAGCATAACTATCTTCTTCAGCCCTAACTTCTCCCACAAGCGAACAGGCCCAATCTCCAAAAGACGTAATTTTCACAAGGAAGTTGTGGACCAGATAGACCTTAACTTAAATCTTAAAGGAGCACAAACATACTAACAATATAGAAAACCTCACTTGTCCCTAAGAATACAGGATTTTGCCTTCAGTGGTTGCAAGATCCTGGTGGAATCCTTAAAGTTTTTAAATAAAACTTCTTGTAATGTACCAGAGCAAATCTGCAACAAACAAACTATTCCATTAGAAGAACAGTGCAGAACTTCATGAAAAAGAATGGTGTGTTATGTAAAATGTGCATTTGTATGTCTGGTAAATTCACAATGGTGAATTTGATGACAATTCTAAATACAAGCAAAACACAGCAACACTTTCTTGCTTCCACAAATGTATGAGACAAACTAAAAAAAAAAAGTTATGTACTATAGTTGAAGCAGTAAACTCACCATTCTGAATATGTGTGAGATTTACCACTGTTGCCTCTGGAACAAATATATCTAATTTAATTCAGTGAACTACTTGTTCTAAAAATGTGGCAATAGTTATTGAAAAATTTATCTTTTAATAGACAAGCAGCATACTTGTGTAAAAATGGTTCTTGTCATTTTGCTGGAGTCAGATTAAACTGATATTTTTAAACAATCAATTAGCAATATCATTCCAAGTGAAAAAGGTATTCAGGCAATGTCAGTTTATTCTCAGTCTATGCAGTCCATACAAATTGAACAGTGATGTGATCACAGTGTACATTTGTACTATTAATGAGAATTACGCAATAATTGCTTTCTCAGTTCCATACGAGATTTAGTACCATGGGACTAAGAGGAAGAATCTAATGAAACTATTCTGTTTTCAGGAGGAATCCTAAGGGAAATGATTAGGCTGTCAGACAGGTTATTTACATTTACTTATTAGATGTCTGAAGTGTGTAATTTTGCTTGTTACACTGTTAATAAAGTAAGCTTTTTTCTCTTTAACATTTTTTGTGCCCATTTAGACAAGACACTACAGAGACAGCACAGGAAGAAAAATCTTTAGCAATTCAGAACACTATTAGCTACTATTTGTCAAATCTTAAACAGCTTGGAAGTATGCAATTTACCAACTCTTGGTTAATTTTATTTTGCAGTAAGTGAAAGTTTTCCTCTTTGTATTACTTAATATGTAAGAATCAGAGCAGCCAAGTGAAACAGCTACCCATCAGTGCCATGAAGAGATGAAAAATGGCTGAATCATTGATGAGACAAGATCGCTGATGGAAATGGGTCCTCTCTCTCTCTCTCTCTCTCTCATATGCACCACACAATATTAACTATGATCGAGGGATCCTAGAAATTTGTCTGTCACAGAAAAAACAAAGAATTGGTGTTTTTTTTGAATCAGTTGAACACAATGTTTTATTGACAAGGTATTAAATTAGGATCCTAAGTTACAACCAGCCAAAACCCATTAATCACTCGATCAGTACTATCGTACCCATAATCCACCAGTTCTGCAAGAAAACAAGGAACATTCATGCCATGAATAAAAGTCACTGTTACTACCTTTGCACTTTAAAAAACAGATTAGAATGCATCAGCATGGCATCAGTGTATGAGACTTCCCAACATGAATGACTACTTCTGAAACTCAGAGTCAAAGTGGCCATGAATTTCCACTGGCAATAATCTAACTAGCAGCAAAGGGATATTTATATGTCAACAAGTCAGTGTACTGTGATGGAGAACGTAACGTAAGTGATACATGGCTTACATATGAGCTCTTCACTCATTAACTCCTTAATTGCATATAATTCTTCCACTCTTTGGTTATACACTTTTAGAGTATTTCATGGACAACAGCTTGTATAGCCTCTCCTTTTTTAAAAATAATAAAGCTTCCATATCAAGTAGTTTGCTATAGCAGTGTGCTCACATTCTCTGAAAGTGAGGTTTCCTGTTCAGTTGGGGCTGCACATAAAAATACAGCAAGATAAGAATAACATCCATTTCCACGGGCATGGAAGATAAAAACAAAATTAAAATTATATCTGACAAAGTGGGTTGGAGCCCACAAAAGCTTATGCCCAAAGACATCTGTTAGTCTGTAAGGTGCCACAGGACTCTTGTTTTTAAAACTATATAATGTTATAACACACAAACACTCCATAGGTAACCTTTCCTCCATCACTGACCTATATGTGTTCTTCTCAAGTATTCAAAAATAGAAAAACAAATAGCTCTCTCTTCCTTTCTTCCTGGCATGGACGAAAAATTACATTTGTATGTGGATTTCTTTGGCAAAGAAACTGAACAATAAATTTTGCATTTAGTTCTGCAAATGGTAAGGTTGACCGTCATTGCTGGTTACAGGGAGAATTCCACAGAATTCCATCCAGTTCCTCTGAACGTTCTCTCTCCTGCAATCTCTCACACTCCCCCCACTGCCACAGTTTCATTGTTCCAGTGAAAGAGAACTGCTATAGGAAGCAGCTTCTCAGATAGCCAGAACCAATCCTAGCTCACAGATAAAGTACCTAGCATATTTGTGTGTTATGAATAACCTTACATAATTTAAATTTTGTTTTTTTATCTTGTATGCATATGCAAATAGATCTTCTTGCCTTGCTGCGTACATATATGCAGATCCGTACTACACTAACATACAGCATTGGCATTTTCCCCTTCTCTTGCATTTAGATCTTTTTCCAAGAATTCCTCTTTCTATGGTTTTGGGGTTCTGCATCCAGGGGTCATAGAGACCATTTTTAATGAACTGCTATCATTCTGTGTTTTATTGGATGGGATGTTGGAGCTGGTGGCAGTGCAAAAGCAGCACTGCCAAAGTCATTTGCTGCATGCTAAGACGACTCAGGGGTTAAATCCTTTCTACTCACTGTGATCTGAAAAATCCAGTTGAGAGCTGGAATCTTCCAGTTTGCAAAATACCAAGGTTGAGGATAATCATTCTCATTTTCCATCAAAAATATGAAACATCAATTTATCAGATTTATTGCTATATTATCTTGACTTTAATAATAACTATACACTGAGAAAAACTCTGGCATATAATATTACCTAGCTCTTATGCAGCACTTTTCATCTATAGATTGCAAGGTGCTTCACAAGGGAAGTAAATATAATTATCCTTGTTTTATGTATAGGGAAACAGAAGAACATCGGGGGAAGCATCTTGGCCAACCTCACCTGGCAAGTGACAGAGCTCAGCGAGAGACAGGACCCAGATTTCTTATTTTCTATCCAGTGTTCTATCCACTAGACAACACTGCTTCCCAGTACATATAATGAATACGTCTTGCTCTGCTGCAGGAAAAAATATTACTTTACACCAGCTTTACTGACGAGAATTCACACACATTTCTCCTACCAACCACATATATGTAAATCAGTTGCACCAAATGAACTTTTACAGCGAAAATTTGTTTCAGAATATTTCACTGCTTAATATATACCTTTAAAAACTCTTTCTCAACCTTGCCCATTTTAATCCTTTACGTCAGCGGTTTTCAAACCTTTCTCCTCAGGACTCAGTTGAAAAAAAAATCATTTATGCCCATAACCCAACAATTACATCTTTGAGCAATGCACTCCAGTTGTTTGGCAGTTGCAGCAAGGGGTGCCAAGGCCCAGTGCTTGAGGGTCTGTAACCCAGTAATGGGTCCCGACCCTAAGTTTGACAACCACTGCTTTAGATCCACTGTGTCCAACATGGTTGCCACTCGCCACACACGGTGAAACAGCCATTGACTTGTGGTGAATTGGTGCTTTACTTCTACCACCTATTTTTTAAATAAAATTTTTAATAAAATTCATTTATACATGTACCAGTTCAAAAAAGGATTCACTCTTTTGTGTCTACAGTGTGTTTGCAGGATACAAAATAATGACATTGTCTTAATTTAGCACCTCTCTGCCCTTAATCATAGATTCGTCCTTCAGTTCTGTATGCATATGCTGCAAAATGCACTTGCGCTGTGGGTGAAATCCACACACGGCCATTGTTGTCAAACATCGTGCCGTGTAATTCAGAAACACCTTAGCTAGCATCGAGTGTAATATAGATTTCTTGACAGTTTCCGAAAAGCTAACATAGTGAATGGTGTATATGCCCACAAGCACAAATTTGTACCAGTAAGCTTTCTACTCCAAAATTCTGAACAGAACTTTTCCGATTTTGAAAAGTACAGAACTGTTCTTGAATTCATGCAAGATCCTTTTCACTCTGACATCTACACTTCTCAACTATCTCAGGAGCTTGTGAGGCTTTGTTCTTTAGAGAGGTACCTTTTTGAGACAGATGTCATTTTACTTCAAAGCACTCAACATTTGAAAGATGATTCAATTGTTATGATGTGGACTTGTATTTTAAATCTAAATGAATTTGCAGTTCTAAATACAATTATTCCAAAACCATTTTCAATTTTTATTTCAATGTGATTCTGTGAATCAACTTTTTCAGCAGTAAAAATGGTGAAATCAAAATATAGGTCACAACCATTGGACAAAAATTTGGAGGCAGAGTTGAGATTTAGTCTAACTGACTTTATGCCTGATTTCCCTGCCCTACTTAATGAAACGATACGCCAGATTTCTCATTAATTCTATCAGTAAATAATTCAAAACATTATTGTGTATTTTTCTATCCCTCTATAGTCTATAAAAAGTTACAATTTTTTTTGTCATGTAGTGAAAATATTAACACATTCGCCACAATTTTGGCAAGTATGAAAAAACTGTTGAATACCGCTGCTTTAGAACAGGGAGTGTTCAGTGAGAAGCCTAATTTACTGCGATGCTGCAGATGTCCGTTCAGATTACTTGCAGTTTTAATTCACTACAACTGTCTCATGCAAAATGAACACCACAACTGAAGAAAACTACTGAGTACTTTAACTTCAATAGAGAAGCTTAAATAATATTTGCTGGCTACTGCCATAAGCTCTAGTACTTCTGTCTTTCTGGGAAGTTACTGAATCACACTCTTCATACGTTTAAATATCTTCCTGCTCAGAAATCATCACGCAAATATCCCTGCCACTAGGACACTTCAGGAATGCAAAACAACAAGGACTTCTGGTAGTTAGTTCATCACTAAAACATTTTTTGTTTAAAAGCTACTGATATTTTTAACTCTTGGTGATGCATTTCATCTTGAATTTGCTGCAATGCCTAAAATATTCTTATGCAATAGAAGACAAGTGCCAGTGATCAACTGTCCATCAAAAATCAGTTCTTTAATAAGCACCTTATTCTCAAATGGCCCAAGTGATTTGTATGTGGATGAATAGCGCCACCACGTGACTTGTTGAGTTCATATTCACCAGCAGCAAACAGCATAAACCCCTTAAGATTTTTGCTTGTTTCTCTTGCTGTTTGTTTTCTTGGAAAAAAGCTTCCAACTAGGAGTTTAAATTCCTAAAGTGATAAATTACTTGAAAGATAAAATGGGATACTGAAATCCAAAATAATTCTTGAAAAAGCTAGAGAGTAACTTCTGCACCATGGTTACAAGACTCATCCACCTAACTGTTTACCTCTAAAAACAGAACATATGGTCTGGCAGGATAGGAACTTTGGTCCTAAAACACCTCTAATCACTTATGCTAAGATGGGTATTTTGTCTGGTCTTTGATTCTATTCTACTGATATTAGGTGGCTTTTACTTGGACTATGACTCTCAAGATAAGGTCACTTTCCTTCAAACCACCAAGGTTACTTATGCCTGTGCACATAAAACTAGCTCACACAGTCAACAGCTTCAAAATCTTGTGATTACTAAAATGGAAACACTACTGCCTTTCAGTGACATAGAAATGAACGTCATGAGTAAGCCTAGCATAATGTAGTCAAGCAAATTAAGGTACACACATTACAAACCATTCAGCCCATAAACTATATTATTGTATTGCCTTCTCCCCCACTTTTTCTGCTGTGTTATTATGTTGCGTTCTAGCTTGTGTTACAGCTTGGTTCATGCCTCCCTCTGAATATTTGTGCTTCGGTTTATTAGCTTATATTTTTCTAGGTTAAATCTCTTACACATACATTTAACCTCTTTAGGCCCTTTCATACAGTTTCAGTGTTCTCAATGGCATTTACAATATTCAGTCCCTTTTCATGGCTAAGGGGAATAAAATCATCATCTTACAAAACTCTAGGTAAGCAGAGCCATGTTAAATTTACATATAATTCATCTTCACTAAAAATTTAAAAATATAAAAAATGCATCGCTGACTTGTTCACAATAGGGCCTTAGGACAAATGCACTTACTGCTAATTCTAAAGATCATGAAATAGACACAATGAAATTTACAACTCTTACTATACAACAAAACAGACATATGTATGATCGTTCACTCGATATCTGACAACAGAATCAGATACTCATAGCTAACTATGTGATAGAGCGAAATAGAACATCTCTTAAGTGGGCAAGTCCCTGTCAGTAAATTATTACTTAAAATGTTTTATCATCAAGTTATGCAAGGATAGGCTTCATCATGTGGTATGAAATGATATAATGGCACAACATTTTTAGACTACATTTCTAATAAGTACATATGGATGCTAAACACTAATCCTTTTGCTACATCAAAATTTAAACAATAGAAGCTAAACTTATTAAGCGATAGACTGGTATTTAAATTTCTTTTTCCTTATGTCAGCAGTGATTGTTAAAGAAATGTAAAATGTTCATTCTCTATTATTTTTGGTGTTTCTGTGTTCTTCTACAAAAATCAGTAAAGAAAAAAAATTAAAAGCTGAAAAAAAAATTCTAGTTCTTCAAGTTAAAGAGACTCATCCATAACCTCTTCAGCAGGATCACAAACCACAGCTATCTTTCCAAGTTTCACATCTTAACTGCTTCCAAACATATCACTGTTCCAGGCAGCTGCTACGGAAAACAAAACAAAACAAGTTTCCAGTCACCAGGAAACTGCAGAAGTAGCTTATATACAGACCTTAACTTAACAGTTCACTGTGCACTTTAACCACTAACTAAACTGGTTCCTTAAAACTCGTGCAACAAAGGAACCCAAAATTTGTGACAACTGTTTCAATTACTTTTAGTTTTATCACAGAATGGCTGTTGCCCTTGGTTCGCCTACCATAACTATCAATTTTGGCTCTTCTGATCAACAATGTGCTTGTATACATATGGAAAGTGGCCTTATCCACACTAGAAAGTTTTGTTAAAGCAAGTTAGTGATGGTCCAAAAGTGTAGCAATTACAGTCCAGACAGTCCTCATTGTTGCTGAAGTGGGTCCACAGTTGCTGCTCTAGCATCAGCAGTGAGCAGTGCACTGCGAGTAGCTATCCCACTGTGCAATTCACCACCTTGTGCAGACAGAAACTGTGGAAGAGCAGAGAGGATTGCTGTGTGTTGTCGGGGCTCAAAATCCTCTGATGCGGTGATTTCTGTTCATTTGTTTCTGACTGCACTTCACGGCCTTTTTCAACAGCAGCAGTTTCCTGGCTGTCTTCCCACCTCTATATGAAAGGGTGAATCTGGCATTGCTCTCCATTGTTGATAGTATTCTGAACACACTGCAGCTGGTCATGCAGTATATCATTGGCTCCCAGCTGGATCTGGAGTCTGAGGCACCTAATCTGCTGTGTGCCATGCAAACAAGCAGAACCAGATTAATACTGGCATTCACAGTATGCTGCCGCTTTTGGGCATATGAAACCAGCACGGGGTGGTGGGACCACATTCTTATGCAGGTCTGGGATGATGAGCAGTGGCTGCAGAACTTTTGAATGTGCAAAACCACCTTTGCGGAACTCTATACAGAGTTCGCACCTGCCCTGTGATGCAGACACCATAATGAGAACTGCCCTCTCAGCAGAGAAGTGTGTAGCCATCACTGTGGAAAAGGTGCCAACTCCAGGCTGGTACCGGTCAGCCACAGATCAGTTTGGAGTCCAGAAGTCCACCACCGGAGCTGTTCTGTTGCAAGTGGTGCAGGGTCATTCTGCTATGAAGGGCTGTGAGGCCTGGAAATGTGCATGAAATAGTGAATGGCTTTGTAGCAAAAGGATTGCGTAACTGTGGCAGAGTGAAAGATGGCATGCACATTCCAGTTTTGGCTCAGTGTGTCTTGTGATGGAGTACATCAATAGAAAAGGGTACTTCCCTATGGCTATGTCTACACTAGCAAATTAGCCCAGACTAAGCAAGCTTAGTCCGGACTAATTTGGTCCAGGTCTGCACTAGGCTTTGCCTAGTTCAAACTAAAAATTTTTTTTAGTTCAAACTAAGCAAAGCTTAATGTGAACTTAGCACTTAGTTCAAACTTTAGTTCGAACTAGGGTGATGTGGACACCTTAGTTTGAACTTAAGAAGTTCGAACTAAGCAGTTAGTTCAGACTAACCGCTTTTTCTCATTTGAACTAACTTTTTAATTCAAACTAGCCACACTTTTTAGTTTGAAAAGTCATGGTTAGTCCAAACTGACCAAAAACTGCTTAGTTCAGACTAAGGAAGTCCAAACTAAGCTTTCTAATGAAGACATAGCCTATTGTACTGCAGGTGCTTGCAGATCACCCTCAGTATTTCATTGACATCAATGTGGGTTGGTCAAGGAAAGTGCATGACACACATATCTTCAGAACCATGGGCCTGTACTGAAATCTGCAAGCAGGAACTTTCTCTCCCGACCAAAAAATTCCAAAAGGGGATGTTGAACTGTCCATAGTGAGCCTGGGAAACCCAGTCTACCCTTTACTGCCACGGTTCATGAAGCCTTATACAGGCAAAGAGTGCTTCTCTAAGAAGTTAAGCAGTTGCAGAAGGACTATTGAATGCGCATTTGGCAGATTAAAAGCTCACTGGCAATGCCTTTATAGCATGTTAGAAATATTTTCCTCATTTAAGCCTATGGTCACAGCTGCCTGCTGAGTGCTCCATATTTGTGAAGCTAAGGGTGAAAAGTTTCCCTCAAGGTCAAGCACAGGAGCAGAGTGTTTTGTGGTTGAATGTGAACAACTAGATGTCAGGGCTACTACAGCAGCACAACAGGAGAGCATTCAAACCAGGAAGGGCTTGAGCAGCTATTTATACGAACACCAATAAAGTCTCTCTGTAAGCAGCACTGTGCCATTCTATTACTGCTCTCCAGCTTGCACTGTGTATCAATGTGAGGTGCAACCACCATTTGCAAGAAAAAAATTAAGAAGGCTTATTCTTCACAGAGAACGTCTTTAAATCTTTACTAATAATTATTCACAATACACACTAAAAGCTGGACTGGAGGGGAGAAAGCAGAGAGGGGCAGTTTGAGCTACAACAACTGAGTGTAAGCCCAGCTATTGTTTGGGAAGCTGTCCAAAGGGGCAGAGTGAACAGGAGACCAAGACAGGCCAGGAGTTCAGTAGGAATGCATGGATGGAGACTAGGGAGGTTATGGAAAGCAATCCACATTAGCTGCAAGGAGGGATGACTATGCCTGAAGTCAGTCTGCAGTGTTATGAGTGACTTCAGTAGCTCCGTTTGCTCCCTGTGGCTTTTACCATGCACTCATGACTTGCTATCATTCACTCCTGGCTTGCCGTCTCCTCATACCTATCAATTTTCTGAATTTTCAACAGTCTCTCTCCATGTGCTGCTGCTTTTCTTTTTTTTTTTTTTTAACACCTCAGAGGACTGGAGAAGTATTACAAGTAACATCTCCTCTCTCCGTCTTCTTAGCTGCTGCAGGCATTTGGCAGGTGTGCAAGGGTTCCCCCTCAAAGACACATCTTTAGAAGCACAACAAACAAAAGCATTATGATGAGTGTAATAACAGCATTGATGCATTACTGTAAAATACACCCTTCTCATTGTTCCCAGGCAAGTGTATAGCTCAACTATCAACCAGGGCATGGTGAACTGTGCTCAGGGCGAAAGGCACTCAAGCTGGGGAAAAGATTTTGGGTGGGTTTTGGGGGGTATTGGTGCAGGCAGATAGGAACAAAATTTCCAATTGTGCCACCATTTTCCACAGCAGAGGCCACAGAATCTCATCTCTCACTCCCAGGACTAAGCAAGAATGCTAGGGTGCATCTGCTCTATGCAAGCAGCTTCCAGCTGGGTATCTGTGCTGCTTGAGTGTGTGGTGCTTTGGTTCCTGAACACGTGACTGATAGGTGTGGGAAAGATTGCTACAATGGGGGAAGAACAAAGCAGCTCTGTCAAGCAATCTCCAGTAGAGGATTGGCAAGTACCCTCCAAGAAAGTTTCCCAGACAGTTCTCTGGAGGATACCTAAGAAATCTCTGTGGACATTAACATATCTTTTCACCACACCACCTAGCTCAACAGAGGAATGTGAAGCATATGCAAACACAGCTACACTTGTGCATTTTTATCCCTTCAACCAGATGCATAATGCAACAAAGCAAAGGACTGCTATACTTCGTATAACCAAGCGGCATCAGCACAAAAATTCATTTACCTGAGCTTCACTCTCCCACATCTTGCACACCAGAGCTGGAGGGCTGGGACCGGCTTGAATCCTCCAGGGTTGGAAAGAGCTCTGGTTCCCCATGTCAGAAAACAAACCGGTTTCCTGCTCTGCATCATCCTTCAACTCACTTTCCTCATTCAAGACTTCCTGGGGTTGAGTCCAGCGTCCACTGTCCCTGTGACGACAGACATATCCATGGGTGTCTTGGTGGTGGTGAGGGTGCTGTTGCTGAGGATGGCTTCCAGGTCCATATTGAAGTGGCAAGTCTTTGGCTCTCTACAAGAGCGACAGACTCTCACTGATACCCCAGCGCAGGTCCTTGATTTCTGCATAGTGCTGCAGTTTCTCTCATTCATCGCCCTTCTCTTCCATTAAATGAGAGATTTAACCATTCAAATCAAATGTCCTTTGGCTGGACCAGAGCTGGGACTGGCAACCTCCTCTCCCCAAATGTTCATCAGATCCAAAATTTCTGGTGTGCTCCAAGTGGGTGAGTATTTGGTGTGTGGAGTCATTGTGGTCAGCTGCGAAGATGCAATGTGAGCTCTCCACACTGATCAAACAGGAAGTGGAATTTTAAGAACTCCTGGGACTTTAAAGGGGGAGAGGAAGGTGGCTGCAGGGCAGCAGAGTTCAAATTGGTGACCAGAGTGGTCAGGATATGCATTGTCAGTCACTTTCTGGAAGTCATTCACCATGACATCACCATGCACAGTGTCACAGTGATGCTTTGTCACCAAAACTATGCCACCAAAAGTTCTATGCCTTTTGTCGATGTAGTTTTATTTTGTCTCACAAATAAGGAGAACTGGGTTGGAGAGGATTGCAGTTTACACCACCATTTTGGCACAAGAAATTGATTTTGCTTGGCAAAAGTCTCTAGTGTACATCAACCACAGATCTAGGAGCATAACAATTCTGCTATAGTTACCCCATTATAACCCTCCCATGTGGACAATATTCTAGAATAATTACTTGCTACAGCTAGGCTGGTCTTTATCCCCATGTAGACAAGCAAACAGTTTCTGCTAGAGCAGTGGTCCCCTAACTGTGGGGCAGGCCCCTCTGGGAGGCAGACAAGAACATCCAGGGGGATAAAACATGGCTCAGGCCACACCCCTGAGGGGTGGGAAGGAAGCACCATCCAGTCCCTCCACCCCTAGCTCGGCTCCGACCCCACTCGCGACCACAGCTGCAGTCCCTGGCCCCAACCTCCAACTGTAGCTACTGTATACTCCTGGCCTCTGCTGCAAACTCCAGCCCAGCTGTAGCTCTGCTCCTGACCGGTGCGGTGCAAACACATTCTATTAGTGGTAAGGGAAGGTGCAAGGAAAAGTTTGGGGACAATGTCTGCCAACATTGACCCTACAGGGATTAATTTGTGGGGGGATGGAGCACGCATCAGCAGATAGGAAAGAGCAGGAGACACCTGACCTGAGCATATTTCCAGCCTTGCTGGCCCAGAAATGAGGGGGCTGAGTTGAAGATCCAAATCTCTGATCCTCATGTAGTAAGGCACTGCATTATTTCTACACCAGGCTTGTCCAACTTGCAGCCTGGGGGCCGGACTCCTGCCTGTCAAGGGCTTTCATCTGGCCGGGGAGTGCTGCCGCAAGAGCCTGGAAAGCTGAGTCAGCCAGGTGCTGTGTGTGCGTGAGCTGAGCTGGCATTGTGCTCAGTCTGGTGAGGGAGCAGGAGGAGAACCAAGCCTGAGGGGTAGGGAAATCCAGGGCAGGAGAGCAGTGCTGGTCGCAGGGAGATGGAAAACACAGGACAAACACAGGACAAATTGTGGGAGTTTTGGGAGGGTGAAGGGGCAGGGAGCAGTGTGGCTGGTTGGCAGGACCCAGCTACTTCCTGACCTGGACATTCCCTCAGTTCTGCTCTCCTCCCACACCCCTAACTCCAGCACCCCTGTCCTTCCCATGACTTTAAAGGCAAAAACTCTTCTGCAGAGATTACTACTCATCAATGTTTTTGGCACAGGACAGCCAATGCCAAAACCTGTGACGACTGCAGAACTGCCAGGGTTTCTGTCCTGTCTCCGTCTGAATCTGTTCTCCTCTCCCTCCTCCCAGAACCTCTCTCCTTTCCCTGAGCAGTGCCCGGGAGGGAGTGAGGAGAGCAGAGTTGGTGGGGTATACTCTTTCCTCTAAACTGTGCGCGTGTACACGTGCACACAGGTCGTGAAACCAGCACTCACAACAAAATAAAGCACACGCAAAAATATTCAACAGTGGTAATATTAGTGCACACAAAGAAATTTTTTGCACGCGCAGCCTATGAGAAATTAGAGGGAACATTGGTGGGGCCCCTGTCAGGAAGTAGCTGAGTCCTGCTGTTGAGCTGCTCTGTTCCCCCTCCCCTCCACTCCTCTGCCATACTCCCCACGCTCTGCCTTGCCCCCTCACACAGGCACCCCTGCTCCCCTTGTCCGCTGTACACAGTGCAAGCAAAAGCAATGCCAAATACCACACTAATCATTATTTTATTAAAGTTTATTAATAAGATCAATTTGTCTTATCTATCAAAAATTTTCTCAACGGCCCCCCAACTGAGAAAAGAATTGCAATGTGGCCCCTCATCCAAAAAGGTTGGACACCCCTGTTCTAGACTATTGTGCTAATCTATGAGACATTTAAAAATAAACTTTATGATTCTAAAGTTTAAATAAACCACAGGCAATTCATTTTTGTTTCTTTATATTTACAGTTGTTTTGTAACTCATGGAAAATGCCAGACTGACTAAATTAAACTAAAATCTTATCCTCAAAACAGATACAGCAAGGACAATGGCAGTAATAGCCTCCCCATGCAGCAGCGTGCCTCAGCTCTGAAGAGACAACCTGCAGGAACAGGTACTATGTACGTCCATTCTGACCTTAGCTACTCTGCTGAGATGGCCACTCGTGCATTCACAGAGCGACCGTCATATTACCAGGGAACAGGTATGTCAGTTAGCACCACTTGTCACTATGGTTTTCACAATGAGAAACCCACAACTCAAAAAGCTTATCAAACACCGACGAACCAAAGGTAAATCAAAAAAAAACGAAGTGGCCTAAACAGTACAGCAGAAGGCAGTTGGGGCCAGTCCACTCACAGAGGTGACCTAGGCAGTCACCCAGGGCACCAACCAGGAGAGGGCGGCCAAGGGCTGTTCTGGGGCTGGGGCCAGCAAGCCTCTCGCCCTGCTCCGCCAGCATTGGGCTGCGGGTAGGGAGCTAGCCCTGGCCGGGAGAGCAGCAGTGCCACTGCCTGCATCAGGCTGCAGGCGGGGAGCGAGCCCCAGCTGGAAAAGCAGCGAATGCCGTCACCGGCATTGGGCCATGGGTGGGGAGCCAGCCCTGGCTGGGAGAGCAGCAGTGCTGCCGCCGGCATCAGGTGGGCAGCTGGCCCCAGCCACAACTTGGCCAGGCTTGGAGAGACCCCAAGGGTGGGGGTGCCGGGGGGGGGCGCCAAAAACACAGGCGAAAACAGGCGCCCAGGGCGCCAAAAAGCCTTGGGCTGGCCTTGAGGGCAGTGCTCTCATAAGAAGCTCCATATGCTAGAGAAACTGCTGGGATTTCTTACAGGTTATCTATCACATCTTTTATAAACATCCACTGATTAAGACTGTCTGATAAATCTGAAACTCCACCCTCTACATGCTGGAAATTTGAAGGAATATTGTCTCTTCCCTTGCAGAATCTCTGAGGCTATCAGAAGGGGTCTCTGTTACTCAGCTCTTTCGCTAGCTTCTTCTTTTTTGGCTTCTCTGTGTGTGTGTCTTTCTGGTGCCAATGTACCTTTTCCAGGCAGAAGAAATACGCATTTGACATACTTTTTGAGAGTTTCACTGTTTACAGGATTTCACTGTTTACAGGTAGCAATGAAACACGTGTCTTCTTAATCCTGCCACACTGCTTGTCAAATTTGTGAAAATTCAGGAAAACAGCACTGTGAGGCTTAACCATCTGATTGTGAATTGAATATATATTCATAACTGCAAGAAGCAGAAAATTCATTTAAAAAATATAGCTTAAATTCTGAAAAAATTCATAGCTTTTGGCCCCATGCTCACCAGCAATAACTTCCACTTGCCAAGATCCAAAGGGGCAGCCATGCTAGTCTAGTTCAGTAAAACAAACAAGGAGTCCTGTGGCACTTAAAGACTAACACATTTATTTACTGCATGAGCTCTCATAGGAGAAAATCCCACTTTACGCAATAAATATATTTGTCCATCCTTAAGTGCCACAGGATTCCTTGTTTGTTCCACTTGCCAGGGGACTGTGAAAACCCTGATTTTCAAATGCTTGTATTCACAACGTATTTTTAAAACACAAACCACATGACTGCATTCTAGGTTACACCTATTAAAAAGCCAAATAAAAATATACATGATTATTTTAAAGCCAGAGCCTTTCTGGAATGCCCTCATCACTCTTTACTAAACTGAAGTTATACTTTCTTCTATGGAGGTAAGACTATGTAATAAATGAATTCAACTATACTTAGAAATACACTGCAAGTTGGTTAAACAAAACTCATGCAACCAATAATGACCTCAATGGTCACATAACAGGGGCATTTACCACATTATTTTAAAGTGAACATTTTTCCCTCTAAAAAGAAAGTTTTGCTGTGCATTCATTAGGCTAGCAGGTCTCATGATTAGTTATACCTTTAACATTGTGTTTATTTCTATCTAGTTACTATACACATTCAATAGGTTGCATAAAAATCAACATTCAGAAATCACAGCCAATCCCAGCAAAACAAAAACACTATTCAAACTGCAGTATCTGCTGATGTGCGGCATCTGCGACTTTCAAAACACTTCCACCACACTATCCGAAAGGTCAGCCAAGTAATGACAGTGAGACCAAGTGGCAAATGGCAACAACTGACATTGCACTTGATCGTAAAAATCACTTTAAAAGCTAGCATTTGTAAAAAAACCAATGTATATATTTGATTCTGTTTTTCTTCTACCACATTGAACCTTCAATTTGTCTTCTTTAACCCAAACCCTGCCAACACTACCACACATTTAACTGTACACAGCAGCAGACTTACTTACAAAGAAGCATAAAGTTAAGCATATTATGTAAATACGTGCAGGATCAGGGTTTTGGACTATAGGATTTTCATGTCAGGAACTGATATAAATCACAGTAGCATCAAAAAAACTGAGTTTTAAAGCTAATAAGAACACACTGAAATTGTAATTTTTCACATTTTTCAAAACTAAAATTTTCTTCCACTATCTTTTTTCTTTTAACTCCATTAGTATTATGTGGCCTTATTTTATGTAGATGTTTAATACCAGATGACCCTTCCTCAAAGCTAATTATTATTTTAAAAGCCTCTAGTTTTACAGTGAAGACTGGTATTCAAAAGAATGAATAGGGATACAAGATTTTCTAAAAATGTACTGAAAGGCAACTCATAATACCATGAAAAACAGTGATCAGAAGCTGTGAAAAAAATAGTTTCAGCACTTAGAGCTTTTGTGACCAAATACAATGACACTGCAAAGTCATTAAGAATCCTGGTTGCTGCAATTTTTCTTCCAGGTTCTCTCTCATACATTTTAGAGCCTTCCCATAGTATCTCTTTTCCTTACTGTGTTACCCTCTTTTCTATCTTGCAGGCTAACATGCAGAGTTCATAGCGAGCATCACTTCATATATGTAAGCTGTATTCACATCTTTTTTGGCACTGCTGAACACAATCTTCATTTATTACTAGTCCCTCATAATCCCCACAAGATTTTAGAACATATTGGAAGACAAGCTGCCAAGGCATTGGTAGGAAAACAACTCAAAATAAAATACAGTCATGTTGTTTATTTTGGAATTAAAATACTTAAAGATGGAAGGCAGATTTGAAGGGAGGAAAATGGGGGGGCAGTAAGTATAGTGGGGCTCCCGCCGTGTGAGATTCAGGGCTTGCCTACACCCAGAAATTATTTCATAATAAGAAAATATATGAATTTAAAGTACAATAGCTATAGTGGAATAACTATCCATATGACCATTCTTATTGAGGAATAACTTATTCTGTTCGATTTCCCTGTCTAGCAACCTCTTAGTGATGTGAGGATAATACTCAAAGTTGTCAAAACCAGTGGGGCAGAATCTCTATAACTCTTTAGCTACAACCGCTGGAAAGTTCCAAAGGGGTATCTGGGTTAGTCTAGTTCAGCAAAACAACCAAGGAGCTTGTCACCACCTTCAAGTGTCTGACAAAGTGGAATTTTCTTGTACGTTTACATCTCCCACACTCCTTTCAGGTATTTAATCAAGATGTGCATATTTATAGTTTTGCTCCTCTTTCCTCAAAAGTCAAAGTCTGACTGCAAGGTGAGGAATTTTTTTCTCACTTTCTATTACTCCTCATTTTTTGTCTCATTTTAAAGGTCCTCTCCCCTGCCTTCACAGTGACACTTATTTGTAGACTACTGGTTTTCAGCCAGTGTCAGGACACATTACTGTGTCACCACACAGCAGTAAATGTGTTGTGGAGAGCTGGGGAGATGGATGGACTTGGCCTGAGGGAGTGGGCTGGTGTGTCCTGCAGGGTCATTATACACTACCAAGTGTATTACAACCTGTAAAAGGTTGAGAGCTATCATTGTGGACCAGAGGTCTCAAACACGCAGCTTGCAGGCCACATGCAGTCCTACAAGCTATTTCCTGCGGCCTGCAATGATACTATCATTACTGATATTTGCAATATTGTTGTATGAAAAGGTTTCAGTGACGCAGCCCTCGGGGTAATGCACTAGTCCTCAAGCGGCCCTTGTGGTGTTTTGAGTCAAGACCCCTGTTGTAGACACTTGCAGGATAAACCACTAAGGCTATGCTGAGTTGGCTATTTTAACCTGTTCGCAGAGGCTGGTCCCTGCAAAGCCACAATCATCTCCATGACACTTTTCAGGATGTTTCTTTAAACAGCCAGGTTCTAAAAAGGAATCAGGCATGCTGCAGCAGAGGGAGCTAAACACACCATTCATTCTGCACTGCCACATCTTGTTGGGAACTGATTCGGCTGCCCAGCCAGTACCACAGCTTGGGTTACCAGATACCAAAGCATGGAAAGGAGGACTGGGAAATATGAAAACAAGGCCATTGAAGGACACATGGACAAAACGTTGTATTAATGTAATATTCTTCTGTTTTTGGGGTGCCCTAGAATGCTTCCCCCTAAAAACAGGGTGTTCTGGGGCCTTCCAGCATACTTTAACCCCTGTAAGTAAAAAGCCAGACAAAATCATGTGTTTTTAAAATGCCTGCGGGATGAAGGATGTGAAAGTAAAAAGGAGGCCATGTCCTCCGTATGCCTGACATCTGGTAACCGGAACCACAGCTGGGAATATACAACCTCTCCTCCTCCCTTACCTGCAGCTCAGATTACCCTAGCTCCAAAGGGGTAGTCGTGTTAGTCTAGTACAGCAAAAAATGCAAGGAGTCTTGTGGCACTTGAAGACTAACAGATTTAGGCTATGTCCACGCGTACATCGTTATTTCAAAATGAGTTATTTTGAAATAAAGTCCTTATTTTGAAATAAGTTAGTTCGAATTAAGAAAATGTTAATTCAAACTAAGGGAAAAGCTCAAAGTGAAATAGCATGTCCAAACACAGGACTTGCTATTTCGCTTGAGGAGAGGGGCACCATGGGAGGTGTGGCAACATGGCCCCCTCCCCGGGCCATGCCCCCACCCAATATAGGCTAAAAGGAAGGCACCTTGGGAAGGAGAAGGGCAAAAATGTTATTTCAAAAAAATAAATGTTACTCTCAAAGTGCCACATGACTCCTTTTTGCTGGACTAGACTAACACCGCTATCCCTTTGGAAATTTCGAAATAACACACCTGAACAGCGTCATTTTGAAATATCAGCCGTTTCGATTTAAAGGTTTAAGCTATTTTGAAATGAGGGCTCTTATTTCGAAATGACGGAGGCTGTCGGTTCGAAATAAGAATAGGTGGTGTGGAGCTAATCTCTTATAACCAGTGTTATTTCGAAATAAGAGAGACGTGTGGACATACCCTTATTTTACTGCATGAGCTTTCGTGGGAGACTATCACGCTACAAGCCTCCTTTTTTGGGTCCCCCCCCATTACCCCGGACCATAGTTTGGCCTTCACCTCTCCCACCTCACCCAGTGCGGCCATGGGGGCGGATCCGCGGCTTCAGGCGGTGACTACAATAAGGGGCAGGACCCCCCCGCAGGCCGGCCCGGCATGGGGCGGGTTTCTGACTCTCCCCACCCCGTCCCGCCCCGCACAGCCCGGGTCAGCGCCGCTGGCGGGGGCCCAGGACAGGCCGCACCGCCGGGGGCAGGCGGCAGGTGCGGGGCCGGGCGCTGCGCGGGGCCTCGCGCCGGATCCCCCCCGCCGGCCTTGCCTGGCTGCCGCCGCCGCTCCCCGTCCTCGCGCCGCGCCGCGCCGGGCCTGCTTCTCTTCCGACGCCACGCGGAGGCGGCGCCACCTGGCGGCGGGAGGTCGCTGCACCACCCCCTCGGGCCGAGGCCGGCGCGCGCGCGCACACAGCGCCAGACGTCGCGCGGCGCAGACCGGGAGCGCGCGCCGCCTGGAGCACGTGACTGCAGCGCTGGCCCAGCCTGCGCCCCAGGTGCCGGCTTTGGTGACGCAGCCAGGCCCAGGGCGGGAAACCAGCAAAGGCGGCCCGCCTGCCTTGCTGCCGTGCGGCGCGCAGCTCCCCCGCGCGGCCCGGATGTCCAGGGGTGCTGCAGTCTGGGGTAGACTCTGTGCTCCTTGGAGGGGCAAGGAGGCTTGCCCAGCTCTCCCCGTGCTGTGAGCTGCCCCCGGGAGAGGAGACACACGCTGCTCTTCTACCAGCTTCCAAAGGGGCAGCCCTGTTAGTCTAGTAAAGGGAAAAAAAAGCAAGGAGTCTTGTGGCACTTAAAGACTCACAGATTTATTTATAGCATGAGCTTCGTGGGAGAAAATCCCACTTCGTCAAAGGTTTTGAAGATGGGGGAATTTACAGAATGGGATGAAAATGAATGCAAGGGAATGTAAAATATACAGGTTATACAGCAACAGGCAGGGGTGTTGCTGGCATTGGGCACCCCAGGGCATGTGTCCCGGGTCCCAATGCCAGTGCCCCGGATCTCAGGCCCAATCGGGCCAGGGATCCATGGCCTGATCCCCAGCCAGCCGTGGCAGCCCCGTCCCCGGCTGGGGATCCAGGGCCCAGCTGGCTGCCCGGCAGGCCCCCCCCCCCAGCTAGGGATGTGGGGCCTGGCAGCTGCAGCAACCCCGTCCCCAGCCAGGGATCAGGGGCCTGGCCACCTGCGGGCGCAGGCCTGGCCTCCAGCGGCTGCTTCTGGCCGGGCCACACCACAGTCTAGCTGCCCGTGGTGCCCCCCCCCCGCCCTATCCCTGGCCAGGGGCAGGGCCTTCTGCCTGGGGGTGGGGGCTGGGCCTGTGCCCCGGGTCCCTCCCTGCCACAGTACTGCCTCTGGTAACAGGAAATCAGAGCATTTGTTAAGATTCAAACTTTGGGAAACAGTACATAGAGAAGGGTGAAATCAAATCACCATTTGAAATAGGAAAAGAAGCCATAGTCACAATTCTATCCTGCTTTCACACAATCCTGTTTGCATATTATTAATTCAAGTTCAGCTGTTTCTCTTTGAAGTCAAGCAGTGGTTAACGTATAATTTAAGGGGCTGCAGAACCTTCCTAGTTTCTAGGCCCCCTTCATTCACATGTGGGCTCAATTTTTCTACATTCAGGAATCTGGGCCCTGGAACTCTGGCCCATCAGATTTGTGCAGTTCCAGAGCATTCCACCTTACTTTAATCCCTGCTAGCAGTTGCAGTGTCAAGTGCAACCACAGGGATTCACATACCAAGACAACGCCAGCCCTAAAATCCCAAATGTAGCACATTAGTCTTGTGGTGGTTAGCTAGCCATGCATAGGAAAGCAGAAACTGCCACACTGGATCAGGCTAGACAGAACTTTGTCTGAGCCTGTCTCCAAACGGCTCGTGCAAAATGTCTCAGAGGAAGGTGCCCTGAAAATCTCGAAATGGGGGGTTATGATGTGCTGCATCCCCACATTAGGTCCATCCTTATCTCTAATAGTGAAAAAATGCACCAGGTTTAAGATAGAGGCTATTTTTATCTTAGTAAAGCCTAGAGACGTGGCTATACGCCTAAAATTTTTACATCTGAAAGAGCCTTTGCTAACAAATTATTACCACATTGGTAAGCTTCATAAAGTAAATCAGTAAACCTGCAGCTTTTTATCTCACTGCTTTTTAATATCTAAAGGTAAAGGAATGTTCTCTTTACAACCTGGCTGCTGTTAAAGAAAAAGGTGGCACCGGTAGTGAACTTGCTTGTAGAGGAAGACTGGTTTGCAGCATGCTGGAAATTAACATGAGGCGAAAATTAATTCTCCACTATGCTGAAGACTGCAGAAATGGTCAAACTTATGGAACTCAAGAGCCACACAAGTTGATTACTAAACCTTTAAGTGCCACAATGAGCCATGTAGCCATATACTTTTACTTACTCCAAAATTACTAAGCTTAAAATTCATTGCGCACTTCAATTTTATTGTAAAAAGAGGGCAAATATTGATCTTACTACTGTCAGATTCTAATAATTACTTAAGGTTACCATGAAAACTAGACCTACAGTAAAGACTTAGCTGTCGCTCAGTGTAGAAGACTGCAGGCTAGTAGCAAATTTTTTAAAATCTGGGCAGTAACTTGTCAATGCAGTGTGTAAAAGCTCTCCCAGGTGCTGATCTGTAAGTATTGCACAATGTTTCGATTTCACAGATTGCATTGTGGAATACAATGCTTCATGGCAGTGAGTTGTACCAAAAATTGAAAGTAATCTAGATTCAGTTTTAAACAATCTATTTTCTTCTTCGTATGTTCGTTTATTATTCGACATCATGTTTAGAAGGACTTGTAAAACATGACTTTCATGAATAAACTGTATTAGGGCCTACAAGAAAATCTAAACATGTTGCATTTCTCCTGACTGTGCTGCTGCTTCCCTGCCATCTTCAAACATGCTGTTGTTCTCCCCACCAGCTCCAACCATGCTGCCGCTTCCCACCATTGTGCTCTTCCACGAGCCGTGCTGCAGTTTGCGAGACATGGTTTGGCCATGCCTGCTGAAGAGCAACAGTGGGACTGTTCAGTGCTGCTGTCCAGTGCTGCTGTCAGATGCTACAAGCTAGTTTTATGTATGCTTTAATTGTGCTTAGTAATCTACCATTTTCTGGTCTTAATTTACCATAAAATAACCAGAAGCATTTTTGGGGCTCATCTCTTATTAGTAACTCACCTTCTAATCACATTTCTTATTCAGGCTTCAGACTTTTTTAAGTCATTTTGAGAATGTAATTTTGTCATTTAGAACAAAGTTACTTGTGTGCCATCTGAAGAAAAATTAGTGCTTACTAAGGTACTGCACAGACAGCAGCTACAGTTACATCTTCAGCACCTACACAGAACAGGTGCAGCATGGGCAGAGGCTGTGCAAGCTTCCTGCACCCAAAGGAACATCTCAGAAAAGTTTGACATCTAAGAGTAAGTGCCAGGGATGTTACTGTTTTTGTACTATCACAGATTCTTCACGGAAAACTCATTATATCATATGTAAAATTTAGCCTGATTGCTTTGAATTCTTTCCTTCACATAGCATTTTTTAAATTTTTCACAAAACCTTCTGATCAGATTCTTTATAATGGGGTAAGTTTTTCCAGACCACTTCACAGACACCCATTATACTCCGGTTTCTTACTGTCACAGATCCAGTGGAGTCTTTTGCATTTATCTTACAGTCAACTTTCCTTTTGTAAATGTGTGCACCTACACTTTAGGCTGGTCTAAAAACACTGGCTGGGATGTAACATGACAGCAAGATGTGACACTTTTGAAATGTTTTCCTATGCATTGTATAGTGGTCAAAGTGTATCCTGCCTTATTTGTAATTCATTATAAGCCTATATGGTAAAAGTAACATTTCTAAATAGTTACTGTCAGTCTACCAGGGCTGGTCTTACAATGTGATGGGTATCAAAGGACTATATGTCAACCATAAGTGAAATACTTGGCTTGTGAGAATGGCCTAAAGTTTTTATTTTTGTTCATGAGGGAGGACTTGTGCTAGTGGAAACCAGTGCTAGGCCTTTGAATGGTTCTTTCTGTTGGTCTCAGTTGCTGAGTGGCAGATGGAGATTTGACTTTGCTGAGACAGTAGAGTCTCTTTTATCCTAGTATGATGAAGTGTAGATATTCTTGGTGTTTTCTTTGAGTACTGTGTGTGCTTCAGTTTCCTCCATGTATTCACTCGTGTGATGGTATAAGGTCTGAGGGTTTGGGGGGGGGAGGGGTTTAGCTTAGACCCTCAGTCACCCACACAAGCTCAGTGAGCCACCTGTAGCTCCCCGGCAATCTCCTCCAGGGAGCCAGGTGTGCTTCAGGGTCGCCTGGCTGCAAAGGGTGCTCCCGGCTGGCCCCAGCATCTGGGCCAAATAAGGAGGCTCCCGGACGATGCAGGCCTCCCACTTCTGGAGCACTGGGGTAGTCCCCATCCTCCCAGCACAACCATATGAGCTCGAGGGGGGGCCAGCAGCTGCACCACAGCCCCTAGCACTGGCAGGGGTGTGTGGGCAGGTGGCCATCCCTCCCTGTGCCGCAGGGTAGAGCAGCGCTGCCCCACCTTCCCCCAGCCGGCC
Organism: Podocnemis expansa; assembly: GCA_007922195.1. Classification (NCBI taxonomy): domain Eukaryota; kingdom Metazoa; phylum Chordata; order Testudines; family Podocnemididae; genus Podocnemis; species Podocnemis expansa. The sequence goes on from ML681998.1 coordinate 17,156,695, forward strand.
ATCCCTCCTACGAGTGGCTGATGCGGAATTGGACTTGCAGGGGCAGGGCCCTGGAGCTGCCTGCTCCGAAGAGTTCAGGTTGCTTCGCCCCCAGCCACCTCAGGGCTGAACGGGCTCAATCGTGGATCCTGGCCGGGGGTGAAGTGGTCTGAACTCTTCAGAGCGGGCCCCTAAAGGACCTGCCCCTGCAAACTCAGCTCTGCACTGGCTGCTCTCCTCCATCCCGCTGGGGAGGCACAGCCAGCTGGGGGTAGGTGGGGAGCACTGCTCCGCCCTACTAGTGGTGTGGAGGGAGAGGGGGAGAGCCAGTGCTAGGGGCCATGGCGCAGCTGCTGGTCCAGGTTGGGCTCATGGGGTTGTGGTGGGGGGAAATGGCTCTTTGCCACTTTTGGGTTTCGACCCCTGGCTTAGACATTGCAATGGAACCTGGCTATGTGACCAGTGCAAAGGCTAGCAGAGGACGAGAAGCCTGCCCCAGCCACATGTGTATAGACAGCTTCTGGCAGACGGAGATGGGGGAAGGCACCTTGCCTGGGAAGCTGACAAAGTACTGGGGAAAGATAAAGAAAATGGTCTGGGGAGGTGGCTGACTGAAAGGACCAGTCCCCCATAAAGGGACTCAGGAGCAGGGCCTCCAAATGGGCTCTGAGGCTCCCTAGTTCAGTGGTTTTTAAACTTTTTTCGTCAGGACCCAGTTGAAAAATATCATTTTGCCTGCAACCCAACAATTACATCTTTGAGCAACGCATTGTAGTCCTTGGTGGCAGTAGCAGGGGGTGCCATGATACAGAACTGGGTCCCAACCCCAGGTTTGAAAACCACTGCCCTAGTTGATTGCTGTGTTGCAACTTCTAATTAATCTATGAGCAGAGTCTTACATTTTGAGAATTAATAAACCCTTTTGATTTCCACGCTTGCTGTGAATGGCTTCTGACTGCAAGATGGGGTGCATGGCCCCTTTGGGGGCATCTAAGATTTCCCCTTGGTCCCTTCGGGGGGCTGACAGAAGCAGCTTAGGTGAAGCAGGCTTGCTAAACACTCTGAGGCAGATTCAGGAGGAGGCTGCTCTGGTGTGTGGAGACCCCACAGGGGGCAGACTCCGAGCACTAGATTTCAGACTGACGTTGCCCTGAGCGGTTCCAGAGCACTGTTCCTTTGGGCTCCATCAAATCTAGGTAACTGATGGCCTCCAAGCAATGGCCTATACTTAAGATTAAGAAACCCTGATATGGAGATAATTATAGAAGAGTTTTACCAGACTAACAACAGCAGAGGTTCTGATCTAATTCTTGATGTTAACATCTAAGTCCAACAATATTTCATATTCATTGTTGGTAAATCACTTGAATGCCAAAAAATGCTATCACACACAGCTAAATGCTTTTAACGTTTTTAAAAGTAGCACCTGTTATTAAGGCACATGTATGTAGTTACACGTATAATTTGTAGGCTGCCCTAGAGGAAACAGACTTTATAAAAAGGCCAACAGTTTTCTGTGTATAAAAGTACAACAAAGACATTTAGAGAAAAAAAATCACATTTCCCTTATTATATTAAGGAGATTGCATGCCAGTCTGTGCTAAGTTTAAGTTGCTAACATCCTGAAATGTCTCTTTTGCTCTTTGGAGCCAATCGGACAAGCCCTTCCACTGAAATTGCAGGAGAGTCCATGCATCTCTCTGCAGCATTTAGTATCTTCCAAAAAGGTATTCTTTAAATTTTATGTATGACCTTTAAACTTCATTTTTGTGTAACACTTTTATAAGGTTGATGTCGTAACATATCTGCACACCATACTACAAAGCACACACAAACAATATATGATCAGAAATATCATCCATCCTATCTTCACATTCAGTCACAAGCTTGCAAGCTGGCACAGGCTTTCTGACAGCACTCATAGTAGTGCAACCCACCTGCTAGTACAAAATATGAAGATCAAAACTGGTCAAAGATTGGCCAAGAGAAACTCACAAAATCTCCAGTGTACCCTAAAGGCAGCCAAGGGACCTCCCTTTTGGAAGTACTATTAACAACCCAGGGCGCCTCTGCTGACAAAGTTCTCCCTGTAGTTGGTCTGAGCTAAAATTAGGTATCAAGAACGGCCTTCCGACAAGTGCTAAACATGGCATTATGATTTTAGAGATTATATTTTGATGGACTTCATAAATATGAACATGAAGGACCTGTCTGTACAGGAAAAGAAACACAGAATAGCTAGTGAAAAATAGCTATTTTGTAATAATACCCTTGCTATTCTGCAGTAACTTAATCATGAATTCTCCTGTGGACAAGCCCTAAGACTAGTAAATATATTCGTAGGCAAACTGACAGCCAATGTAGATTCCACTGTGTGGGTTAATAGGCATGATTGAGTCCCTTACTCTGATGCTGGGAAGTAGACTAGCTGTTGCATTTTGCAGCTGTTGGAGCTTCCAGATGAGCTCAATGGAAGCTCATTTAGGAGCATGCAGCCATTGTAATAGTCTGCCCCTGATAAGGGAGAGGTAATGACCACGCAAGGAATGTGTCCAAGGGAAATGTGTGACCTTCCCAGATAATCCAGAGGTAGCAATACTTCAGCTGCACTCAACCGCGGTCACAATATTTAAAAGCCAACACTCTTAAGAACTAAATGAAAATCTTGTATTTTAATGCAAAATAAAATTCTCCAGTTCTAACATTTCAGTAGACTGTTTTCTTTAAAAAAAGCTTCTAATCTCATTTATACAAAAATACACATGTACAAGAAATAAGATGTTTTTATGTTTCCCTGACCTCACTTTGTCTTCAGATTTGCAGGGAGTGGTGGTGTTTAACTGGATCTTTAAAACTACAAGAACATCATTACTATCAAGGAATTAGAAGAACATATAAAGCATTGTTAAATGGAAAACTATTTTAATATAATTGACACCAACATATTTTTGCAAGGAGTTCATCTCAAAAGAAAAAGACCACAGTATCTTAAAGATTTGATCACAGATCTTCCTCTCTTATCTTCTCAAATACACTATCCTCTTCATTTGGTCTAACCACAATCCTTTTTTTTATTTTTTTTTTTGTTATAAAATCCAAGTCAGCAGTCTGCAAGAAAACAAATACGCACTACAGTAAAAGCACACAAATCAAAGTCACCAAGAATGCTAATAGACATTTAGGAGACAAGCATGAACATTAATACAACTAAGAAAAAGTTTAACAGCTGTTAACCTATTTTATTGATGCAGTGGATGGCACTTCTAGGTCAGAATTTAGGAGACAGGCAATTGCCGGGGAAGAAAAACTGCTCCAATGAATAATACTAACTTACAGTAAAGTTTATTTCCATGCTTAAAATAGGACAAATTTGGGGCTGCTTTTTATTGGTGTTATTATGCCTGAATAATGGCCCAAGCTAGCAAACACTTAAATGTATGTGCTTCATTTTAGTGGGTGAGCAGTCCCAGTAAAGTCTGTCAGAATAGCCACATGCTTAAAGTTACACATGTGACCAAGTATTTGCAGGCCTGGGGCTTACATAAAGTAATTATTTGTATCCCAACAGTGAATGGAGGCATCACATTCTGCTTTCTTTTGTCTTCAAAGAACCATCACTGTTAAAAGTGCACGCCCACCTATGGAGACCCTGCCAGCTTGCCCTTTCCCACGGTTGGGTTTAGACCAGAAACCGGAGGAGAGAGACCCCACAGGTTCCTGGGCTCCGGGAAAGAGAGGGTATTGTCGCCCTTGTCAGCAGGGGGGCGGTCTTGATTCAGGTAACAGGGGTTCTTGGTCTTTTGTGTGTGTCCCCAAAAGAGTCTGTCTAAAAAGGATACTTATAAGTACTAAAAAACACCAACACATAGGAGGGACCAGACAAGTAACAGTCACAGAGAGAAGATATGCCAAAGAATAATTTTTTCCTTTATTGTAAGTAAGAGGAATTACTGACAGAAAGAGACTCACATATAAGACAAACAAAAGTATTAGCCCTATGAGTGAAATATAGGGTTTGCAGCCCATTTACTTATTAGCCAAATGATTGCTATTACAATTGTTAGATAAGACCAGAAGATTAATAGGTCAAGCTGTGTCAAGCTAATATCAGCCAGATTTAATAAGCTTAATTTGTTTTTATCTATCTTCTACCTGATCTTATTTAGCTCCTATATTTTCCTTTTTATTAGATTATTTTTCCTATTAGGTTTATTCTTACCCAGTCCGTGAGAGCCAGTCCTGTTCCCCAAAAGCTGGGTCTTTTGGTTTAGGTTGCCGGTAATCTCGTTAAAATCAGCTCCGAAGATCACCCACAGTCAGGTTTTCGGAGGGTGTGCACCATACTGCCAAGCAGGGGGCTAGCCTTTTTATTCTATCTAAGTGTCACACTTGGAACCATGACAAAAAGCTCAACTTGTGTAACTGAAGTCAGGTGTGACACAAAGGTCAACTGACAGTTCCTCCTTTTCCAGGAATGGCACACTTACAGTTCCTCATAATACGAGGTCAACGGTGAGTTACCTACAGTTCCTTATAAAACTTGAGGCACTTAGGCAGATGTTTCCGCAGTGTCTAGCTGGTTTTGTCTGCGGTTTATTTTGCTGACGTGGTTTCTTTCTTAGGGTGTCTGACTTTCAGTTTACCAGCTTGATTATTTTGATTAAGACAGGCATTAATTGATTAGTTGTTATTTAAGACAGGCAAAAAGATTTTAGTTGGGAGAGTAGACCTCTTCCTGTCATCCAATTTCTGTAGTGCCTAAATTTGCATTTAATGTGGGCCTGCCTCTATACTAACATGACATATATTTGTAGATCACTATTTGTATCTGGAGAAATTTAGAGCATCAGTTTTTCTTTTGTGTGTTTTGCAAACAGCTGAAATCTTGAATTATATACGAAATAAGTTTATTAAAGCAATGTATAAAAAGCATGTTATATAAACTATGGCATGTCTAATTTTCACTAACAAATATCTGTACAAAATTCTGTTTGTAGCTTCACCTAGAAGTATCGCATTAGTTACCTCAGTTCCCTTGTTCAGAGATTCCTCAAAGATTCAGTCATTCTAAACTTGTCCAGATGTTGCAACATTCCATAACATGGCCTTGTTGGAATTATGAACTTCCTATCAACTGCCTCTCAACTATTGTTGATATTTCTATCCAACAAATGATTCTTGATCTTCCCATTAATTTTTATAGCTGTACTGTAGTCTATCTGGGCTATCTTGGTGTTCTCATAGTAGTATCCCCAGGGTGGCACTTAAAATCAAGTTCAGATTTCGTTTCCATGAGTAAGCAAGAAATATCTGGCACAGTCCTCTAGAGCAGCAGTTCTCAACCTTTTTCAGCTTGTGACACACTTGGCAGCATATCGCAGCCCTACAGGACACGCCACGTCCCCCCCCCCCCCCCCGCCAGCCAAATCCAGCCATCTCCCCAACTCTCTGTGACGCACCTACAACTGTGAGGTGACAGTGATGTGTTCCAACAGTGATTGAGAACTACTTTGTGTAGATGCCTGGAGAATGGTACATTGAACAATCATCAGTCCTGTGCTAGAAAGAAGGAAGATTGGAAAGGTCTTTGATGAAGATGGTACTGGTGAAAATAAACAGAGGCAGCCCAAGTAGCTCTCACCCTAATCTTTCCCTGAGAAATGTTATAGACAAATTTTTATGCATAGTTTTTCCAAACATCTTACCAAATTAGATGAAGACTTCAACAAGGGGAATGAAGTAGGGAAGCCTCAAGAACCTTAATATTAGGTAGGAGATTGTAAGACTTTCAATTCAAGAAAACTGAATTAAGTGAAATCTTAATTGTCTACATTTTTGACAGTATAGCAGAGCATTCCAAAAAATGGGCTGTCCAGTTATCAACTCCTCCCCTTTCCTCAGATTGTTAAAATAAATTTGCAAAGTTAATATTGTTTACAATCCAGTGTCTAAAAAAAGGATTTGGAAGTTTAGACAGAAAAATATGAGCATTTCATGTAAAGATTCATAAAATAGCTAATATTTTAGATAAAAATCAGTTCATCATGCACTTTGATTCAGCATAAATGAACAGTTTACTTTTTACCATTCACTATGGGTGAAACTCAATGTAATCCAGAGAGTGCCAAGATCATATGCACCTCTTAAGCTTCATTTGAATCTTTTGTATAGGCAATGTGCTGGAGTGATTATCATCCTAAATATCAGCAATGCTAATAAAGTGGACTGCCTGAGAAGTATGTTAGTGTTAAAAGAGATATCCCTAAAATGAACCCATCCTACACAACTGAGAAAAAGAAAAAACTTCCACTATTAATGATGTGCCAGAAGAGGCTCTTGATTCAAATCTAGATTCCTTTCTAAATTGTTACAAGCATTAGGGTCAGCTATTGAGAGTGAAAAATCTATTCAGCCAGTTTAGTTTGATTTTTCCATTTAGAAGTTCTCTGCAAGCAGATGGGGATTTTTACACAGAAATTGCAATAGTGAAGCAAATTAGTGGTCTGTTTAGACCAGTAGCCTGTCTCCAATGCTGCCTAGTACCAGGTGCTTCAGAGGAAAGAGGCAAGAAACCCGACAGCAGACAATTATTGAATAATTTGCTCATGGAGAAAATATTCTTCCTAATTTCAGCACACTTAGGGGTGGTTTATAGCCCTTATACATCTATTTTTCACTGAGTTTTGCTAAACTCTTGGTCTTGATATCATGTAACAATGCGTTCCATAGCTTAAGTTCACATTGTGTATAAAAGTACTTTTTATTAGGTTTAGAATTATTACCTTTCAATTTATATACATGTCTCTTATTCAACTGTTGGTTTAAGTAAACACATTTTAATCAATAGGTCAGGGGCTGGCAACCTCTGCCAACCCCCATACAGGCCCCTGCTCTCCAAGCCTCAGCCAGGGCTGGCAGCCCCCTCCACTGAAAAAAAGCAGGTGCCACCTGACAGTTCTACGGTGAGCACAGTTGGAGAGCCCTCCATCACTCAAAGCCACTTCAGGTGGCTTCTTTTGGCAGCAGAGAGATGTGGGGTGTTGGGGCGGAGGCCAGGCACACCACTGAAAGCCATTCCAAGTAGTTTCTTTTGCAAGTGGCTGGGACAGGGGGTTCCCAGACATGGTACAGAAAGAAGTCGCGTGGAGTGGCTTTCAGCAGAGTGCCTAGGGAACCCCACCCACCACCACAAGAAGCTGCCCGGAGCGGCTTTTGGCAACAGAAGCAACAGTTTTGGTAGCGCTGCAGAGGGGCTATGTGCTGCTCTGAATCAGTTCACATGCTACTTTTATGAGTTTGTAACTCACACAACACATTTGCACATGAATACACATGCAAAGGGAAGCATGACTTTTTGCTTTCCACAAACATTCTTGCAAACAGAATTTCTATTCATGCAAACATTTGCAAAAAGCAAATAAAATGAGTATGGGTGTGGGGTGCAATTGAACCCATTAAAGCAAATTTCCATTCTCATTTAAGCAAGATTCAAATGTCCCCAATTGCTGACAAGTATCTGCCCAGCTATGACCCTTACTCAATTAAATTCCCACTGAATTCAATGGGAGTCTGCAGGAGAAGGAACCCGTCTGCTCAAACAATGTTATCAAGGAAAGTTATTTGCAATTATGTTTCAGTTACAGTTTCTCACTGTGCCAGAATATACCCTGTGTTAAAGCCCTACACGCACTTGTAATAATGTTTGCACAAGTTATGCAGTGAGAGATATTAAAAAACTCAATTTGCTGATCAATAATAAAATGGCAAATGCACGTAGCAGCATTATACGCAAGGTTATAAACGTAAACTGAGATCATGACTAAGAGTATGTTTTCCAGAGAAGTGTTGGAAGTGGCCCAACCAATTCCACAGAGACAAAGGGCAAGCTGAGGCATCAGCCATGTGTAAACAAGGCTGATGGACCATAATTGGCTCCCAGGTATAAATGGTGACAAGCTCCGATTGCATCTAATGTAGTTTGTTAAATTAGGCACCAGCAAGCATTTTATCCTTACTTTTCATGAAGCCATTTCTGACTTTTATGCATTATTACTTATACACAATCAAAATCTAGCTCTTTGTAGACAATATAGTTGTTTTACTGTTTTATGTAACCCAGTGATATACATTTGGGAGGGTGAAAACTTGGACTGCAGGTATGCTGGAGTCAACTTGCATCATACCTATGTTTGACGCGAGCCAAGGGGCTGGCTGCCACACACACACAGACAGCTGGGAGTGACATGCTGGAGACTTTGAACAGTCCACATTGGAAGCTACAGCGGCAAGGCACTATACAAGGCACCACTGGTTGCAAAGCAAGCATCACTCAGGGCTTGTGTTCATGTACAGCATTGCAGTTGTGCTGCTGTGCTGACAGAAGAGTGCCCCTCATTAGTGTAATCTCCCCAAGCGGCAGTGGATGCGTTAACGAGAGAAGCCCTCCCGTGTGTTCTCTAGATGGAAGGTAAGGTTGGTGTAATGACGTCACTCAGGGGTGTGGATTTTTCACACTCTTGAGATTAGTGATGCTGTTAGACTGATAGAACTGACCTGACTTTGTTGGATGCTGGATTTCTCAGTCTTCAGGGATTCAGGTACCTCAATCTCCTAAAAAGAGTTAATAAAATTTAAAATATATAGTAAGCTCAAAGAAAGCCAGTATACTGACTGACTATACTTGTCCAGGCTCAGTTTCCAATTAATCAAGCAGGAGCAGGAACATGGTATTAGTTAATTTATTAACTTCCTTAATCCAGTGGTTTTCAAACTTATTTCTAAGGACCCAGCTGAAAAAAATCATTTATGCCCACAACCCAACAATTACATCTTTGAGCAATGCATTCCAGTCTTTCAGCAGCAGCAGCAGGGGGCGCCATAACCCAGTACTGGATCCTACCCCCTAGTTTGAAAATAACTGCTTTAATCCAATTCAGTGTAGCTATCAAGCAGAAGTCAGCACTAGCAGCAGCAGCTAAAAGTTAGCCATCAGTATCACAACTAAAATGTTAACATATCTCTGCTACAGTTAATTTAGTGCTTAAAGACTAAATCAGTTTCAAAATCAAAATTGGGCTCCATCTCTATTTAGCCACATTTTATTTATTAATTGCTTGAAACAGGAAATAGAAGTAATTTGTTGCATTCCAGTTTAGTTTAATGAGCATGTGACATCATATTAATCCAGCGGCCCACATGCATTCTCTTCTTTTCACTTCATAAAGAAAAATTGAACATAACAGCTGTTCTACAATGCTATGAAATATCAAGATGCCAAAAGTGTAGATATTTACGGGTATCTCTAAACTATAAAAGCAAAGTCGACTTTATTAAGTTGGCTTAATAAAGTCTACTTAAAGTTGACTTTAAGTAGACCTTATTAAGTCGACTTAGTAAGGCTACACTACATTAAGTTGACGTTATAAAGTCGGCTTTAAATGCGTGCCCTGGCTTAATTCGACTTTATAACATCGACTTAATGGCCCCACTGCACTAAGTCGACTTTATTAAGTCGACTTAGTAACTCCACATTGCCTTAAGTCGACTTAATAAAGTTGACTTAACTGTAAAGTCGACTTTATAAGCGGAAGTAATAAAGTTGACTTTACCTGATGCTAAAGTCAACTTTATTGCCCTGCAATGTAGACAGAGCTTTGTTTAAGCTGACTTAAGGACCCTTAAGTCGCCTTAAACACATAGTGTAGACATACCCTACCACTGTCACTATAGCTGAGAGCACCAAAGAAACACCTTTTGTGGGATAAGTATAAACTTAAAAGTTAAAGCCATGTTAAGTTTAGTTAAGAAGAGGGGTGTGTGTTAAAAGAGAACTGAATCAAGAAGTAAAAGGGCTATAAAAATTATAAGTAGAATTGCCAGGCATGTAGAAAAAAGGATGTATACTTCCAAACACAATTAATAGAGAGCTGTGATAACCAGACCAACAAAAAAACCCCAACTTGTCTTAAAAAAAAAATAAATAAAAAGCCCATACTGTCCCATTGTTCTGTTGGTAAACAAAAAATGGAAGAGAAGAGAAGAAGCTATAAATCTTATCTAGATTAAGATGGGAAATAAGGGTGAAATGTCTCACAGTCATTTTTAGCAGAAGTCAGTAATTGGCAATGAATAATTTGTTTGCTAATAATTTGTTAGCTAAAAGGGTATAAAAGATAAACTCTTAAAGGCTTCATTGCCAATACTTGCTTGACCACGCTGGAACCTACAAATATGGTCTAAGTTCCCCTCAATTTAGCCCATTCGACAATATCTTGATCAGATGCTTATATGTTTTGCTACTGTTTAGGTGTATAAATACCTATAAATTAGGCCTTTTAGGCATGTTTAGAACAACTGCATAAGTTACTGTTTGACTTTTGGATTTAATAAAAGAATTTATGGTTAAAATTGATGTTTGGGGATTTCCCATATTAATAGTTCCAACACTTATCACCGTATTCCAGTTTAAATTTAAGAAGACATTCAAGGGCAACAGGGAACTTTGACTATTAGCCTTTTTCACTTTTTAAGTTTACTAAATTGCTCTCTTTAAAAATGCTGTCTATGTCAGTGTGAATTTTTAAAAATGTCAGACCAATCACAGCAAACATGGTGAACAAATGCCTTAGTAGGAAACAAAAATTCAAACAGGGCCTAGTTACAAGAAGTCAAGTCAGACATATGAGAGTAAGATGTGTGCTTTGTCATATGTTAAAGTTTGTGAAGGAAATAGCAAGCTGAACAAAATGTAGCTGATCTAAAGAAAAGTATAAGGGGAGTATAAGAGAGAAACTGAGAATGTGACTAATATCAGAGTTTGAAAACATGACTTAAGGATGATAGCCTACAGGAATGTGAATTGGAATGTATTTGCTAGGTCCATGAGAAAGTTGACTAAGGCATAATTAGGGTGGGATGGGGAGCTTTAAAATGTACATTAAGTGGTTTGGAAACTGTGATGAAGAAACAATGTGACTGATAAACCAATCACTCTAGGAATTTTGATGTGTTTTAAGTTGTTTGTATCTACCTATAAAAAACAGATGAAAAGCCTTGTACAGGGTCCTTCTCTTGTGTCATGTTTTCAGAGAGAAGCAACTTCTTGATCAAGAATAAAAGATCATTGCTTTCCTACCTTTGCCTGGTTAACTGGATCTCCACTAGGCAACGAACATTTTAGGGGGCCAGTTTCTCCCAAGACAAGTTAAAAACTAGCAGACAAAAATACTGGAAGCTGAAAAAGCCTTTTCTATACTCAGGATGCCACTGATACATCTGAACTGATGGTAGCAGCAACAGGAAATTCAGCTGCATAAAAATTCCTTACTCTAGACAAGTGAGAATCACAGGCCAGTTGCCATATACTTGGGAACTGAGAGATTAAAATAGACAGCTTTGCTCACCATTTCTCTGTCTCCTTTGGCTGTCTTCATCAGCTGTTCTGATATTATCTTTTTTAAGCAGCTACTCAGCAAAAATGCCTAAAATAGATGAACAGAATAGATTATAAGTTCCAAAGGGGCAGCCATGTTAGTCTAGTCCAGCAAAAGCAGCAAGGAGTTCTGTGGCACTGAAGGACTAACAAATTTATTTATCGTATGAGCTTTTGTGGGAGGAAAATCCCACTTTGTCGTTTAAAAAAAAAAAAAAAAAAGACTTACTCAACCTTATTTCCTCTTCGCTCCTTTTCCAGGTGACTGCTAAAGTACTACTTGTCTAATTTGATTAATTGTAACGTGCTTAAAATTTTCGTGCTCACCAAATTAACTGCAAGTACTTATAACCTAGTCTTACACTGTGGTTAAACCCTGACATTTGCCACTTGGAAAGTTTAGGGCAGGAGTCTTTATTGTGGGTTCTACACAGCAAGTTATTCTCTTATAAGTGCCTCCAGTTTGCGGCGCTAAAGCATCTATATTACATTCAAGACCATCTTAGCTGAGTTTCTTATTGTCAGTACGAACACTAGTACCTACCATAATTCTCTTGTTTTACCATATTTCTGACACACCTCAGACTTGAGTTTCAGAGAACCCACTTACTTCCACTGAAGCTTTGAAAGTGGCGGGTGCTCAGCACCTCCTAAATTTGAATCTCCTGATGCCTACAACAACACAGACATTGTTACAACAATGCACAAGTGTTGATAGTTTATTGCAATTGCTTGGACCCAGTTTCACCACCACTGGACACTGTAGGGTGCAGTGCTAATGCAGATTGAAAGCATGGCCGTGGCAGCATCACCAGTTCTACTGGGACTTATGCAAAGCCCATCAAAACCAATGGGACTCTCTCCATCAATTTCATCAGGCTATGGCTCAATCTCTTGGGTCTTCTCAGCACCTTTCCAGGCTGTTTTCCATCTCCCACTTATGAGAAAAGGGATGCAGTGTTCCTATTCACTGGAGTCCAGGGGGAGTTCTAGGTAACAGGTGCAGCAGGAGAGGTAATGAAGGAAGAAGTGGTTGATCATCTGTAGTAACTTCCGTTCTTTGAGATGCATGTCCCTGTGGGTGTTCCACACTGGATGTCGCTGCATCCCCACGCTGCTTCACGGAGTCTTCTTAGCAATAGTCATGGGGCAGCACATGCACAGAAGCAGTCTCACAATAGCCCTGGTGCAAGTGTGCCACTCTCCCTCAGTTCCTTACATACCTTGGATTCTTACAGAATAATTAGAAGATAGACAGGAGGAAGGGAGGGTAGTGAAGCACCCACAGGCACATATGTCTCAAAGAACAGAAGTTACTACAGGTTAGCAACCACTTCTTTGAGTGATGTCCCTGTGGGTGCTCCACATTAGGTGACTATAGCAATTACTCTATGTTGGATGAGAGCAGTCAATAGCACTGCTTTTCCAGAGTTAGCACTGTTGTCCGATGCTAAGTCTAGAGCATAATGAGTAGTGAAGGTGTGAGATGTTGACCAAGTGGCTGCTTTGCAAATGTCGGTGATGGAGACATTCTTTAGGAAAGTCGTGGTGGATGCTATGGCTCCAGTTGAGTGAGATCGGATGCCTAATGGAACTTGATGATGGTTGAGGTCACAGGAAGTACAGATACAATCTTTTATCCATTTTGATAATCTTTGGTTTGATATAAGTGTGTTCCTTGAGCGTTCCCACTATTGACACAAAAAGCATATTTTATTTTCTAAATAGTTTTGTTCTTTCAGGGTAAAATGCCAGCGATTGTCTGACATCTAGGGTACATAAAATTGCCTCTTTATGTTGAGAATGAGGTTTGGGATAAAAGTTGGGGAGATGTATTGATTGGTTGAGGTGGAAATCGGATACCATCTTAGGTAAGAATTTTGGATCTGGTCGAAGAGTGACCTTATCTTTGTGGAATTTCATGTATGAAGGGTCAGCTCTGAGGGCGTTCAGTTCACCCACCCTCCTTGCAGAGGTGATGAATACTTAGAATGAAACTTTTAACAACATGTGATATAACAAACAGGATGCTATGGGGTTCGAATGGCTCTTTCATAAGGGAGTGTAGGAATAAACTGAGGTCCCATGGAACTGTCGGAGGTTGTATGAATGGGTATAGTTTTTGTAACCCTGTTAGGACATGTTTGACAGTTGGGTGACTGAAAAGAGAAGAATCTGTTAAGTTATTGTGGAAAGTAGGAATAGCTGCCAGGTGTACTCTAACAAAGCTGTTTGAGTGTTGTAAATCTTTCAGTTCTAGGTTGCAGGGGCGTCGCTGGCTCCTGGCACAAGGAGCATGTGCCCCAAGTGCCTGGCATAGCCCATGCCTCTCCTGGATTCCTGGCTGGGAGAGGCAGGCACTGTAGCAGGCAGCCCAGCCCCAGATCCAGGATGGGCCACCCACGGTGGCGCCTGCCTCTCCTGGCCAAGGATCCAGGCCGGGCCGCCTGTGGCTGCCCCTGCTTTGCCCATCCCTTGGCCAGGGATCCGGGGCCTGGCTGATGGCAGGGCCCCAGGACCGGATTGGGCTAAGGGCACTGCATCGGACCTAGGGGGCAGGGCCTGGGGCAGTGATGCTCCTGCTAGGAGGTATTCAAGAATTTGAGGACTCGAGGAAGACAATGGAGTAATTTAGACAAGCACCAATAATGGAATCGCCGCCATTACTGAAAGGATGATTTTCTGGTAGCAGGTTTTCTGCTATTTAGCATAATATAGTATACTGGTCCTGAGCATTCCATGTCAGTCCTTTGGAACCAGGTAAGAACCAGGTGGTCAGGTGAAGTTTGTGTATGTCCAGGTGATAGAATGTTTTGTTGCACTGATATAGGAGGTTGTGGACTAATGGGTTGTGTACTAAGTGAAGAAGTTGCATAAACCATGGCTGTCTGGGCCAAGTTGGTGCTATGAAGATCACTCGGGCTCAATCTGATTTTATCTTCTGAATGACTTTCTAAGTTAGTAGATTAGGGGGAAAGGCATACAGAGATGTCTGTGACCAATCTGTGAAGAACACATCTAGCGATTTCAGGTCAGTATCCGCCGTGAAGAAAAACAGTGGACATTTTTGGTTATGGTAAATTGCAAAGAGGTCGACTGTCAGGAAACCTCATCAGAGAAAGATATTTGTTAGTAGCTTGTCATTTATCTGCCATTCATGAGTCATTGGAAAAAGTCTACTTAATGTGTCAGCCATTGTGTTTTGTACACCTGGTAGATAAGTTGCTGAGACTAGGACGGAATGGTGCATGCACCAATTCCAGAGCCTCACAGCCTCTGTGCAAAGGGAGGGGGATTGTGTGCCTCCTTGTCAGTTTAAATAATACAAACATGCGATGTCTGTCATAATTCTTATGGACTTTTTGCGTATAAGTGGTAGGAAGTGTTGGCAGGCCTATCTGACTGCCCATGGTTCTAAGATGTTTATGTGAAGTACTGACTCCATTTCTTTCCATTTGCGTTGGATTGTCAAGGTGTGTGCCCCAACTGATGAGGGAAGCATCTGTGGTTATGACAGATGGTTGGGGATGGGTAAAGGGAATTCCTTGAAGTAAGTTGTCTGTCACATTCCACCAGTTTAAGGAGTTTTTGATGGTTGTAGGTATTGTGAGGTGTTTAAGGTACATAACATGTGGTCTGTATACTGTAGTGAGCCATGCTTGTAGGACTCTCACGCAGAGTCTTGCATATGGGACTACAGTGGTGGAGGCCACCATGTGTCCAAGTAGTTGAAGTATGGAGTGTGCAGTGACGTACAGTGTATTTTGGATCAGGTCCATAAGATCTGTTATTCCTATATGGCATGGATTTGGTAAGTATACTCTGCTTGTGGTGGAATCCACAATGGCTCCAATAAATTCTATTTCTTTCATGGGCATTAAAGTAGATTTTTCTATGCTGAGTTTGAGGCCTCGGTTTTAGAATAAGGCTGTCATGTGGGCAGTCACATAAATGGCATTGTCTTGAGATTGGGCTGTTATGAGGCAATCATTGAGGTACAGCTAAATTGTGATTCTTGTTTGTAGATGTGCCATGACAACTGCCAGTACCTTGGAGAAGACACAAGGTGCCATGGAGAGGCCAAAAGGTAGGACCTTGCACTGATAATGCAGTTTTTTAACAGTAAAGCTGAGGAAGTAGCTGTGGGAAGTATGGGTGGTTATATGAAAACAGGTGTCTTTAAGGTTGAGAGCTAAGAACCAGTCCCCACTCTGCAGCATAGGTATAATTGTATTTAGGGGTACCATTTTAAATTTTGTTTTTTACCATATTTATTCAATGGTCTTAGCTCTAAAATTGGTCTCCAACCTCCAGTTTTCTTCCATACCATGAAATAACAGGAGTAAAAACCTGAGCATTTGAAGGGTTGTGGAACAGGTTCAAGAGCACCCATCTCTAACAATTGATGGACTTCATCTTTCAGGACTTGCATGTGAGAAGGGTCCCTGAAGAGAGATGGAGAGGAAGGGTGGAGATGAAAGGAACTGAATAGTCTTTTTAATGATTTTCAATACCCATTTATCTGTGGTGATAACAAGCCAGGAAGTATAAAAATTTCTGAGATGGAACTCCAAAATCAAATTTGAAAGGAGGGTGCTGCAGTGTCTTGGGGAGGTCTCAGGCCCTCAACCACTACATCAAAATTGTGATTTTGGGGGTGGAGGCTGAGTGTTTACAGAGAATTGTGTTGTCTTTTTAGATCAGTAGGGTTTCTGTTTGCTCCTTTGTCATTGACCATATTCTCTAGGGTGGTATTGAGAGTTGAACTGAAGTTCATACCATCAATGATACGGTTGAAAGCATGTTTGTCTTTTCTTAAATATGGGTGTGTATATGCCAAGGATGCATAAGGTGGCCCTAGAATCTTTCACTGAATGAAGTACCTCATCTGTTTTTTCTGCAAATAGGTGTTGTTTGTCAGAAGGTAATTCTATTTTTGCTTTGCAGGTCTCTAGGAAGAGCTACAGTGTGGAAGCCAGGATGCACAGTGCATTATGACCACTGTAGCTATCGTTCTGGTGGCAGTGTTTGCCATATCCATAGGCGCTTCTAGAGAAGTCTGAGCTACTAGCTGGCCTTTGGTGAGTAGCAATTTGAATTGGTCTCTCGTTGTCAGTAATGACAAGTGTGAGTTTTGAGAGTTTTTCTAAGATAGACTGATTATAGCTAGATAGTAATGCTGAATAGTTTGCCACTCTCATCATTAGTGTAAATGAGTAGAAGACTTTTTTGCCCATAAGATCTACTCTTCTGTTTACTTCTCTGGTTTGCTGCATCAATGACTATAGAATTAAAGTTAGGATAAGTAAAAAGAAATTCCATTCCCTTGGGTGGAATACAGTATTTTCTATCTGTACATTTATTTGTCACAGGTATTGTGACTGCAAAAAAACAACAAGCAGTTGTGTGGCACTTTAAGACTAACATTTATTTTTTGCATGAGCTTTCGTGGGAGAAGATCCCACTTCCTCAGATGCTCAGTTTGCCAGATCACATTGGCAGTGTCTATTAATGTATCATCCATTGGGATGGCTATTTTTGATGAGGTCATTGTATGTAGGATCTTGAGTAGCTTGTGTTGGGACTCGGTGACCTCTGCTAGGGGGAGTTTAAGTTCCTGAGCCACTCTTCTGAAGAGGTCATTGAATTGTTTGGGATCATCTGTTGGATTAGATGTGGAAGGTATAACAGCATAATTGGGCAAAGACAAGAAGTCATGTAGTGATGGCTGTGTTTCATGCACTGCAGTTGTGGATATAAACCAGGCATATTCCAATGCCTTGGGTGATATGGCCAAATGACTTCTACTGGGTGACTTGGAGTGTGGTTTTTGAGAACTGTGGCATTTATCAGAATGCCTGGAACATGAAGAGCGTGTGTCCCAAACACTCCTGCTTCTGTGACGGTGTGGGTGTGAATGACAACAAGATGGTCTATAGTATGAATAGTGACTATGATGAAGTAGAGATGAATAAGATCTGTGGCACCTGAAGGGTCTGGTTGGTGAAGAGTGTTCAGAAGAAAATTGGGCTTCTTTAAGGTTGCTGTGGTGGTAATACGGAGATTGTGCAGAAGAGCGGATGCAGGGGGATTGTAAACTGTGAGAGTCTGAAAGGTGTGGAAAACAGATAATAGTGCTTTTTATGAATCCTCTTTCATGGAGGGGGTGAGATTGCTCTTTCCTTTGGTAGTGCCAGGGATTGTGGTTTTTGTTAGAGGTATCAGATGGTACTTGTACCAGTGCCAATGAGTTGTTGAGTGCCAATGAGGTTGGTTCTGACAGGTTGATTTTGTCTGATACTGGGTCTGTATCTGATGATGTGTGTGGCACTGGGTATTTATGTTTCATCTACGTCAGTGCTGCATCCTTGTGTGGTGCTGTGGGCAGAGCCATCGCCTTGTGTAGAGCTGGGGACAGTGCCGTTGCATGCCTATTGGCTTTGGTAGGTGCCGTGCGCTTAGTCAGTGCCAAGTGAGCTGGGTGCTTTTGATGAAGTCTGGGTTCTTGGGTAATTTTTGAATCCTGAGGAATATCAGCATATTTATTACCCAAGGAACCTATAGCCCCTGGGGTAATATGTTTGGGAGACCTTCTGTTTGGTGAGCAACTCCTTCTGGGCATCACGGTCTCTTGGGATGAGGTTCTTCTCTCACGACCCTTAAATTTTACTTCACCTTTCGGGTGATCCAGACGTGGGTCGGAGACAGGATACAGGGATTTCTCCATAAGATATAGTTTCAATCAGAGTTCCCTGTCTTTTCAAGCTCTGGCACTGAGGTTGGAACAACGGCTCTATTTTTGGAGTGTGAGAGACTCCCCTAGTCAGTGGACGTAGTGAGAGTGCCTGTCCTAAGTAGGCACTGCATTGTTGCTTTTCGAACATTTCTTAAAGCCCAGCAAGAAGGCATATTTATTTTAACTATTTTCTTCCTTTTTTTTTTCAAAAAACATATGGAGAAAACTAAGGAATTTTTTTTAAGACTATAGATTGAAGAAATTAGGTGAGTATGACCAAACTATGACTAAAACTAAGGGGTTTTTTTACCTAAATTCTAGGTTTTTAAGTCTGAGGAGCAGCAAAGGAAAAACCGTGTTCAACCAAGGACGGTTGAAAAACAATTGAAGGAAAGGGGTGTGCTCATGCTGAAGTCGTGCCAGGGCCACTGTGAGACCACTTCTGCAGGTGCGCTGCCCCACACCTACTGCTAAGAAGACTACATGAAGCAGACTGGGGACACAACGACACCTAGTGTGGAGCACCCACAGGGACATCACTCAAAGAAGAAATTCAGTTTGTCTGCTTTCTTCCTATAGCTGCAACCAAAGTGGAAAATGTCTTGGCTTGTGAATATGGGGCTGACCATGGGTAGGACCAGCTGCTGAGATCTCCCACTCTGCCGATGCTCCGCACCCTTCCAAGGTCCCACCAACATCTCACTCTAACACATGTCCTGCTCCCACTCGGCCTCCTCTCCTAGCACTCCCCTGGACAACCAGGGCAACTTCTGCTAGTCTCAGGCAATGTTCCCTCTAAACTGATGATGCAGCAGAGCAACTTACGGATGCAGCTGAGTAAGTTCCCTACCCATTCCCTGTCCCAGGACTGGGCCCCTGAGCCACTGCCCATCGGCTCCCCAAGTGCATCCATAACTTGCTCAGTTGCATCACCAGCTTAGAGAGGGAACATTGTATAGATGTCTTTTGGTTCAAACTTTAGTAAATTAATAAAACCACAGTATTTCAGTTTAACATTTTTATTAAACAAATATGAAGCAATGATGCTGCCTATCAAGCCTCCTCTACACCTCAGTTTGACGCCTGTCTTTGTCACATTTCCAGAATGCATATACAGAGTCTAGGTCAGCCTTGAATCCAGCACTTAGATATGACTTGATGTGCATTAGCGTGTCTAGATGAGAAACATCCAACCTGTTATGAGGCTCTGTCTTAATATTATTCATTAGACTGAAGCCTTGTTCAGCATCTGCACTAGATGCTTGAAATGTACCACATATATCAACCAACTGGGCCAGGAATGGGAACTTATCTTCTGTTAGTGTATAGGTGACAAACGTCTACGAATGTGTTCAGTGTACCAGCCATTACCTTTTCCAGAACAACAAACATTTTGGTTGTCCCTAATTTCAGCTCACCTTTAGAAGATGTGAAAATACATAAAGAAAATTTGTAAGAAATTACACTGATAAGATCTGATGATCACAGACAGCCAATACAATTCTATTATTTTTTAGAGATTCCTAATGAATGTGCCAATTCTAACTAGATCTCACTCATTGAGCTAAAAGAAGTCACCCTGATTTAGGCATATATATTACTTGAGCTAATGTTAATTAAGGTCAATGACAGTTTTTCCACTTTACTGAAAAAGTTAGATCAGGCTGCCTTCTCTCTCTGCTACAGTCTCCATCTACCAGTTTTGTGGTGGTCTTGTCTGCAAGCTTTGAACTTTCCTTTACCAGCTGCCAACTGAAAACAGCTGTGCTAAAAGTACATGGAGGGGACACCTCCTCCTAAAGCCATTGTTTATGGCACTTGGTAAAGATATCAAAATGGGAAGACACATGTAGTTTGCCTATAATGTATTGTCAGGGTCATTCACTTAAATGTGAGCATAGGTGGGGTGTGCCTCTTAGATACCACAGAGCCAAACGTGTGAATGCCTATTATAGTGAGCCATTGAGAGATCCTGGGGTGGAAAGTGCTGTAGAAATGTTGGGTGTTAATAAAATAACATAAGGTTCTATACAGTTTTCTGTGTTTATTCTGAATCTTGGGTGGAATTTGTGTGTTGTGTCTACCTATCTCACTGTTTCCCAACCAGTGTGCCACAAAATTTTTTGAAAAACTACTCAAAAAGCTCTGGATTGGCTCATTGGCTCATGAAAATATATGGCTTCATTTGGAAACTATATGGCAGTGTTCCTCAAATGAATTAAAGGTAGCAAGGAGTGCTATGGCAGAGAAAACGTTGGGAACCACTGACCTATGTGGTAGCAATCACTTGAAAGGGAAACAAAATGTTTCCTTAGACATCAATCCCCCCTCCCCCCACCGGCATGGCACGAGCTTATACCCTGCTTCTAATCTGCTCCCAGCCCGGGAGCCCCCAACCCAGCTACAATCTCCAACTTCTGCTCTCCCCCAGCCCCGACCCCAGCTCCTCCAATCCCCACTGCTGGTCCCCACCAGCCCCGACCCCAGCTCCTCCACTCCCAGCTTCTGCTCCCTGCCAGCCCTGAGCCCAGCTCCCCCACTCCCGGCTTCTGCTCCCCGCCAGCCCCGACCCTGGCTCCTCCGCTCCCGGTTTCTGCTCCCGGCCAGCCCCAACCCTGGCTCCTCCACTCCCCTCTTCTGCTCCCCACCAGCCCCAACCCCAGCTTCTCTGCTCCCCGCTTCTGCTCCCTGCCAGCCCCAACCCTGGGTCCTCCGATCACGGACTTGTGCTGGGGTCAGTGCTTGCTGTGCCAGTGAGCGGCAGCAGCTGCGCCACCGCTCACTGGCGCAGCTTACAGGGATCACTGGTCCGCTGCTCTATCTGGGCGTTTACCTTTCTGCCACACATCCCTCACCAGATGAGAACTGGCACGATTTGGAGGGCAGGGTCGTTGGGCAGCTCTGGAAATGGACTGGACTGTTGCGGTGCTTCTCCCTTCGGGGAAGAGCACTGGTCACAATCAGCTCATCCTGTCCATGCTCTGGCATCAGCTCAACACCTTGGTCCTGCCCCCGGCATTCGTGGACAACCTCCAGAGCGCAAGTCTGGAGTTCTTTTGGCCAGGACTGCACTGGATCTCTGCAGGGATTCTTAGCCTTCCCCTGGAGGAGGAAGGGCAGGGCCTGTGCTGTATCCACAGCCAGGTCCATGCCTTCCATCTCCAGGCCCTGCAGAGACTCCTTTATAGTGTAGGTAGTCCGGTGTGGAGCCATCTGGCGCTCACCTTCCTCAACTGCCTCCGAGGGCTCCGATACGACCGGCAGCTTTTTTATCTCCAACCGAGGGGGCTTCCGCGATTCCTCTCTGAGCTGCTGGCCTTCTACCAGGACCTTCTCCAGATCTGGAGACTTGTTTTGGCCTCCAGGACCGTTGTGCCCACCGAGGGGGAGACCTCCTTGAGGAGTGCCTGTTCCCCCATCTTTGTGTGCAGGTGGCGGAGGGCCCCTCTGTGCAGTGGCGGTTGGCCCTGGTAAGTGTCACTAGGATCAGAGACCTCCTGGACTATGCCCGGGGGCACTGGAGGGATCCCCTTGTGCTGGCTCAGCACATGGGGCTCTCCACCCTTCACACCTCTCGTCGCCTACTCCGGGAGGTGAAGGCAGCCTTGCCCCCTGCTGCTCGGATGTACCTCCAGTGGGTTCTGCGAGAGGGTACTCCCCTCCCCCAGTCCTGGTTCTCTGGAGCTTTTGATCGGGCCCTGGCCCCGCGAGCCCCTGCCCCATGCACCCAACCGGCTGCTAGACTTGCAGTCGGTCCCTTTCCAAACCACACCTCAGGACTGTCTGTACACACTTGTGCTCCACACCATCCATTTCCTTGCCTTCACATCCTGCCCAGACATCAAATGGCGGGACCTGATGCCACCCATGGAGGGCGAGGAACCCCAGTGGGCCAGGAACCCCGGTGGGCCAGCCTCTATTCCACCTTAACCCACAGCCTGCCGGGGATATCAGTTGGCAGCTCCTTCACGGAGCCGCCAGCATAGGTGTGTACTTGGCACGGTTCACCCAATACCCGACACCTGTCCCTTTTGTCGTGTGAGGGAGACCCTGGCGCACACATATCTGGAGTGTGCCAGGTTGCAGCCCCTTTTCCGGCTCCTCCAGAACCGCCTGCTGAGGTTCTGGCTGCACTTTTCCCCTCACTTGTTCTCCCCACTCGTGGCCCCACAAAGTTGTGGGACCTCCTCGTCAACCTCCTCCTAACCCTTCCGAAAACTGCCATCTATAAGACGAGGGAAAGGAGGTTGGCTCGGGGGGGGGGTCTCTGCGACTGTGGGGCGTATTTCCGGTCCCTTGTTCCTTCATGTGTCCAGGCAGAGTTCCTCTGGGCAATGTCCGCTGGCTCGCTTGACACCTTCCAGGAGCAGTGGGCACTGTCCGAGGTTCTCTGCTCGGTGACTCCCTCGGAATCCCTAATTTTGAACCTTTGACCTCGCACCTGTCCCTGTTTTCTCATTAGTTGTCCCCCATACTCATTTCCTTCCAGGTCCAGTGCCACCTCCCCTTAGGCTGGGGGAGGGGTTTTAGCACAGGGCAGGCTTGCACCCGCCCACATCCCCAAATACCAATAGGTCTACTCTCAGACTGCCTGCTGGCTTTGATCTCTCACCAGTATATTATTCACCCATTATTAGTCTTTGTATCTCAGTTTCTTTATCTGTAAAGTGAGTCTGAAAGTCACTGAGGGCGAAGGTAAACATGGACCCTTATGGTGCCATTTTTAGAATTACTTTTCAGAGAAAAACCACATTAAATACCCATGGCTGCAGCCTCAAGGGTCTTCATCCTGAAATACACTCTCTCAATAGGTTTATCACCTTACCTTCATTTTATTTGCTGCTTTTTGTAGCAATTGCAGTTTCTGCATCTGTCCATCTGTGGGTTTGACCCAATTCTTCTCAATTTCCTGCAGTGCCTTATTTAGAAAAGTGAGTAAATTTCAAGAAACAAAACAAATAAAAGGTATTTCAATCTGCCCTTTACTGGAGCAGATGAGAAAGGAGGGAAAAAATACTCCAATATCTTTTAAAACACGCCCTCAGAATTTGGGACAGGTGCTTTTAGTCCAGGGGCCTCAAACATGCAGCCCATGGACTGCATGCGGCCCCTAAAGCTATTTCCCGGGGCCCGCAATGACACTAGCATTACCGATATTTGCAATATCATTGCATGAAAAGGTTTCAGTGGTGCAGCCCTCAGGCTAACATACTAGTCCTCATGCAGCGCTGTACTAGTCTTCGGACGGCCCTCGTGGTGATTTGAGTTTGAAACCCCTGTTTTAGTCTATTCAACCTTTAATCTCTATTTAACCTTTAATACTCAGCATTGCTCAACATATTGCTGCAAGCCTCTGACCTTGGGCTATGAAATGCACTATCCTATTGTTATTCTGTCAACCTGCTGATTTGCTTACACAGAACATGGTTTCAGTACTCAGGGAAAATGTAACAACAGACAGAATGATGGGTCACAACTACCAATTTTAAAAATCAAATGAGCAAGCAAAACTGATAATTTATCCTGGAGCTGAAGCACAACATACAGCAGCAGCAAGAACACTGGAACACTGTCTACATTACAGCTGTCATGGGTGGAGCTGCACTGAGGGCAAAATTGCAGCCATGAAGTTGGTAACATGGAGATTGCTTAAGACTATGCACATGCCAGGTTTAAGCCATTTTACTTGAATTCTAAGTAGAGAAAGGAGGAGTGTAGAAGTTGTTCTTGGTATTTCTTCCCCCTACCTTCACATAAATCAGAAAAAACCTCGAGGGGTTTTATGAAGCTTTTCAAAATAATTAACTTCTAGGCAGAGACTAACAGGAAACATTTTAAACTCCAAAAGGTTTGTGGATTTGGGGGATTGTTTGCATTGGTTGGTTGGTTGATTTGAGAAAATGTGATATAGTGGAAGTGGCGCAAGTGTTTTATATAAAAGGGCTGAGGCACACTACCACCACCAGTCTGTAATAGGACTGACATCTATTGCCATGAAATGCAACCGGCCCAGGGTCTAGGTATATCACCCTTATGCATGAAATAATTACTTACACTAAACGGAAGAGTCAAATTAGGTAAGTTCCTGTACAACTGAAAAACTGTCACAGAATAAGCTCATCCATACTTATTTCTTTTGTTTTTATCTTAAAAAAATACAGCAAGATAGATGTATTTGTCCATACTTAATATTTAGATAACCTGAACTATTTAAAACAAAGTACTTACATTATTAACATGGGAGACTTATTTTAGGTATTAGCTTTTACAAGTATCAGAAATTTCCTTCTTTTGTTACCTGCATATAGAGTAAATTCACTGAAGCTGTACAGTCCATTAGGATTTTATCAAGAGAGGGATTCATCTACCTGTCAAATACAGAAGCATTAAAAGCTACACTTCTAAGCACAACAATTAGCATTTCTATTCAGTAATAAATATGCACTTGAGAATATAACCCAATAGGAAGAGATGCAGAAAGACCCCACTATTCAAAAGTAATAAAAGAACAGTAATATGTCACACCCTTGAAATTATACATCCGTGAACCATGTAAAAATAAAAATTATTCTTTATGGTATTTTAGCCAGCAGACTGTGGTATGGAAATAAATTAAATTGCTCATCAGTTTTTATCGCAGTAACAGTGATTAATATACAACCCAAGCGTTTCAAAAAAATCCAAACTCTTGTATGTGTCTAAAACTTAGGAATTACTTACATTGGGAAAATTTAGTGGCAGAACAATACCAGTACAGTTATGCCACTGTGACTTCATTTGTGGATACTTTTATTTCGGTGTGAGTGCTTTTTTGTGGTTTAGCTTATGTGTATCTGGAAGTAGTGTAACCTAAACTACAAAAAGGCACTCACACTGAAATAAAAGTATCCATACAAATCACAACAGTGTAACTGTACTGGTATGTTCTGCCACTAAATTTCCCCATGTAGACAAACCCCTTTAAAACTGGAGAACGTAGAGAAAATTTATGTATGCCAAGCTTTGTTCTAATGAAATTTAAAACAGACAGGCTAAAAGTGTCTGAAAATGTCTTTATATAGCTAAATGACAGATACAAGCATAACGACATTGCTATAACTCAGGTCGTTTGTAAACTAATATTCAGCAATGTGATCTTTAAAGAAATATCCCGACCAAACAATTCTCCACTATGCATATTGCAACTTGAAGCTCAGAACCTCCAGTCCTTCTGGTCTTCTTTGAGGTCCAGAGATACTATGCAGCATGTAAGTTTAAAAAAAAAAAAGAGAGAGAGAGAAAGAAAGAAAAAACCTACAAAAGCAAAGAAAATAAGTATGCAAGTTTTCCTTTGGCTTTGGCAAAACAACCACCAACCACAGAACACAGTTCTTGCTGTATACTTTGAAAGAGTCCAAGAGTAATTGGCTGATTGCAATAATGGACACTCCAACCCTGCATTGAGTAAATTTAAAACTACACAGAATCGTATAAACTAAATCAGTTCCAACATTACACCAAGAGGTCCAAAGACCAGCAGTTAGGAACCATTCTTTAAAACATTCAGCTTTGTGTGTTAGGCTCTCAGACCAAATGCACAGAATTTAAGTTGTGAAGATTTCCTTCCCTGGCACATTTGTAATTTTAATGCACCTTCCTAATTTCTCTGTCTTCCAGCTCACCATTTTCTGATCCCAATCTTACAGTACAACTCTTTCATACTCTGAAGACTCAGTCAAATTCTGCCACTTTTTTCACCACTGGGGGAGAATGGAAGAAGAAAAAAAAGACAAATAAGTCTGCTTGATTGAAACCCTGCTGAAGTAGAACAGCTATTTTAGTATTTCAGTATGTGTTCTATGACAACACTATGTAGTAAAAAAGAGGACATCCCAAAAATATGGTAAAAAAAAATGCTACACTATAGTCATGTTGTTGAAACACTCCCCACCTCCCCCGTTTCCCTAATCTTTAAGGGAGCAATATATATTGTGTGCTCCTTATGCTGCTTCACATTAATAAAAGGAGTGGCGATAAGGCATAATAAACTGAGAAATACAGTAAAGGAGATTTAATCGAGTGTAGACTTCACATAATACTCAGCAGTTAGAGGTATCTTCAGATATGGGAGACAAAAGAACTCTTCTGATTTGGATGTTCTCTGATGGGGTTGACACTATAAATTATTTGTTGCTTGAATGAAAGAGAAGAAAAAACACACCAGCACTAGAGTTCAGTAAGGAATACAAGTCACATTAGTGGTGACTGCTTTCATGAATAAGTTTTCCACATGTAAAATTAAAAGCCTGTAAGTGCTTACTCCCATCCTTAGTTCACAATCCACCAGTGTACTTAACATGTGCCTAACTTTAAGTATGTGAATATTTATGTGTCTCCATAAGGTGAATTGACTCAGAGGGTTATGCTGCAACTTGGCAGGTTTATCATCATCCACCATTGACTGATGTGTTTGTGAACAGTTTGTACACATACTTAAAAACTCAATATGTCCTATTTTATGAAATTTTAAAATAAATAAAACTTCAGTTTGGGGGCAAGTATTCCAATATACCATGTCTTTTTATACACCGTCACAACTGAGAGGGAAGTTCATTTGTGAATCTGGTAAAGAGAATGTAAACAAACACATCTAAGTAAGATGCGTATTATCAAAGTATTAATAGGTTAGTGTAAGACTCCAGGATTGCCCCAGCTGTGTCATACACTGAAGACGCAAATGTTCGCCAAGTCAGTGTGAAGTAATGGAACCAGCTACAAGCCTGACTGAGAACTCTTTTTGTTCAGAATAGCAACATTTTAGGAGCTGTGTTCTGTTATTGTCCAATGTTTAAGTTCTCAGCCACTTTGACTTTATGAATTACACTTATGAGACAGCAAGGCCTATGTTCATGTCATTGTTATGCTCTGAATCACAAGACTCAGCTTTTCTACAGGAACGTTGTTTATTCTAGGAATATAAACACTTTTGCTTTGGGAGCTTCTTGTAGACTGATTTCAGTGCCTAGCTACAAAAAGCTGCCTCCTGCAGCAGCACAAATTCTGGACACACTAACCACTGCACTAACACACTCAGTGTGCCCCCATGCCATTCTTAAAGGGCCAGCTCCCTTTTCTCTTATAATAAAACATCTATCACACACACACACACACACACACACACACACTTTTATACTTATTAATTTGGAATATGACTTTCTAAATCATCATCTATTCCAGGGACCTCAGACTGCCAACAGTCCTAGACAACTGTAATATCAGAGGTAATTCAACCAATCACCACACTTACTCTATAGCTAATTTGCATGCAATAGTTTCACTGGCTGTATGAGACACAATGCACAGATTGTGGGTGACTTGGCTCAACTGCCACATGCATGGAATAGCACATAGCTTCAGCTATTAGTCATGTAGTAAAAAGCGGGGGTTCACACACAGAGCATCAT
Source organism: Podocnemis expansa (assembly GCA_007922195.1). Lineage (NCBI taxonomy): Eukaryota > Metazoa > Chordata > Testudines > Podocnemididae > Podocnemis > Podocnemis expansa. The sequence continues at coordinate 17,184,284 of ML681998.1, forward strand.
GTTCATTTTCCCCCATCCATAATGCAAGACCTAATTAAGGTACAGAAATGATCAATAAAATAAGCATACATAGTTAGGTTTAGCAGCAAGTCAAGTCATAGTTGCTCTACAAACCCATCAAAGTATTGAATGTCATGATCCCAACACCTAAAAATCTTTCAGCATTAATCTAGTATGAAAGAAAGATAGATCTGGATCACTGTTAAAGGTATTTTTATGGCATCCTTTTGTTCATGGACCTGAAAAGACTTTCAGGAGAGTATTCTCACCCCCTTTACAGATTGGAAAACTGAGGCAGAGAGAGATTAACTGACTTGCCCAAAGCCACAAAGACCAGGGAAAAAAAATAAATCAGGAATTGAGTTCAATTGTGAAGTCCTGTGCCACTGAAGTCAATGGGAGTTTCACCGTTTAGTTCAATGAAGCCAAGATTTCACTCTGGACCTGAATCCCAGCTCTGGGTTCAGTCCACTAAACTATTGTTGCCCAAAGGCAGGGAGGGGATGTATGTATCAGCAGGCCATATTGGATAAAAACACACAATACTCCAAGATACTTCAATCTTTTGTGCACCCAGAGAATCACACCTTCAATCTAAATCATATCTGGTGCCATTCCTGTTAAGACCTTTTCATGCTTATCAATTACAGAAAGTGAAAGAGTAGAATATAATAGAAGCAAATTAGTGACTTCATTTTATAAGGGGATGGAGAAGTAAAATCAAGTGTTCAGACATGAGTTTGAGATTATATGAATGGCTTTTATGTCAAACTATAACTATTTGCAGGGAAACCTGAATAAAGCCAGCCTACCTCAACATTTACCAAAACAGCCCGCAGAATAGCTACCAAGTTACTGTGTAAGTTAAATGCAATGCAAACTGTGCATATAGGCAAAATCCAACATGTTACCTGTAACCCAAATCCTACCTGTGATCCTCTGTCCCTGCCCCCGTGGTTGCTGGACTACATAGAGACTGATGAGCTTACAGCCTTCAAGCTAACAAAAAGGAATCTTTTAGCTCCAGTAACACACAGATTCATGCTTTTAGATCCAAAGATGAGAGCTTTGATCCCCACTGGCAATGTCCAGTCCTAAGGTTCATTATTTTACAAATACTACTCATGGCTTACCAGACAGAACTCCACTGCTGTGATCTTGAATTAAAAAGAAGCTAAAATATCCTATTAATTCTCTTGACAGTCCCATCTTGTATGAGACAACCTTAAAAAACAAACAATGAAAAAAGAGAGAGGTCACCTATGTATCCAAACATGAATTTACATGAGGTCTGGTCACCAGCCACTAATGCAGCTTACAATTGTTTTTAAAGCTGTTTCTTTAGCTCTCTAGGCAGAAGCAGCTGGTAAGACCTAAATTTCACCCCTGCACAGTTTTGCAATTGGCAACACATGAGAAGGAAAGACCTACTGAATTGAATCTCAGAAGCAGATTCTGTTTTTCTATGGAACTTTTAATCATTCTGGTGTTGTGAAGGGGCATTAAGGGGGAGCACAGCCCCCAGTCCCACAGGTAAAAAGTGTAGGAACAGCCCCATGCTAGCCCTCCCCTCAATATTAATGCAGGTGGTGTGTTTGGATGAACTGGGACAAGGAGAGGAATGGAGTGGGTAGGATGGAAGAGGACCTGAGAAGACTTCATTCTGCCTATTTTCTGCTTTGGGCATTGGAAAGCAAAGCTTAAGTTAAAGTAGCAAAACCCTACGTCCACCATTCCCGCATTCAGTGCATGCCAGACAACCTGGACTCACAAGGAAAACAGCAACAAAGGTGCCTCTTACTGATGAACAGCACATTTGATGAGGAAGTCACATACAGACAACCGTGGAGAGGCAAAGAAATGGAGAGGTTTTCCCCAGGAAAATGATTTCTCCATAGCTCAGTTGCTAGGCATGCGAGATGGCACAAGAATTACAGTGGGAGAAGCAGGTTTGCTCTGAATACAAGGTGGAAATACAAGTTTTCAGACTTCCTTTAGAAGGTACCAATTCTACAAACACTTCCAGTGTGCAGTGTGTGTATGTAGAAGGGGATCTCTCATACCTTTACCTCTCATACAGACAGTTAAGAAAGAGCTGGAGTAAAAAACTCACTTGCCCCTCATCCTCACTCAGGGCACTAGACACTTCTCCAAATATAATAGCCTATATAGGAAGAAATTTTCAGACACCAAGGCAATAACAAAACAAAACAAACCCTGAACCTCACTAACATTCACTCTACATGCCCTTGAGGCAAAGCCCCCATTACCTGCTACCTGAAATAATAAGGTAGTTCTATAGGATGTTACAAACTTGTGCAACATCTCACAGTGATGCAACTGAATGCCTTACTTCCATGAAACACACATCATGGAAATACCAAGTGTGAAAACATTCAACTGGCACTATGCTTAATTTGCTAATGCTTTGATCAAGGCATACCCCAATCTGTGTCATCCCACACTCTTGTGGATGGTACAGTAGTAACTGAGAAGCTACCACAGTGAAGGAGGTAAGCAACATATACACCAAGGTCTGCTCAAACGAGCCCCCAAAGCTGTCCCCATATTAAAGGGGATCAAAGAACAGGCAGCGTTTACAGTGCCAATGAATTATCAGAATCCTTGCTGTTTGCTTATAGTGCCATCATGTACATGGCACTTTACTGTGATGTGTACCCAAAATACTGTTTCACAGAGAAGGGTATTCAGCTGAAGAGGATTTGGGCCTCAGACAGGACACAGCAAGGTATCAGAATAAATGTGCCTGAGTGATTAGATAGCAAGATATGTTTATGGAGACATGGGATTTAAGATTCCAGTGACAAAAAAGGACACTACTGTAACACTGATATAAATCTGAAGGGCCTATACTTTTTGGATCAATTGATTTTTTTGTTCTGTAATTCCTTTCTTCAGCAACTACACAGAAAAGAGCTCCAAAGTTACATAGAGACTCAACAAACTTGAACATGATGCTGTTCAAAAGGGGCGGGTCTAAGGGGTGAAGGAAGGTGTGTGGAATTTGTTTCCCTTGCATGAGCCACAGCTGCTAGAAGAACGTTGTAGGGCCAGGCTGCACCTTTGGGCAAAACTAGCTGTTAATGCAAAGAAATCAAAGTGAGATCTTTACACAAGGCAAAGCAGCTGCTCAGCTTGGCTTCTGTTACCAAGAAGAGGGGGGAAAAAAATCATTACTGGCCAGCAATTCCAGTCCCCATATCTACAACAGACCTATAGTCATCTCTGAATTTAAAAAAAAAAATGTTACAACATGCAACATGGTTCAGACTCTCTATTTAAACACAGTTTGATTGCTAGCAGGTGCATGACCAAAGTAGTAACTATTTATTATTTTATTGTGACAAGATCTAGCCATTCCAGCCCCACAGTGCTAGACAATGAACAAACAAAAACAGTCCCAGACTGAAGAGTCTATTTTCTGATTACAGACAACAGATAGATAGAAGGCAGACAGGTAAAAAAGCAGGTAAGAAAAAGGGATATGAGAAAAAGAGTTGGCATTGGTTAGCAGGATACATAGATTGTGAAAGGCTTCTGTGAATGTAAGCCCCTTGGAGCAGGAACCATGTTTGCTCTGCATCTGTACAATGGGGTCTAGATCTGTAACTAGAGCTCTTAAGCGCTATGGCTATGTCCACACATACATTATTATTTCGAAATAAGTTATTTCAAAATGAGTTATTTCGAAATAAAGTCCTTATTTTGAAATAAGTTAATTCGAATTGAGAAAATGTTAATTCGAATTAAGGGAAAAGCTCAAAGCGAAATAGCATGTCTAAACACAGGACTTGCTATTTCGCTTTAGGAGAGGGACACCAAGGTGTGGCCACATGGCCCCCTCCCTGGGCCATGCCCCCACCCAACATAGGCTAAAAGGAAGGCACCTGGGGAAGGAGAAGGGCAAAAGAGTTATTTTGAAATAACAAGTCCAAACGGCATTATTTTGAAATAACCACTTCGAAATAACAGCCGTTTCGATTTAAAGGAGGTTTAAGCTATTTCGAAATGACAGCTCTTATTTTGAAATGATGCAGCCCATCAGTTCAAAATAAGAATACGTCGTGCGGACCTAATCTCTCTTATTTTGAAATACCCAGTGTTATTTTGAAATAAAAGAGACATGTGGACATACCCTATGGTGAAACTAACAGGGATCACAGCACACCAACAGTCTGAAACTATGTTTTTAAGCTAAACCTAGAACACTTTCTGGGGCCACACTGGCTGGCAAGACAGTTTTTAAACAGATCTGGCCTAAACTACATTAAAACAACCAAAAACCAAAAACCCAAACCCAGACAACACACCTATTTACCCAAGATGATTAGAAGTCTCCTGTACACAGGGCCAAAAAGGCTGCCTTTGGAAATGGAAAGAGCTGCAGGGATGCTGAGTGGCTGAAGTTAGGGATAGAGGAAAAAATGGTGATTAATATTAAAAACCTGAAGAAGCTTATCTACAGGATTAGTAATAAATGCCAAACTATGCTTTCTTCAAGAATTGAAGGCATTTTTGCCAAAGTCCTGCTAAAATGTGAAGGAAAGCCTCTTGACACTTCACATACTTTCCCTTAAACTGAGCAATTTCAGCAGTAACCCATTTAGAAACTCATTACCTATAGTAGTCTCTCAGCAGTGTCTGATGTCTGGATATCGAGCCTAACATTTCTTCCATCGGCCAGGTAAACATCCAAAGAGGCTCTCTGTGTCTGGATCTTAAATGTATCCTGTTAAGGTGAAATATGAATATCTTTTATTGCTGCGCTCCTTACTAGGGCCCAGCTGAAGATGCTGGTGCTTCGTTTCCATATTTTACGTTAAAGAATCAATTGAATTATGCAGAGAGATCTTAAACCATGACCAATACCTGGTCTACACTTTAAATTTAGCTTGACCCAGCTAGATCTCTCAGGCAAGTGAAAAGTTCACACCTTCAGCATCAACACAGGTAAACCAACCTAACCCCGAGCGTAGGTGTAGTTCAGTGAACAGACGAATCTTCTATCAATCTAACTACTGCTGTTCAGCAAGGTGGATGACTTTGGGACAGAAAAATCCCTCCTGCCTGTAGTGTTGATGTGACCCGAAGGTCTTTAGGAGGGAAATACTGGTTTGATTGAATTCCCACTATTGGATTTCGGCTTTATAATGCAAGACTGGCTCTGTGTGTTTAGAACAGTGGGTCTCAAACCACAGGCCACTTCTGGTCCAGTCAGCACGCAGCTGCTACCCACTTGACATCCTCAGGATCATACAGGCAGTATACACAGTGTAGATGAATCCCAAATAACACACAGAGAGCTGCATATGCAGCCCACAATGTAAAAAAGGTTGAGAACCACTGGTTTAGAATTACGCTTTCCCTGGGGAACTCCAGAAGGAAACTGAATTGTAACACTAAGCTTCTGAAGTGCCACTATTTCCAGGATTTCACCAAAAAGAGGAAGTCTTTTTTGGCTTCCTCTCAGGCTGCAGCGTTTTTCTGAAGTCTGGGGTCACCAGCTGATCATGAGTAAAGGCAGACTGGAAGTTTAGGTTATGAGAACACTACAGTTTAAGTCAACACAAGTTACATTGTTCAGAGGCATGAATAAGTCATCTCTGCACAACATGATTTATGTTGATTTAAAGGCTGGTATGGACAGCACTGTGTTGGCTGGAAAGCCTCTCCTGCTGACATAGCTACTACCATTTGCTGTTAACAGATTAATTAAATTGACAGAAGACCACTCTCCAATTTAAGATCCTTACTCCAGCGTGTAAAGCAACCTGCTATCCTACACGTTAGGCATAGCATACACCACATTCATCAGTATTATGTGCATGATATTAACATAATACAAATACATTTAAGTATTGTGAGATTATGCTAACCACACATATTACACCCTTCCCTCAGTTTTGTTCTCCTACGCTAAATATCCCATAAGATTTTGCAAAGCTGAAGTCAGCTTTGGCTCTAGCTGATATGAAATCTGTCAGAAGTCAAGATACATTTGTTCTATGTCCTAGTACAGGGACCTTCACGGGCAACTGGTTTGAAATGTAATATCAAAAAACAGAGATAAGAAAAGTACAGAACAAAACAGCAAATTTGAGAACTGTTACAAACTGGTGTGCTGGATTTTAGTGACGTAAAGACAGTTTTGTAACTTGTACAACCATACTATAATTAGCTTAAATGCACATTTCCAAAGCCACCTACTAGGTAAGGCAAGATAAGAATTGGGCTGTGAGATAAGAATTGCCTCTTGAAGCAGGGTACACATCTCCTTTTTGTATTGTATTATTTTGTCTTGAGACAGTAATTGCCTGAGTGATGATTCGGTCTTGAACATTTTTAATATAGAACCAATGTAGTCAAAAAACAACCAGCTATGTATTAGCAACACACCCACATTGTGGGATCCAGTTACAAAACAGCACTGCCTGATTTTATTCAAACACAGCTTGGTCCTATAGTGTAGGCAGGGGTGCCAAAAGTTTTCGTACATGGGGGCCACAGAGCCTGATTGGTGTGGGCCTATGTGCCGCAAAAATTCCTGCTCCCTAGCCACAGCAGCTGGGACTGGAGCCAGATCCCCACCACTGGATGGATCCAGTTCCCCCTGCCCTGCCACCAGCTTCCTGCACATCTCCAACCCCTTTCCAACCCCCCCCCCACGCTGTCAACTTTCCTCAGTCCCCAGTGCGTTCCCTTACACCCCCACACTGCATTGCCACTTCCCCCAAGTCCCCAAAGCCTCCCCTTACACCACCGCCCTGCATTGCCAGCTTTCGCTGCTCCCTGACCCCCATCCCTAAATCCCCCGAAACACCTTGACACTGGCTCCCCCAGGCCAACCCCACTACATCCAGGTCCCTGTTACCTAGCTGCTCTGGTGGCCACACCATTTGCTGGGATCCAGTCCTGAGCATGCTCTGAGCATGCTCAGGGTGGGAGATTTCAAAACTCCCAGCGTGGACTGGGGCTGCTCCCTGCCGCAGTGCTGGACTTTTTGTATTTCCAGCACTCTGATCTGGTTAAAATTTTGTATTCTTGGGCCACTGAAAAGTGCATTGTGGGACACGTGGCCTGTGGGCTGCACTTTGGGCATCCCTGGTGTAGGCAGAAATGAACCAAGCTCCCAAACAATGCTGAAGACCTGTTAAGGTCCAGAGAGTGATTAAAACTCTATTCAGTGTTATCTTCAATACAAATTAAACTGTTTGTAAGCACACTGAGGTGCCCACAAAGTTCATGTGATAAATAAATTTGTAAGGCTAAGTACCATAAGACTCCTTGTTTGTTTTGCTGAACTAGACTAATATGGCTACCACTCTGGTATCCCGGTGATGACAAGGGTTAGGAATTTAGGGAACCCTCACTGCACAAAAGGCAAGACTCACACCCTTACTCCAGCCCCTTTAGATCATGTCAATGAACAGGAGCAGTACAAAAGGGGCTCCTGAATCCATGGTTCTGGCTGAGGGAGAACTCTCCCAAAGCAATGAAGACACTACAGAAACTGTTAGGCTGCCTTCCAAGAACCCCCATCACAAGCCCTAGGATAGGTACTCAGAGGCATGCAAGGGATGGGGCCAGAGCATGCAGCTCTGAACAGCAACAGACCACCACTGATTTAGACAAAGCTGTCTAATTCACACTAGTGTTCACTTCAGCTCCCACAGTGGCCCAGGATCAGAGGGTGAACAGATGGCATAAAGTACCTTACCCCTGCTCCACCTAGGTGAAGGGTTTGGTGTCATGCCTCTTCCCAGCACAGCACACGCTCCCACCCTCAGGCACCTGGTCATGAGAGTGAGAGTGGGAAAGAGGAGAGGCATCCCCTCTTGGGTCAGATACTGCAGCTACCTCCTCTGCTCAAACTATGGCCCACCTTCTGGAATGTAAACAATGCCAACTGTCCCCTGCCCGACTGTTGATCTCCATCTCAAATGCCACAAGGGATAAAGCAGCTAATGCTCTCTAATAGCACAGACTGGTGGGAAGTATACTGAACTAAGTCAGGAGATTTGAGATTTGATAATAAATCTGGGAGCAGTTTACAGGTGACCTTTTATAGGTCAAATCACCCCTGCACCTCCGTTTCCCCAGCTGTAAAAGGGAGACAAATACCACCTTTTGTAGAGCTCTTTCAGGGAGCTTTTATTCTGTACATCCTAAAGAACTAGATAGTACTAAACTGAGTTACTGAATTTAAGTTTACCTGTGTTTGCTGTGGAAGTCATAGTTTCAGGTTTCTGCCAAGTACCAATTATAATATTAGCATTTATTGGAGGACAAAGCACAGCCAGTTATTTACCTTGCTTGAATTTTTATTAAGGACCAAATAAGGCACCAGTGGACAGGTTAAGCTGTGTATCTGCTGAAAGGCAACAGGTATGTATTAAGAAAGAAATTAAAAATAGAAAACCAACCCCAACTGGAATGACCACACTGAGTCACTTGAACTGCATAATACTCAGTTTCCTTGTTTGCTCCTTTAAGTCCACACCCCTGTCTCCACTAAACTGTAGGCAATTGTTTCATTTTACATTATTCCTTATCTCCAACATTTATCACAATAATTTTTTTACAATGTCATCTCAACAGAATGGCTGCTTTTTCCCCCTACCTCTCTCCCCAGAAAGTTCACCTGTATCTTAAAAGCTTTCAGGTGAAGTAACTCAGACTACCTTAGCCTAAAAAAGGCTCAAACCCCAAAACTCCATACATTAATTTAACATTTTACATATATGCCATATTATACATCTTCAGCTAACTGCAGTTCAGATAAAAAAACCTATTTATGTAAAAGCAAATGAAGGAAATAGCATTATAAAACATATTCCCCCTGGAGAGCAGTACAATACTAAGGGAATCTGGGATTAATTTGTTCCTGACATAGTGTGAATGGTTATCTTAGATGGAAACAGTCTACTCAGAGAATACATGCTATATTCAGCTTCATAAAACAGAACCAACCACCCACTTTTTTTCTTTGAAGTCCAGGGTTGGAACTAATGTGAGGTCAGGCCATTGCAGTGATGCAATCACCTTAGTAATTAGTCATCCAATTCTTATTTTAAGCTAATGTTTTAATTTTATTTGTGAAGACAAGCAAAACCCACTTACCCAAAGGCCAGAAACTTGCCCCAGACTTCAACTTTATATTTTTCTTTTTTTTAAAAAAAGCTTATTTGACAACACCATCCTTCAGTATTTATTCCACTACTCCTCTCTATATTCCTTAGGCCTTCTTGCTTCTGAAATACATTCATATGTTGATTCTCACAATCACATAAAACAGCTCATATTTAAAAAGGGACATTGCCCCATCCAGATCTTTCTCTGAATTGCTGCTACCATCAGTAGTAAAATGTCTTTTGGATTGCAATAATATCAGCTGCCCCCTCACCACAGCACATAACAGTTTATCAGTACAAGAACCCAGAACATAACTAAGATCTTGAATAGACTAGCCAGGAATTCTCCATCAAAATGCTTTTTTTGATGGAAAAAAGCAATCTCTGCACAGCTTCCCCTGGGAAAGCTGAGTTTACTGAATATTTCTGAATTTTCCATTGCTAAACAGAGGTGTCGCTGGCACCTGGCACATGGGGCCCGTGCTCCAAATCCCGGCACCAGTGCCCTGGGTCCTGGCCGGGCCCCTGGCTCTCCCAGTCTCCAGCCAGATCAGGCCGGAGATCCGGGGCCTGGCTGCCTGCGGCAGCAGCCACTACTACTTCCGGCCCCTTCCTAGGCTGGGTGGTCCTGCGGCCGCGGCTGCCACTCCCTACCCTGCCAGCCAGGGGCATGGCCTGTGGTCAGAGGGTGGGGCCTGAGCCGGTGCCCCGGGTCCTTCCCCACAGCAGCGATGCTCCTGTTGCTAAATCAAAACCAAAAAACATTTCACTTTGGGCAGGGTCAATATTAATATGCATCACCTGAGCTGATGCAATGCCTCATTAGGATTGTAGTTCTGGCGCCTCATACCCCCATTATCCTCTCTGACCCATGATGCACACAGCAGTCTCTCTTCTGGTTGAGCTGCTCCAGTGCATTATGGGCTGGGCTTCCTGTCTGGGACCCTCATATGGGAGAAGGGAGGCAAGAGGCACCCCAACTGCAGTCCCATGAAGCAGCAGATCTCAACCACTGTCAGGACATTAGTGTGTTGCTATACAGCAGTAGGTGTATCAAGGAGAGCCGGGGAGATGTCTGGATTTGGCCTCGGAGGCGTGCTCTGGTGTGTCCTGTAAGGTCACAAAATACCACCAAGCATGTTGCAAACTGCAAAAGGTTAAGAACCAGCTGCTCAAGGAACACACAATAAAGTCAAACCAGTCCAAAAGAATAGTAAATGTTTTGCCATTTCCAGATCACATATTTTCAGAATGTTGCATTAAAAAATTTAACTGTTAATCCTGATTCAGTATGAAAATCTTTGAAATATCAAAATTTACTGTATAATGGAACTTATGAGAATAGTAGAGCAGCTCAGATCAAAGTTTCATGGATTTTTAGGCTAGGAGAGACTGCTAGATTATCTAGTCTGACCTTCCATATAATCACAGGCAGTTAAATGTCACCCAAATACTCCTATATCGAGTCCAATTAATTTAGTTACATTTAAGCACCTCAGGCCTCAGAAGGCTTAATTATTATGTGCCACAGGCAGAGAAGAGAAAGAAAGATGCCACCTAGGACCCTGCTGTAGCAGGGAACTGATAAGGTGAGATACAGCGGGCAATCCACACTGCAAAGAAAGCAACCTGCTCCGCAAGATCCCTGATAATCTAACCTGGGGGCAAATTTTTTTTCAACTACAAATCCAGTAACCAATCTATCCCACACACTGGAATCAAGAGACATACCTGCCAAGCCTCTGAAAAACAAGATTCTCTGTATCACTTCAAAGCACTGGTCCTTCCTGTTCAGTGTCTCATCTCCAGATGTGGCCAGTCTCTGATGCTTCTGAGGAAGGCCAAAAAACAAAGGCTAGACTATATCTGGCCAGTTGTGCATTTGGGGGGTGGAGGGGAGATCCTTCCTGACCCATGAGGTGACCAACACATTTTGAAGCACAAGATTTGTTTATAGTCATTGTCTTAACACAGAACTGTATTATGAGCATGCTGAAGGTCACGCTTGCAGTCCTGTCCTCCCCATGGCCCACAAGGGAAAGGAAGAGAGATGAACCAGGGAGATTCCCAGGCTGGAAGGGAGAACTATGGATTCCAGACAATCTCTCCCCTTTTGTGGGCTTAGAATTCCCCCCAACAGTGGGATTAAATCACAAATTCTACAAAGATCTCATGGGAAAGATGGTGGTGAATTTGCCACCTGCCCTTGTAAACATTTCCAACATTCAATTATCTTCACTGTTTGGAACTAATGGCTTAATTCAGTGCTGACTTCAGGTTCAGCCACTGAGTTTGTCATGTCCATCAATACTACCGAAAACCACCTCTCACCATACTGCAAGATCTCTTTTCCGTATGTATGAACCTACACACAGTGATCAAGTCACTTGTCAGCCTTTTTCTTCAGCTGAGCTTTTTAAGCCTCACATTGAAAGGGTTCTTTTCCAGTCCCTGGATCACATTTGTGGACCTCCTTCAAACTTTTCAGTATTTTCACCTCCTTAAAATGTTATGATTACTGCTCCCCAACTACTGGATATTCTCCCTTTTATACATCCCCAGACCACACTAGCTCATTTTGCCACTGCGCTCTCATGTTGAGAAAATTATCTGCCACAATCCCTAAATCTTCTCTGAGTCACTGCTTTCCAAGACAGTCTCTCATCCAGAAGGCACACCATGCATTCATTGCTTCCAGGGGTATTACCCTGTGGTGGGCTGTATTAAAAATTATTTTGTTATATCATGACAGTGTAACCAGGTGAGTTCACTCTAACCACCACCTCTCCTCCTTTTTCCAATTTTTATACCCATCTTTGCATCGTTTGCAAACTTGACAACAAATTTTTCTCTCTCTGTTTAGCTCACTGATAAAAATATCAAAGTGAACATGGATCCCAATTCTTTTTGGTTTAGGAAAGTATGGTATTTTCAGACAAGGGTCAAATCTTCAAAAGGAGCCTCAGCCTGGCCTCTGTTAGCATCCATGAAGACGCCCAAACACTCAAGCCAACGCTAGTGCAAGCAGGTGACTGAATCTGCATGTGTTAATTTCACTGCTTGTTTGCAAAAATGATACAAGTGTTTGTGAAAGCAGAGAGTTTACATGCTCATTGACGCCATGTGCTGAGAACATGGCCAAATGCTGCCCTTGTCAGAACAGTCGATAAGATGCTTGATATTGTTTGGAGATGCTGCAGCCACATTACACCATTGTCTACCCTGTACTCCCAACAGGCTGAAGCTACAGATATTTTATGACACACACTCCTTGGCCTTGGATTTACTCTGAGACGGAAAACAATGTCTCATAAGATTCTTCCAAAAAAGCACAAGTCAGGAATGCTGATTTATCTGTTGTCAAACATTGCTTTGCTCTGTTGGTTCCATCAAGTACTCAAGGAACTTTTAACCTCTTCTTTGAGAGATGCTTTATTCCATTTACTTACACTAAAGAATGCTGTTTATCTGGTATAATACAAGAACGGACTATGCTCTTCATTCATGAAAGAGAACAGGCCAGCTGCACCAGATGAATTGGGGGAAGAGGGAAATTCACACACACCCTCACACACCTGTTTGCAGAGTAAGTCAGGAAAAGATACCACTACTGCTCTTCTCCGAAGATGTTGAGCAGGGATGAAGATTAGGGCTAGGTACTAATTTTTCAATGAATTAGTTTCATTAGAAAATACAGACTTTTAAAAACAAAAATAAAACACAAAATGGTGTTTAAAAGGTACATTTTGATGAAACTCTCCCTGGGAAAGTCTCTTTGGTGCAGGGTGGAAATTCTGAACAAAATGAATGCACTCATTCAAGAATAGCCAACAGGGTGCTGGTTAGGGTTCAAGTCCATGGACTACAAGCTTCAAACCAGGCAGAACTGGCACTTGAACGTGGGTCTTCAGTATCCCAAGTGAATGCCCTTAGGCACTGGGCCCTAAAGGCATTCAAATAGGAGAGCTACACTGAGAGTGCTATTCCACCCTGTATAAACAAGCATTAATTAGGCAAGAGAGTGAGTCTATAGCTCCATTCCCCTGATGTGCAGGAAACCCAGGGTCAATTCCTTAACTAAATCAAGCAGGAGAAAAATATTGGCTATTCTGGAGGGCGGTCTCAATCTCAGCTGAAGGAGCTGGTCTAATAGCTTTGTCTGTAGATTTATAGACTCAAACTGAGGTCAGAAGGGACCAATATGATCATTGAGTGTGACTTCCCACACAATGCAGGCCACAGAACTTCACCCACCGACTCCTGAAATAAACCTATGAATAAACCCAGGGGTTCTCAACCTTTTCTTCTTTCATGACACAGTTGGCAGTGAAGGACAAACAAGGCAACACAGCAGCACCCTCCTACCCTCACTAGTGTTTTCATCAGCAGCACAAAAACCAGGAGCTCCTCTACCAGAGAAAAAATGCTGCTACCAGTAGTTTCAGCGGCAGCTTTTTTCCCCCCGCTGTTGACCCTGGTCTCTGCTACCTCTCACTGCTGCAGGGGGTTTCCACAGCAGCAATGACTCCTCCTCCCACCAAAAGACGCCTGCTACTTCCCTTGACCCCAGCCACCACTTCCCTGGAACCCTACTCCAGTCCCCAATGATACTTCTTCTCACTCGACCTCCCCCACCACTGCTTCTTCGCCCTCTCTGTCCCCCCCATCACTTCCCCCAACCCCTGCAGACAAAGCTGTAATGCTCTTGAGAGCCCCCCACAGCCTCAGTAGTGCCCCCAGTCCTAGCACTATCACTACCACTTCCCCTTGCTCTGCATGAGGGCTGGGAGTAGTATAGCCACCAATTTTTGATGACACACCTTCTGGCTCATTGCAACAGAGCAATTGAGAACCATTGCTCTTACCTATGACTTCCATATACACCTGTATAAACAGTTATTTAATTGGTTTTCCTTCTCAACTTAGAACTACATTATTTTGAGGAAAGGACGCACGACAGCAGCCCTCGGTGATGGAAGGTCACGTTAGGGACTGCTTAGAGAAATTGGATGTGCACAAATCTATGGGGCTGGATGAACTGCATCTGAGGGTACTGAGGAAGTTGGCCAATGTGATTGCACGGCCGCTAACCATTATCTTTGAAAACTCATGGTGAATGGGGGAGGTTCCAGATGATTGGAAAAAGGCAAATATAGTGCCTGTCTTTAAGAAAGGGAAAGAGGAGGACCTGAGGAACTGCAGACCAAATTAGCCTCACCTCAATCCCTGGAAAAAAATCATGGAGCAGGTCCTCAAAGAATCCATTCTGAAACACTTGGAGGAAAATAGAATGATCAGGAACAGTCAGTGTGTATTCACCAACCTGATTGCCTTCTATGATGAGAAGACAGGATATGTGGATGTGGGACTAGCTGTCAATGTGATACGCCTCAACTTCAGCAAAGCTTTTGATACGGTTTCCCGGAGCATTCTTGTCAGCAAGTCAGGGGTGTCGCTGGGGTGGGGAAAGACCCGGGGCACGGGCCTGGCCCCGCCCCCGGAGGGCAGGCCCCACCCCCAGCCAAAAGGCCACACCCCCGGCCCGGGATGGGGCCAGGGGGAGGCCGCGGCGCCACCGCCGCCAGCTGGGCCGTGCTGCTGTGCAGCGCGGCTCAGCCTAGCCTGGCCCAGCCCGGCCTCCAGCGGCCGCTTACGACCACACCGGGCCAGGCTAGGCTGAGCCGCGCCGCACGACAGCGAGGGCTAGCTGGCGGCAGCGGCGTGGCCACCCCCTGGCCCTATCCCAGGCCAGGGGGCAGGGCCTGCCGGGCGGCCAGAGAGGCCCCGGATCCCTGGCCGGAGACGCGGTCGCCGTGGCCGCGGACCGCCAGCGATCGGGCCCCGGATCCCCGGCCCGATTGGGCCGGAGACCTGGGGCACCAGCGTTGGGACCCGGAGCACGTGCCCCGTGTGCCCAGCGCTAGCGACGCCACTGCAGCAAGTTAACAAAGGATGGTTTGGATGAATGGACCGTAAGGTGGAAAGAAAGCTGGCTAGCTCATCAGGCTCAGCAGGCAGTGATCAATAGGTCAATGTCTAGATGGCAACCAGTAATTAGTGCAGTGCCCCAAGGGTCCTGGGGCCAGTCTGTTCAACATCTTCATTAATACTCTGGGTGATGGGGTAGATTGCGCGCTCAGTAAATTCATGGATGACACCAAGCTGGTAGGCAGGGGCGTCGCTGGGGTGGGGAGAGACCCGGGGCACAGGCCCAGCCCCTGCCCCCAGAGGGCAGGCCCCACCCAGAAGGCCACGCCCCCTGGCCCGGGATACAGCCAGGGGGAAGCCACGCTGCCGCCGGCAGCTAGGCTGCGGTGCGGCGCGGCACAGCGAAGCATGGCCTGGCCTGGCCCGAAGCGGCTGCTGGAGGCCAGGCCCGCGGCCGCAGCCCTGGATCCCCGGCCAGGGACGGGGCCACCGTGGTCGCGGCCGCAGCCAGGCCCCGGATCCCCAGCAGGGGACGGGGCCGCTGCGGTAGCCAGCCGGGCTCCAGATCCCCGGCCAGGGACAGGGCTGCTGCGGCTGCATGCGGCCAGCCGGGCCCTGGATCCCCAGCTTGGCCTCCGGTGGCCGCGGTGACCCCATCCCTGGCCGGGGATCTGGGACCCGGCCAGCTGCCCGCAGCTGCAGCGGCCCCGTCGCCCGCTGGGGATCCGGGACCTGGCCGCCGATGGCTGTGGCCACGTCCCCGGCCTGGGATCCAGGTCCTGGCTGTGGCCACGGGACCAGCCTCCAGTGGCCACTTCTGGCCAGGCCAGGCCGTGCCGTGTCGCGGCCTCGCTGCCAGCAGCGGCGCAGCCACCCCCTGGCCCTATCACTGGCCAGGAGCCGGGGCCTGCCAGGTGACCAACTAGGCCTTGGATCCCTGGCTAGAGACACGGCCACCGCAGCCACAGACCACCACGGATTGGGCTCCGGATCTCCGGCCCAATCAGGCCGGAGATCCATGGCACCAGCGTTGGGACCCGGGGCACGTGCCCTGGGTGCCCAACGCTAGCAACGCCACTGCTGGTAAGGGTGAATGGTAAACATGCTGGAGGGCAGTGATAGGATTTAGGGAGACCTAGACAATTTGGAGCATTGGCCCAAATGAAATCTTAGAGGTTCAATAAGAATAAGTGCAAAGTCCTGCACTTCGGACAGAAAAATTCCACGTACTGCTACAGGCTGGGGACTGATTGGCTAAGAAGCAGCACTGTAGAGAGGGACCTGGGGGTTATGGTGGATAGGAAGCTGGATATGAGTCAACAGTGTACTCTGGTTGCCAAAAAGGCCAATGGCATATTGGGCTGCATCAGTGAGGAGTGTTGCCAGCAGATCGAGGGATGTGATTATTCCCCTCTATTTGGCACTGGTGAGGCCACATCTGGAATACTGTGTCCAGTTGTGGGCTCCACACTACAGAAGGGAGGTTGACAAATTAGAAAGAGTCCAGTGGAGGGCAACAAAAGTGATTGGGGGTTGGGGCACATGATTTATGAGGAGAGACTGAAGGAACTAGGCTTATTTTCTGCAAAAGAGAAGACTGAGGTGTAGTGATATTCTTGTAGAAGGCTGTGAATTTAGAGACACTCCCTAGCATGGGCCAGTGTTGTGTAAATTGGGAGACGTGCCCCAGAGAAGATCTAACATGGCTGCTTCCAGGTACGCACCTGGATACCTGTCTGTATGATTAAAGTTCTATTCCTTACTCATTCAGTAGTATCGTCTTTAATGAACCCTCAAGATCATTACATGAGGGAGAATTTAATAGCAGCCTTCAACCAAAGAGGAGGGAGCTAGGCTGTTTTCAGTAGTAACAGAGGACAGAACAAAGAGCAATGGCTTCAAGTTGTAGCTAGGGAGGAAGGCTGAGGTTGGATATTAGGAGAAACTTTCTCACTAGGAGAGTTGTGACGCATCGGAATGGGTTACCTAGGGAGGTGGTGGAATCTCCATCTTTGGAAACATTTAAATTCGAGTTAGACATAATCCTGGCTGGGATGATTTAGTGGGAGTGGTCCTGCTTTTAGCAGGGGGATGGACTAGATAACCTCATGAGGTTCCTTCCATCACTATGATTTAACTATGGAACATGCTTTTCTTTCAAATGGTCTCTCCTCTCATAAATGCTGTATGTTTTATGCTATAAACTGGGTTTAAATAGGATTAAAGAATCACATACCTCACACATATCATAGGGTATGTCCACACTACAGGCTTAAGTCAACTTAAGCAACTCCGCAGCTACATTTGGAGTTTTTTAAGTCGACTTAAGTGCTTGCCTAAGTCAACTTAATAACTCCTGCCCTTAAAGTAGACTTCATTAAGTTGACTCAACACGTAGCTAGGGTCATCTACACTGTAAGCTTTGTTAAGTCAGCTTAGTGAAGTCAACTTAACAGAGCCCTCCAGTGTAGACGTACCCTTTAAGTAGCCTTTCTTAAGCTGACTTGACTGTTAAGCCAACTTAACAGAGCCCTCCAGTGTAGACGTAGCCGGTGAGGGGAAATCTAAGGAACATCTCAGATGTCTGTATACAAATTCAAGCAGTATGAGGAACAAAAAAGAAGAGCTAGAAATACTAGTGAATAATGATCTAAGTGGCATCACATAAACATGGGATAATTCATGACCAACAATAATATAGGGGTTCACCTTGTGTAGGAACAGTAATTCAGGGAAAAAAGGACGGAAGTGTTGTCTTGTACACCAGTGCTGTATATACTAGCACTGAGATTTGGGAAGAATACCTGCTGAAAGTCTGAGGGTAAGGATAAAAGGGGTAAAAACAAAGGTGATGTCATGGTAGGGCTCTAATACAGATAATCTAACCAGGAGAAAGAGATTGAGACTTCTTTAAAAACAACTATCAAAGTCACCCAAAGCATAGGACTTGTGGTTATGAGAAACCTCAATTACCCAGACATCAGTCAGGAAAACAAAGCGGGGTGCAGCTTACCCAACAAGATTTTGGAATGCATTGCAGTCAATCTTTTCTAACAAAAGGTGGAGAAAGCGACAAGGGGAGAAGTTGTTCTTGATTTGACTCTGACCAACACACACAGTAACACTGCCTACCTGAATGACACTGACCTCAAGGTACATAGACCATGGCTCAACAGAGGTCAAGTGTAGACTCCGGTTACCTGTGTTTACCCTAATGTTTCTCCAGCAGCAGTCTCACAATGCCTGATACTGGAGCTCTCTGATCACAATCAGATATGAACTCCACTGTCCAGGGGTCACAGAGACTGGAAACCACGCCAGCCTCCTACAACCTTGGGAATTTCTAAAAAGCTTTTCCTGATAGTTCAGCTGAGAGAGCACACCTAGCAGCACTCAATTGTTGTGTACAACAAACCAGCCAATTATTCTGGCCACATAAAACATCTTTACAAGACATTGATTGTGCTATTAAGTATTTGGAGCATTTCCACCAAAACCAGCTTAAGCAGGATTCTTTAAAAACTAAGTCCATGTCTATTAAGCTTTTAGTTAAACAAATAAAAGTCACTTATTGTCATTCACACAGCTCTCTGGTCTGTCCCAGAATCCAGCACTTCTTAATAATGAAAGGATATACCCAGCAGGGTATTATGAAGAAATCACTTTGTGTAAGTCTAACAGTTATAAGATAAAGTTGTAAACAAAAAATGTTGTAGAACTACTACCTTTGCCAGGCAGGAAATTTAAAGACCACAGCACAAGAAAAAAACCATCACTCTGAAGTGGGACAAAGTTCTCTTGATTTTGTGTTGTGAGGATATATTCCCCTTGTATAAAACTTATAGGATTTGTAACAGTCCACCATGAAATGTAGGAAGCAACTGACTATGTGGTGTTCAGTGTCTCTCACTAGATACCTTAATAAATATAGGTCTGTACAATCATGATTGGAAACATTTCTCCCAGACCAAAGAAGAAATTCACAGACACCATGCAGAGAGCCAGTTTCAACACTTGTAATCCATGAGTAGGAACATGTCATTTCAAATCTGGTCCCCCATTTTCCCAGTTAAGTCAATGTAGTGGGGAAATTCCCCCCTACCAGAGCTCTGATAAAATACCAGCTGAGGGGTGATGACAAGATAAAGAAACTCATGAGGGATCTACTCTCATTAGCAGTCTTCATGGGTCTGATCCAGACCTCCTGGAATCAATAGGAGTCACTCTGTTGGTTTTAAAGGGCCTCAGATCAGAGTTTAAATCTTGCTATGTCCCTCCCTAAATAATCTCTAATTCGCAAGCACAGACTACTGCTTTGCTCATTGACTCAAGAGCCTTTCCTGGTCTGAATTAACAATAAACCACATTTTTACTGTGCAAGAATCCATCTGTGCTTTATAGAGTTTGTGTGGAATGCTTCTTAACTGAGTTGCCTACAGTTTTTGCTAGCACTAACATTCACAGCAAATATGAAACAAGAGCAATACAGTTACAAAGTTAAACATTACTCATTACATTATGAAATTATTTCAAGCATAACTTCCACTCAGGAATTTTAAGAACTATTAGGATTACTGTCACACAATGTGTGTTTTCCATAAGCAAAAGACAAACAGTCCCATCTGAAAGAACTGTTCACTATAGTAAATAGGGCCACATTCAACACAAAATTAACACTATATGCTCATTGCGAAGTATTGCACATCCACAAAAACTGCTTGGGGAGAAAAGACAGTTCATTTGGGAGTCATAAATTTCCTGATTGTGCACTGTTGCAATGCAGTGCAGATTTGAGTGCTTATTCTACTTGATAATGCCATGCCTCCCTGCCCTACCACACATGATCGAGAAAATAAAAATGGATTTTTAAAGCAGCTTGGTTTGCAACACTCCATGTACATGCAAAACTGCGCATGTCACCACTGTTACAAGATAAGAGAGGCTGACATTTTCACAGCAGTCATCAATACACTTATCGCCCCAAAGTACTGACACAACAAAAAGTATCTACGCTTGCAAATCCCAAGAATGTTTATAATCCTTTCATTGAGCTCCAAACAAAAGATTTTTCTGGGGGTTATTTAAGGGCAAAGGATACATCAGATACCCCAACAGGACATAAATAAAACAAAGCAAACAATTCTTTTTATGGCGAGGTTGTATGAAGAGGAACAATTTAGCATGTGGACAAGAGGAGAACACCTAGCTTTCACATACTGGTTTTCATCAGTAGATCACAAAATGCTTTACAATGGAGGTTAATATTACAAGCATATGAAGCATCACACAAAGGGCAGATGAAGCCTTTGTGCAGACAAGCCGAAGCACAATTTCAATTGTTCCAAGCAGATAATTGTGTTGCTGAAACATTCAGAACTTACCTGCTGTAATTTTCTAAAAAAACTGATGAAGACATCACTGTTTGTAATATTTGGATCTATGGTGACTGAAAAACAAGGGCAAATCAAAGTTAGTTTAAGAGGCAGAGAAAAAATGTCTGAACACAGATATTTGCAATACCCCTCTAAGTTTTAAATATCAAAAGACTGCTAGTAAACCTTCCAATGAGTATTTTACCATCCTTTGATTTAAACAAAGTTTGCTTTTTATTGGATGGTGCTCAAATCACTAGCTGGTCTCATATACCAGAAGGCATGTACTACAATAGGTACACATCTCCATAGTGTAATCCTGGCTCCAGTGAAGTCAATGGAAATTTTACCAGGAACTTCAATGGGCAGGGCCGGATTAAGGCTCCCGGGAGCCCAGGGCTGTGCACTTTTCTGGCCCCCCACCCTCCCATCGTGATGGTGCTGAGCCTGGGGAAGGGGCAGTGCTCAGCACTGGGATGCAATATACTCGCCAGCTGCATGGAGCAGGCTAGCACTCGGCATTGGGACCGGGACAGTGCTGTGGGGTTTGGTCTGCAGATCAGCCAACTATGGGGTATGGCAGGCCAGCACTCAGCGCTGGTGGTGAGTACAGCATCCGCAGACAAGCTAGACACCAGGGGCGTGCTGAGCCAGTGACGTGATGTGGCACTGGCTGGCAGAACTTGGGCTAGTCCCTAGAGGTGTGCCATGGAGTTCTCTTAACCCAGGACCCAGGACTGTAGCCCCTAAATCCCCTTTGTTAATCCAGTCCTGTCAACAGGGCTAGGATTTCACCCCAAGATTTAATAAGAGCCTAACAGCAGGCTCTTGAAGAAATGACAATATTTTCTGAAGTATCAGGCACCCAGCAACTTTCACTGACATCATCAGAAGCTGCCGGGTGATTCAACAGTTCTGGAAGTGAGGTTATTTACTTAAAAGATTAGCCTGATGGTTTTTTTAAAGCCTTGGCCACAATGCATATATTACATAAGAGGCCTGCTACGTCTTGTAGTTCAAATCATTATGTTTTAGTTTATTGGCTTATGTGAAGTTCGTACACAATGTATTATACTTGCAAAGTCCATATCTAACACTGTGCACTTCATGATATTGCTTTCCTATAAACTTCAAGTGTCTTGTAACAATTCTCACAAGTCTCTAGTTGGAAGCCTGAGAAAAACAAATTTACTTTGTTCTAGGAAAAACTGAGGCCAGTTTAAAGGCAGGAAGATGAGGGGTGTAGCATTTGAAAAGGACTCACCCAAAGACCTCTCACTCTGAAGTCAATGGAAGTATTTGGCATGCCAGGACTGCAGGATCAGATCTCATTTAGGTTAGTCCCAACATTCAAGGCGTCCTCCACTCCCAGCCACACCAATATCCTCAAATCATGACATGCAGAATTCATAACGATCCAACTGTTTAAGCCACATGAGTTTGAAACCCAACTACATAGTTAAAGCAGAGACACCATACCACTCTGTAGATATTGCTCAAGTTGAGACCTCCGCTCATCAGCCATGGACTTGGTCATTGCCAGGTAGAACTTGGGAGGAAAAGTAGGTATGGTACTCCCAAAGATCTGTCTTAGCTGTAATGGCAGTTAAATAATGCTTAAGTGAAGATCTGCTCCTGCCTTCTGTGGACCTCCCCGTATCACCATAGTCCCCAGATCTGTTGTGATCTGCTTTGGAGAGCGAGTATATCCACTCACCTTAACCCCAAGGCTACTGACAGCTCTTTCAACCTGTAACTGTACTCAAGACATGCCGCCCCTTTAATGTCAAACTACACAGTAAGACTTTCATTGGAGCCACTCAGAGGCATCATTGTCCCAATTCAAATCATGCTGCTTTTTGTTTTTAGTTTTACACAATCTGATAGCAGTTTGGATGCAGTTTCCAAGTTCCAACTCAGAAGAATTACAGCATGTCTACTTCATTAAGTCTTAAGCATTACTCCATAGCAGTGTTTCTCAACTGGTGTTCCTCAGACACGGTGAAGGTGTTTTGTGATCCACCTCAAACCCTCCCTACAGGACTAAGTGGGGAGGAGAGAAGGAGCAATTTAATGCCCCAGCCACAGCAAAGCTTCCAGGTACAAGGCGGCAGACACTGACACACAGCTGGAAGCTTTGTTGCAACTGAAGCATTTTAAAATTTCCCACCATCGTTACCAACTTTTTCGAGAATGTTTTCATCAGGTGTTTCTCAACCCACTAAAGGTTGAGAAACACTGCGCTACAGTATAGACAAATGCCATGGGTTACAAATGTCTTTGTCAATGGCAATTACCTTCCAAAGTATCTATACCAAGAATTATTTGTAATACTGCATGATCATATAAAGCCCCTCTTTTGGGAACCACTGACCTCTGTGCTTGATTTTCACTCACAAAAGCAAAGAAAAGGAGCTTAGCCATGTCATAGTCCTCTTTATTTCTTTAACATACTACTGACTCTGTAAATAGTTGAGAAGTATCTGGAGACATTTTATACTTCCAATTGGCTTTTGACATATTTTACTGTCAGCTCTGGTCAAATGGGGAACAGTATGTTTTACAGAGAACATGTTTCTTCTTTAGCATTTTCTACTCATTCTGTGACTAAGCTCAGCAGAAAATTGATCCCTGTTCTGATACAATAGCATAGAACACTAGATTGGCTTCGGTTTGTTTTTAAAACAACATTGTACAGGCAGTGTTACTTCATGATTCTGTTTCTATGTTTGCCACCCAACACAATACCAATTTCCCTGAAGTTTAGATTGGAAGCAACAGAAGACATAATCATGAAGAATGTGATGAAAGAAAGAAATATGATCCTTTATGACCCAATCTACACTAGAAATTTTTGTTGACCAAAGTCAGCTTTGTTCACCAAAACAGTGGTGGCATACAGGGCTGTCTTAAGGGGTGAATCAGTGCATCACCAGCTCGGAGCGCTGAAGCTTAGGGGCATCAGCCCCATCCTGCTGCCAGATGACTGCCAGCCTGGCCTATCCTGCCCCTGCAAGCGCACTCCAGGTGCAGAATAGGCACTTAGGGACGCCAGCCCAGTCCCACCACCACATGAACACCAGCCCAACCTTGCCCCTGCAAATGTGCTCCAGGCTCGGGGCACCGCAACCCCTTGAGTCAGCCCTGGTGGCACACACCCAGCAATCTCTCCCACACATACACGCCCTGCCAACTCACATCCCCTGATTTTGCAATGAAATAAAACAACCTTGGTTAAAGGCATAATAGGCTTTTTGCACCAAACTCATAGCAACAACCATCAGTACAGACACTGCACTTGGTTATGCCACAGTAAATGACCTCCAAGAAGTGTCCCACAAGGACCATCCTGACCACTCTGGCCATCAGTTAGAACTCTGCTGCCCTGAAATCATCCATCCCTTTTAAAGTCCTGGGAATTTTTAAAATTCAACTTCCTGCTTAGTCAGCAGGGAGAGCTCACATCTCATGTTCCCAGTTGACAATGGTGGCTCCATACACCAAACGCTCTCCTGCTTGGAGCAAACTGCAGCTTCTGGATCTGATCAGCATTTGGGGAGAAGAGGCTGTGTAGTCTGCTCCAGAACGTCGATATGTATGGTCACATTTCTTGTTTAAAGATGGAGAAGGGCTATGAACAGGACATGCTGCGGTGCCATGCAAAATATCAAGGAGCCGTGTTGGGGTACCAAAAGGCTAGGGAGTGAAACCGTCGCTCTGGTGCGCAACAAAACACCATTTGATTCTATAAGGAGCTGGAAGCCATCCTCAGCAGCAAGCCCACCCTGATCCCAAGACACCTGCAGATACCTCCATGGGTCCAGGTCTGACAGCCACTGTACTCAACTCCAACAAAAAAGTCATGGTAAAGGAGATTGAGCTGAATAATAATGAGGAGCAAGGGACCAGGTCACTGAGTGTCCTGAAGAACTAGGTAGCCAATCCCAGCCATCCAGCTTTGGTATGAGGAATGCAGGAAAGAGGAACCTGAGTAAGTGATTTTTTTGAGCCAATGCTGCTCAGTTACATGACATACAAGTGCCTTCTGCTTTGTTGCATTCAGGGCCATCCTTGGGCTGGGCGAGAGGAGTGATGGCACCTGGCCCCATGGTTCTGTGGGCCCTGCACTGTCCTGTTGTGAGCAGGGCAGCACCCACCACCCTGGCTGCACTGTCCCCTGCCGTGCTATGGCAGCAGGGTGAGGACAGGAGCACAGAACCCAGCCTCTGCTCTGGGTCAGCCCTCCCTGCTCCCAGGGCAGAGCAGCCTACCCAGAGGCAGGAAGGAGCAGTGGAGCACCGCAACCCCTAGGCTGCTTATACAGCTGGTTAGAGGAACAGAAATGCACGAGGGTACATGGGTTTGCAGATGCTTCTCATTCCCCTGTTCAGCTAACCAGTATGGCAAAAACTATGTTAATGCACACCACGATTTCATGGGAATCCTACAGAGAGATGTTTCGAAAACTTCCCTGAAGGTAAAACAAACAAGGAGTCTTGAGGTACCTGCCAACCCTCTGCTAGAAATTCCTGAGCAGAGCTGCTTTGTTTCTTCCCCTATTAAAGGACATGCTTTCCCACGCCCATCAGCTATCAGCTGTGCATGGACCAAAGTGGCACACAAGCAAGCAGCATAGGGACCTAATTTGAAGCTGTTTACATAGAGGAAATGCCCCCTTGCATCCCAACTTATTTGCAGGAGTGAGATATCAACAGGTATGACCCCCGTCTATGGAAAATGGTGGTATAATTTGAAGTTTTGTCCCTATCTATCTGCATCAATACCTCAATCAACCACCCAGCACCTTCTTCCCAGCTTGAATTCCCCCCCCCACACACACACACCTGCACCTCCCAGGTGTAACTCATCATGTCCTGGCTGATCATCAAGCTGTGCACCTGCCAAAGGACAGAAAGGAGGTGCATTTTACAGCAATGCATCAATGCTGTTATTGCACTCACAATAATGCTTGTATTCCTTGTGCTCCTACAGATGTGCCCTTGAGAAGAAACCCTGCCTGTCTGCTGAGCACCTGCGGCTTATAAAGAAAGAACCACAGAGAAGCAAAGAGGAGACATTCCAAGAACAACTCCAGTCCTCTAAGTCGGGGGGGGGGGGGTGAAAGAAGGGCATGAAGATACAGCATTAAAATCAGAAAATTGATGGTCACAAAGAGGTAGGAAAACCAGCAGCAAATGACAGCAGATCACAAGTGCACCATAAAAGACAGGGAGGGGCAAATGGAGCTGCAGACTGAACTCATAAAGCTTCAGATTGAATTCATGCCCTCCTCAAGCTCCACCCAGATGTTCCCACCAAACTCGTGGCCTGTCCCAGTACCCCGTTCACTCCATCTGTTCCCAAACAATAGCTGGACTTACATGAAGTGATCATAGCTCACACTGCCTCACTGCCTTCTCACCTGCTGTGAATAACTTATTTAATAATAACATACTCTGTGAAGAATAAATAACCTTTATGTCACTTGCACAAGGTGGTTTCATCTCACATTGACTGTTATGCACTGTGTATCATAGCCTGGCATAGTGTTATTTAGAAAGACTTCAGTAGTGCTTGCTTTCAAAGTAGTTCTTCAAGGCCTTACTGTTTCACTGGGCCTCCCACTTGTCTCTCTAATAGCCCTGACATCTGGTTATTCATGTTCAGCTGAAAGGTGATCTGTCTTTGTGTTCCACTCCAAGAGAAAACTTTTTACCGTTAGCTTCACAAATATCATGGAGCATCCAGCAGGCAGCCATGTTCATGGGAATATTTTCCTTGTTTAGGTCTAACCTGCCATAAAAGTTTTACCAGTAAGCTTTTAATCTGCCAAATGCACATTCAGTGGTCATTTGACACCTGTTCAACTTATTCTAGAAGCGCTCCTTGCTGCTTTCTAGGTTGCCCATACAAGGTTTCTTGAGCCACAGCAATAAGGGGTAGACTAGGTCTCCCAGAATCATTATGGACATTTCAAAATCTCCCACTGGAATCTTTTGTTCTGGAAAGAAAGTCCCTGCTTGCAGCTTTCTAAACAGGCCGTTCTTTCTGTAGATGTGAGACCATGCACCAATTCTGACCAACCCAGATAACATCAATTAAAAGTCCATGGTGATCCACTAACACCTACAGAACCATAGTGAAATATCACTTTCTATTAACGTACTCTGTCACAGGATGGTCCAGGCCAAAATTAGGGTACAGATGCCATCTATCAGCCTACCACAGTTACAGAATTCCACTATCACAAAGCCATCCACAATTTCACTCTTGCATACTTGTGACAGCACAGCGCCAACCATGGACTTCCTGTCTCCAAAATGTTTAGCAGTTGACTCTGAATTGATTAGCAACTGACTGGTAGCAATTTGGAATTACCAGTTCCCACAAAACAATCTCCATGCGCTTCTCCACTGAGAGGGCAGCTCCCATTTTGGTGTCCTTGTGTCACAGAGCTGGGGTGGGCTCCTCACACAATTCCAGGAAGGTGGATCTCTGCATCCTAAAGTTCTGTAGTCACTGCTCATCAACCATGCATGCATCCCAATGTGATCCCACCACTTAGTGCTTGTTTTCCAAACTAGTATTGCTGGGCCACCATGGCAAACTGTTCCATAAATGCCAGAAGTGATCTGCTATTGTTAGTCTCCATGGCACACAACAGGGCAGGCACCACGGATTCCTGTTCTGATTTGGAGCACCTGATACGCTGCATGAAACTGCAGTGTCTTAAGAACATAAGCAAAGCAGTAGAGAGCAGTGCAGGATACATCCTCCCAGATACAGATGGTCGGCTCTTCGGAAACTGGGACTGTTGACAAATGCCATGAAACAGAGTTGGAAACCCATGGAATGATGGGATGGAAATGACTGCACCACAGGACATTGAGCCCAAACCCATGACACAGTGTGATCCTCTCTGCCCCAGTTCCTCAAATCACATGAATGCAAGATGCCCAGCTTTCACTTAGAAATAAAAGTTTGTAATTTTCTTGCTTGTGCAGGAAAACATGAAAACATGACCTGAATGCACCTTAAGGTCTCAGAGACCCAGAGGAAAAGTTATTTTTAAAACATGGTTTTTCAACCAGCCAATCTATTGATTTTGGGAGGCCTGACTCAGGATTTTTGAGCCCATATTGTTGGCAATACTGAAATTTAGGAAATCTGAAACTAAGGCTTCCATTCTCTCCTGCTCTTTCTATGTGATCATATGTTCCACAAAACTGGAAGTGCTCCTGCTTTCAGGACCTCACCTCTTCAGTTAGAAACACAGATACTCCCTCTTTGTCACTCTTTGACCCAGCCTTTCTGAACCCTTAAGGGGCAACCAGACAACAGGCTGACCAAGATAACAGTGAGCCAGCTGAAAGCTTGTGCACTTGGCAGACCCTCCTTGCTTATGACAAAGACTATTATAATAAAGTAAATAATAATTTAAATGGGATTTTTTAAAATTACCTTACACTACATGTGCACGTTGATACCATTGGCTGGTTTTCTCACCCCTACAGTTCAAAGACATACCGGACTTTAACATGAAAAGAGCATGTGAGGCGAACATTTTTGCTTTAAATCAATTTTAATGACAGTCTCATTGTTACCATTGGCACGTGCTACAAGGAGTTTAACAGGATTGATAAAGCATTTATAAAGGTGTTTAAACTTCCACTCTGACTCAAAGGACTGCTTAAAAACTAGAGTTTGTTGCAAATATTTTGGGAGGCCATGGGGGAATGCAAACCAAAACCCTTTTGTTTCCTAAAGGATATTTTCGTCAGAAAAACTTTGTCTGAAAAACTTCAGACAACTCAAGTCAAATCTCTTTTACTTAGTGGAAACACAGACTGGTTTCTACAGACACACCCATTTGGCTACTATTGAGAAATGACACTTCATAGATGAAGATTTATTATACATTTAATGGCACTCTCTGGAAGCAAACAAGAGGGAGGCATTTTCAGGAAGGAAAAGGCATAACCCTGACAGCCTGGACAAAAAACAAACGAACCCTCAGTAAAAGAGTTTTTAGATACATAAGGATTTGTGGGAGATTTGTTTGTGGCACACATAATAGCTGCTTCATTACCTCTACACTGGCAACATAGGCCAGTTTCCAATTTGTTGATTATTTACCTATTAGCAGGCACCTGTAAATTGCCTTAAGACACGCAAAGTACAAAAGGAGCTGTATAAAACCAAACCATGTTTCCCACGTAGTTGAATAAATATAGTAAGAACAGCAGTTTTCATATAATGCTTTTCATCTTAAAAGTTCTTTGCATGCTTTGAATTCTCCCACCTCCAAAACCTCAGACATAAGGAAGCATTCTGTTTTACAGACAAGGAAACTGAGGCAAAGACCTAATGTGATTTGCCAGAGTTCACAGATGCAGCCAGACTCATAATCAGAACCTCCAGCCTCCTCACCCTGCATGTGGACCTGCTTAGCATCCAAGCAGAACTACTCATTATTAGTTGTTTATGAGAATGGAGAGCCTGGACTACTGAAAAATCCCAAGTCAAACAAGAGCAATTATCCACTTTGTTGCTCACCATTTGGTAAATTTTTATTTTTCATAAGTTAGGCTATGTTTGTCTGAAGGATTTGGGGAGTATGTTGAGCGGGGATGTTTCTTTCAACCTGATTACCCCACTTTTATGAAGTCCAGAAACTTTCCGCAACAGTTTACACCAAGGGGGGGAATGGAGGGGGGAGTTAATTGTAACAGAGAGAGCTATCAGTCTTCAAGTATCAAGTTCAGTCCAACATGACTGGAAACTTAACTGTTTCCAATACTCACCAGCCCAAATGATCAAGTTAAGCTTTAAATGCAACAATTATAAGGCTGTACCTGGCAGACCGGTGCTCTAGGAGGGACCACACTCACCTCCAGTACAACATGGGCTCCACATCTCCAAAAAGGGCCACACACTGTTTGCCATCATTGCTCTGCTGGGCACCTCAGAGCCTGCTAATCCATCCTATAAGGAGCAAGGCCCAGGCTGGGTGGGAAAACTGCTGAATCCATGTCTCTCCAAGTCTGCTTCCACTAGTAGAGCTCCTATGAAGGCCCAACCAGTGTCTAAAGCTGTCCTCCCATGGAGAGACAAGGTGGGTGAGATAATATCTTTTATTAGAGCAACTTCAGACAAGTGCTTTCACCAATAGAAGTTGGTCTAATAAAAGATATTACCTCACCCACCTTGTCTCTCTGAGCTCTTCTTCAGGTCTGGGAAAAAGGCACTCAGGGTTGCAGTGGAGTGCAAGGTTGAACAGATTACTTAACACACTGGTACTCAGATCTCAATGTTTCCGGAGCCGCATTAGTGAACGTTACCCAAAAGAGCCGCTGTAGTCTGAATTCACTGTTTCTTTTACTATTTTTTATTATAATTCTCACAGAAAAGATTAAATATTAGTTTACTAATTAAAATTGATTAAAAACATAGTAAAGGCATCCTAAGAGTTTGATCATTTAAATCACAGAATGTTTTAACTACATGTGCATCAAAGAGACACTTGCAGCTCATGAGCCTAAGTCCAAGTATCACTGGTTTGGCCAAAGGAGTTAAACACATTAGAAAACATTCAAGGCAAAGTAGACAATTAATACCTCTAGAATCATAGGTCAATGGAAGGTTACTGGGTTATAGATTGTAGTAATGAACCATAATTTCAGGGTCTTTGTTGAGTCTGATTTTTAGAGTGCTGGTCAATGTTCCCTCTAAGGCTTGACGGCTTGTGTGCAAAATTTTCAACCCGTGTGCAAAACTTTTTCTGAATAAAATTTTTGTGCAACTTCACATGATGGAAATTATTGAAAAATATAGAACAATGAAAAATTAATGTTATTTAAATTGTTTTTATTAATAATTTGAATGTATTCTATGCTTATTTAACATTTTGTCTCATCAGTTTTTCAATCCTGTTTGTCTGCCTTTGTCGGCTTTCCAAAATGTATAAACACATAAAAAAGTTAAAATTAAAGCAATTAACTTGCCTCTCATTTTTCATTTTGCACAGCAGCCCATTTTACAATTTTAAAAAAATGGTCCTAAATTGTTCCTAGCCAGTTCAAATGTGACCCTTTACTTGTTTTACTTAATTGGTCACTATTACTAATCTTGATCACAGTATACTTTATTCCTTCATTTTATTAGTGTTTGCTATATATTTTTTCCCCAGTTTAACCCTTCCCTAAGGAGCAACAGGCCAAAAGGTAAAAAAAAAAAAAAACCAACCCAGGGCTTGACCCTGTGATTACAAATCTGTTATTCTACCAACTGAGCTACAGGCATTCCATATATAAAAATGTCTAGGCATAAAGGATAACTGTACTCCACTGCCCCTTGATCCCATCCCCCCAAAACTGCTCTTTATTCCGTGTGTGCATCTGTGCAGCAAACTCTTAACATCAGGATGGTGGGTTCCAGCACTGTGCCCCCCCCCCCGTCTACTTATCAGAAGTAAAAGGCTGGACAATCACCTATTTTTGGAATGCCTGAGGGAGGAAGGACATGAAGGTAAAAAGGAGCCCTTGGATAGCTAGCAACTCCCCCCCCCACCAGCCAATCCTCAGTGGGGCTTCAGGCCTGTCCCCCTGCCCATCTTCAGCTGCTCTCCCACCCTGCCCCCTCCGCCAGTTAATCCTTGGCCATGGTTAAGGCCTGTCCCCCCCACTCCTCATCCAATCCTCAACCACTTTGCCAGACTAGGGTTACCGGGTACCAAAGCATGGAAAGGACAACAGGGGAGTACAAAAAGGAGGATGTTGGAGGACACATATGCATCTGGGACTCCACCTGGGCCCCCTTCATCCACCCAGCCAATGCTCCCCCCCAAATGCTTGCCCCACTGATCACCCAACTCCAGGGAAATCTGTCTAGCCCCTAGTTACAGCATGAGATTAATTGCAAGAACAGAGGCTCAAGAATATCAAATGAATGGCTTAAGTATTTTTCCTCTTCACATTAAAGTAACTGTAAAGCCAACCACTTTAAGGAGTCACAAAACTAAGTATTGAATGTTTATATCAAGGTGCAAGGAGAATCACACTGCAGAACTCCTATCCAGACTGATGTTTTTACATTGTGAGTTGCAAACGGAAGCACACCGCCAATAAATTTAATGTAGTAATTATGGACAAGATTAAAACCAGTTTTAACACAGTAAGTTCCCTCACAGAATTCACTCATTGTTTGACACACAGAGGGATGGGCCCTTGACTACATGAAGCCTAACAGAATTTGAGTTGTTGGCTTCTAAAGGAAAAGTAATCTCTGTCAGCAGTATTCTCCCCATGACTTGAAATTAGGGGTGTGGTGCAGGGGGATGTTTGGGGGGGGTGCAGGGGGTGCTCACTCATTTGCTCTAACACTGTTACTAGCCAACAACTGGGGGGTATAGGCGGAGTGTACAGAAATCCCTGTCTAGCCTCAGTTTTGAGCCTCACTGTGCAGTATTTTTAAAAAATCACAGACAAGCTCTTTAGATTTTATACACTCAGGAAAGGAGAAATGAGAAAAAATGAGATCTGCTGGTTTTTATGTACAGACCTACCTGAAACATAACCTTTTACCTAAAATGCAAATGTCTGGAAACATCATATCCTACTATGTCTGCCATAACCCACAGATGGATATATATCTATTTTATGACCATTGACATTTTGTTTGCTTTTATGTGAAATACACATCAAATGTGGTGGTGGGGGGGGGGGATTAAGTAGAAGTTTGTGACTATCAAATGCTCCACCCAAGAGGACAGCACCTATTCTTGAATGCAATGATCAGTTTTTTCCTAAATATAACAAAATAAAAATAACCATAGAGTATATAGGCAAAAGCAAGCTGCTTGTTTTCTATGATTTGATAAACTAACAAAGGGACAAATATTGCAATCCTTACTCCATCAAATTTCCCACTGACTTCATTTAAAGCATAGGATCAGGCCCAGCCCAGCAGCTACTTTAGAATGGATAATACTTTCATATCTGTGTATCTTACTAAAATTTAAGGACACATCTATAGTGGACTAATCTCTTCTTGGAAAGGAGAAACAAACTGAAAAAAAATCACACTGGGAAAAGGAAAATCTTACAGATTCAAAGCTCCTCACAACCAAAAGTGAACTTTGTTGGCCCTCTAAACAAAAGATTTGTTGTCAAAAGCCAAAGTTCATTAGCAGGAATAAAGATCTCGCTTAGCCTAGCCCTTAGAGAAAGAAACCTCCCCAGAAACTAAGCCAAGCAGGGCAGCAAAGCAGGAAGCAAAGAAGGAATCACAGGTTTCTCTCTGGGCACTTCAGAGATCCCATCAAGGTGAAGAAAAGCCCCAACCCCACCAAAAAATAAGATCAAACCTCCCCCAAAACCAGGTGCAGGGAAAGGGGAGAGGACCTGAGCTGGAGCCTGGAAAGAAGCCGGGGGTGAGGAGCCAAAGCAACAAAGCAAAACCACGTGTAGCGCTGCAGCTGGAATGCCTGGAGCAGGGAGGAGGGCAGGGCAAGGAGGAGGAGTCTTAAAGCGATACACCACTCCTCCGCTTCTTGGCTGAGCCTCAGCCGCTCTGTCGGGCTGTCCCAGCCAGTTCTGCCCCTCCCCGTGCGCGGGAACTGGAAACCCCTGCGCGGGGAGGGGTTTCTTATGTGTGTGGCCGCGCAACCGCGCACCTTAGAGGGAACAGTGGTGCTGGTCCTTCCTTTCCGACCCTCATCTGGTGCTGGTGGCCCCCTCTGCTGAAAAAACATGACAGCTGCCTGAAAATTCAGCAGCGGTCACAGCTGGAGTGGGAGCGCTTCCCAGGCATGCCATGGAAAGTCGCCGCCCAGAGTGGCTCATCTTGGAGGTGTGCCTGGGCACAGGGGTCCCCAGGTATGCCATGAAAAGAAGTGGCTCCTTTCAGGGGTTCCCAGGCATGCTGCAGAAAGAAGCTGCCTGGAGTGAATCCTTTGGGGAGCATCACACTACAGAAAGGAGCCACTCCATGCAGCTTTTTTCTGTGTCACATAAAGACATAGGCATGGGGGGACCTTTTGTTTCCCAGCTGCACCCGAAGGAAGCTGCCCAGCATGGCTTTTGATGGCAGGAGTGGCAATTTCTGTGGTACTGCTGTTTGTCACTCTGAACGGGCTCAGGTGCCACTGTCAGCACACGTGCAGAGGGCTGCCTACCCCTGGTTTAGCTGCAATACTCTGGGTATGTCCACACAGCAGTAAAAAGCCCTCAGCACCAAGTCTCAGAGCCCAAGTCAGTTGACTTTGTCTAGCAGGCCTTTGGCTCCAAGGCTAAAGATTTCAGTGTAGATGTCTGGTCTCAGAGTGGAGCCCAAGCTTCAACTCCTTGTGAAAGGGGAGGATTTCAAAATATGGGCTCCAGACTAAACTTAAACATCTATACTAAAATTTTATAGCCCTGCAGCCTGAACTCAGTTGACTCAGGCCAACCATGGCCAAGCCACTGTTGGG
>ML681998.1:17219814-17246936 GCA_007922195.1 Podocnemis expansa
GAATCCCAGCGCTGGTGCCCCAGGTCTGGTGGTTCCCACCGGTCTCCAGCCATGGGCGCGGCCACGGCAGCCCTGTTCCCAGCCGGGGATCCGGGGCTCGACCGCGGAGGCCGCTCCCGGTCCCGGCCCAAGAAGGCGATGGGGGCCCAGCTGCCCGCGGCAGCATGCGGCAGCTTCCGGCCCTGCCCCAGCCAGGGGGCGGGGCCTGGGGCCATGCCCCGGCTCCCTCTCTGGGGCAGTGATGCCCCTGGTCATAGGTGTGTCATTCTAAGAGTTGTTTAGAAAAGGACAAGCAGTATACTATTTTGATCTGTTTCTTGATAGTTACACAATTCAAAAAGTAATTTGCTAAGGTAGAAAGTAAAGAGTATTTAGGAAACCACAACTCTTTCCAAGATAGACGTTTCATTATAATGAAATCTATCAGCTATTTTACGTTTCCTGAACAATTTGCAATAAAGCTTTCCTTTTCAAAACAAAAAGTTAGGTTCAGTCTCTCCCCTACTTGTATAGCAGAGATGATTTTTTTCCTAAACCTCAGATATTTGAATGAAGGATACAGGATTTTATCAGCAGCTAAACATCAACTATCAGTATGAGTTCATCAAATCAGACTTCTTTTGTTAGTGTGGTTACTGATTTACATTAAAAGCACACCAATATTTACATGGTACCATCCCTTTAAAAGTTTTTAGTAATCATTTGTGTGGAGAAATTCAGAGACCACTCTGTAGAGAAGAATACAACTGCCACTACAGATAGAAGAAAAAGGACATTTAAAACTGGTAAAGATGCAAGTAAATACATTACTTGAAGTAATGAGCAATGAAAATAGGCACAAACAAACAAACAAAAAAATAGGATCGGGGTCATAGGCAAAAATGAAGTTGAGACTAAGACCCAGTCTTTGCTGTGAAGACCAGTTCAGCCAATCAGGAAGTCAATTGTTGAAGACTGCCCTCACAAGTAGAATAGCACTGAGTGAGAAGGAGGGCATTTTCCTTTCACTCAGTGCATTGAAGACCCCCTGGTAAGTAGGCTACTGAAGAAAGATACACAAGATATTTCAAGTACTTTGTGTATCTCCCTTCCAGTACTACCATGATCCCACTGCTGGGTAGACCTGCCTTGAGAGAATCTGAGAAAAGGTGTTTCTAGAGATGTGGTAACAGTACTTAGGAACTGTTGCATTGGACAGACCAGCAGGCCAAAAGACCGAAGATCATGTCTCTGACAGCGACAAGAACAAGATGCTTCATAGACTTATCAAGAAAAAGCTGTAGTGAACAATTATGCAACAGGATGCATACAGAAGTTTCTTTCTGACCCATGCCATTCAGCAGCAGAATTATGACCAGAGGATGTTTATTGTGGCAGATGTGGGGACATTATGCAATAAATATACTGAGGTATAATAATATTATGAACACTCTGTGACATGGTCAGTGAGCAGCCATTATTGTACTTTTAATTATAAAGCTTCCCCATATTAATGTACTGTTCTGACTTTACTATGGGGAAAAAACAAAGAGGCAACGCAATAAGCAACCTCCCCCCCGCAGTTTGGGGAACCAGTCCCAGGACAATGGTATACTGCCAGGATCCTGGCCAAAGTAACAACTATTCTACCAATCCTGGGAACAAAGATCTTAAGAACATTAACAGGACAGATTGATTTAAATTCAAATCACTGAACTGAATCATATTTAAATCAGCAAGTAGGAAGCCCTGATTTAAATTCTTGATTTCTACCTTGTTTTGAATTTGCACTTTTAAATTATTTTCCAAAAAAGGGGGGGGGGGGGACTCGATAGCTGATGTAATTTGGTACTACTTCTTACTATACAGGAAGAGTCGCTATTTTACCATTTGTTTAAGCGTAATAAATAAAAGATTATGTTAAAAATGGTGAATGAAACAATTACTAGATGATTGATTTTTTTTTTTTACTTGCCAGTTGTGTCAAGCTGCATTTGGATAAAGACTTGGAATTCAAATAAAATGCACAAAAGACAGCATTTTAAAATTGTCTTTGTTAGTTAAATGTGCTGAGTATATCATAAAGTTTATCAAAACAGGATTTGCATTTAAACCTAACTGATTTATTTAACAGACACTCTCTGTAATCTGAATAGAACTGAGTGTTTTGGATGACCTCATCCTTCAAGATTTTGGAACTAAAAGACCATATCCTCTCACCAATAGTTTCTAGTCACGGACTAAAGTGAAAAACAAGTTTTCCTGCCTTTTCAATTCTCTGACGGTTTCCTACCTTTGAATGAACAAGTCATTGAACAGAACTAATTGAATGAACTAAAATGAACAAAACAGGCTCTCTGACCCTGCAGAAAATGCTACTGCTGTCAAAAGCTGGTTTATGCAATGTTGTTGTAACCATGACAGTTCCAGGATAACAGAAAGACAAGGCAGGTGAGGTTATATCTGTTACTGAACCAACTTCTGGTGATGAGAGAGACACACTTTTGAGCTCCAGCTTGTCTCTCTTACCAACAGAATTTGGCCCAGTCACAGATATTACTTCACCCACCTTGTCTCTTTAAAACCTGCATTAGCTCAACAAACCCTGCTTCCAGGTGATTAGCCAGTGAATTACACCATATCCATGATTTAACTTCCTTTAAAATTTGGGTGGCAAATACATAATGTTTGAATTTTCTTGTATTTAATTCAAATTATTTTAATATAAGCTAAGGCCTAAATACAATTGTCATTTTAAGCAAATTTATTTTTAGAAACAAAAACTAGTTTGACTTTAAAAAAATCAATTTGAATAAAATCCTTGTTCGTTTTGTTTTAAAATCAGTGCACTTGCACTAAACAATTAAAAAGCCTCTCTCAAGGAGATGAGAAGCCCATTTTCAGAAGCTGTCAGGAGACAGGCTGACATAGAGAGACTCCACAGAGAAAGTATGAAGGAGTTGGATGTTCCCAGATCCAGGGAACAGTAAGCCTTGGGGAAAGGCAAGCACATGTACCGTCTGTCTTACTGTTTTAAAATCCATTTTCTCTGAAAGCATTTTTGATCTAAATAAATAGCATTCTGCTCTAATCAGACTGTTTGGTTCCTGAACTTCATTGTCATAGCTCCTGGAGGGACAGAACTGCAGGGCTGAGCCTAAGTCAGACCCAGATGAGATGATCACAGGGGACTGAAGCTAGGTACTGGCTTAAGAATCGGAGAATTGCATGATTACAGCCTGAGACAGATAACTGCTAGACGACCAACACCCGAGAGGGAGTGCCCTCAGAGAGACCCAAAAAGCTGAAAAGCAATTAGACCAGTAATGATAGCAGAGGATAGACTGGAGCAGGGATTCTCAGCTCCTTCAGTGTCACAACAGGACTGGGAGACTTCCCAGATGTGCACAACATACCGAGACTCTCTTGTCACCCGGGTTCCCCCCAGAAACACCACTTTCCGCAAGGGGTAAATTTAAAGCGGCTCCCAGCACTGAAAGAAAGCTGCCTGCAAAGGCAGAGGCAGCTCCCACCACCATAAAAAAGCTATTTCCCCAGGCTCTTTTGGCAGCAGTTTTTCAAACAGCGTCCTCATCACTGTAGCAGAGCTGCTGTCCCACTTCATTTTGGTGGCGACTTTCAAAAGGTCAGCAGCCTGCCATTGCAGTTCTCCAGCAGCAAGGAGCTTTTGGTGACAGCTGCCAGCCTGCTCCACACTCAGCCACTAT
Source organism: Podocnemis expansa (assembly GCA_007922195.1). Classification (NCBI taxonomy): domain Eukaryota; kingdom Metazoa; phylum Chordata; order Testudines; family Podocnemididae; genus Podocnemis; species Podocnemis expansa. The sequence goes on from ML681998.1 coordinate 17,223,522, forward strand.
GCAGTGACACACTTTTTTTTGTTACACCACAGCAGCTGAGAACTGCTGTACTAGAGCCAGGTGCTCCAGCTTAAAGCATCAAAGGAACTTTGACAGTACACAAGACTGAAAGGAAAAGAATGAGTAGTACTTCTGAAATGATCCACATTTTAATGATACTGTCTATCACTGTGTCACTGTAACTGTTGGCTTGTCTATTTAAGGGGCCCACTGAGAGCATGGGATGCAGTCTCATCCCACTCTCCTTGAATCAGCACAGCATGTGTGTTTTCTGCTACTGAAAGGCAATCAGTGACAGCCCTAGAAATCAAGTCTGAAGACACTCAACTCTGCAACCTTCTCATCACTATGCTCCTAATATGGCTTCATACTCTGCTCTAGGGATGGTAAGACATAATTTATTCTTCAGGCTCATTTGATTCTTGGCCCCTCCTTCACAGTGACCAACAAAATTACTAACTGGCTATGGGTTTTGAAATGTGAACAGGTGTTCTCTGGGACTGAGGCTGAAATTACTAGTCAGACAGTAACAGCCTTTGATTGTTACCACCAGAGCTGGATTTGAACTGGTGATCTAGATATAAAAGTTTCTGTAGCCCACTATCAGCCCTCCCACACCCCACCACTTTGTTCCATTCTGTATGTTCCCCTTCTTCAAGCATCTGATGAAGCAGGATTTTCTCCCATGCAATAAATTTGTTAGTCTTTAAAAGTCCCACCAGACTCCTTGCATCTTGTCAATTTCCAAAGGGATAGCCGTGTTAGTCTAGTCCAGCCAGACTCCTTGTTTGTTTTGTTTCAGTACAGCTCCCACAGAGTAAGGAGCAAAATCAAGAATAAGGCCAAGGGATGGAGGTGTCAAAGTTTATTTTACAGAGAGAAAATTTGACAAGTGTTCACATCAAACACCTCTTTAAGTTACAGGGGGGGAAAAGTGAGCTAGAGCTCACCAAATACCTAAGTAGAGGCTTTGATAAACATCCACAGGTCTGAAAAACAAACTACTCTTCTGGCTGTGCAGCTTATCAGTGCATCCACTAGGACACAGGCTGACATGTTAAAGCTTAGGAGCCCAATTTTCTAAGCTTCAGTAGCTTGAAGCAAAATACTTAAATACAGCTTGTATTTAAATCACTTGTGCATGTTTCTGCACACACAGAGAACCCCACTAACCACAAGCGCTTGACAAACAATTTGCAGAATCAAGATCTCCGTGGTCTGATTTTCAGAAAAACTAAGTACTCCTAATTCTTGCTCAAGAATATCTGAGTTACCAATGCTCACTAACTGTTGGGGGTGGGAGAAACCAGGCTACTTATATAGGTTCCTAAATGTCAGCTTAGGAGCTTCACTTGAGAGCACCCCATTTTGAAAATTTTGGACACACAGAGAAGATCTGCTCAAAGTGCAGACATGGCTTAAACTTGGACTCATGAAGTCCAGATAAGACAGAAAACTAAATAGCTAACAGATGAAATTAAAGATTTTAAAGTTTTGTGAAAATGCTTCCAAAACAAAGTTCTGTCTACTTGTTCTCAGAAATGACCACTGAAATTGGACATTAAAGGATGACATATTGAGAATAGCTAAAGATACATTTTGGGTTATGTCTATTGAAATAAATAAAAAGAAATGAAAAAATTGAGTTTTAAGTTCTGTTTCATATATGTCTACTCAATAAAAGTAACAATGGTTTTTAACATTTAAAAAAAGTCAGTTTCACATAAGGCACAGAAGTAAAATTCTTTAAAGACATACTTTTTGAAAAAATGGTAATCTGGACACCAAAGAACAGACACAGCCCCAAATAAAAATTCATTTATGGAAAACAAACTTCACTCTCAAGCTGCTCTATTACAGTATCTATTGCTCTGGGGGAATTCTTCACCACTTCATGTCCACCACAGATTTCATTGCTTTCCTGTGGAAAAATGACTTCCTGACAGGAAAGCAAAGGGAAGCCGTAAGAGTGGTCATCATGCGCCCCTCTCCAGCAATGCAGGCACCTCCTTTCAGTCACCCACACAGCCAGTGGAAAGGTAAATCACTGCAAGGGATAAGGGATGTAAAACCACTCTGTGCAGAGGAGGAGGAGACTTTCTCTTCTCCTGCATGGAGCAATCATCCATAAAAACCTCCCCTGGCTGCAGGAAGCATGGCTGCCACCACCATCATTCCCCCCTCAATCCCCACTGTGTCTCAGCCATGGGGGGAGGGTCAGTGCATGGAGAGCTGCTCCCCCTGTCTGCCTAACATCCACGCATCTGGACCCTCCCAGATTCCTTGCCAACCCTCAGCCCGCACACACACCCAGAATTCCCCCCTTTCCTGTCAAGCCTCACACCTTGCACCCAGAGCCACCCACTGAGCCCCATCTCCCCCAACCTGCTACACCTGGGCCCCCACTCTATGGAGGCCTGCTCCCCCAGTGCCTGTACCCCTCCTACTTGAGTCCACCACACCCAGACCTACCCCCTCAACAAGTCCCAACGGCTTTCACCTGGACCTCCCTGCAGAATCCCTTCAACAAGCCCCTGGGCATCCAGATCACTCTCACCCAGACCCTTCCCGCTCCCCCAACTGAGCCACCCATACACAAATTGCCCTTCAACAGAAACCTCCCAAGCCACACCTGCATCTTTCCAGGTTGAGCCTGCCTGCCCACACCAGTTGCATCTGAAGCAGTGGGCAGGGCCCAAGCTGTATCTGAGGCAGGCCTGGCTCTTGCGTTGTCAGGGTCAGGTGCAGCCTCTCCATGGAGTCCATGTGCAGGGAGGAGCTCCACGGTGGTCTCCCACCCCGTGTGCAGCCAGCGACTGTGCTCCTCTGGGAGCCTCCACATTTACCTACTGACCAATAAAATCTGCAGAAGCTTAAAATATTGTGGAGCTAAATTTTATATTTTTGGTGCAGAATTCCCTCCCAAGTAATCTACAAACATTCTGGTTTTCAAATTACTTGAATTTTCAGTAAATGACACTGCTTTTAAGACAATTGCACTGTTAGTGTTACCCCAGGCTGCAATGCTCCATTCTGTAGCAATGAGAAATTTACCTATTAAGTGGAGAGAGTGAAAAAGTAATAACGGATCCTAACCTTGCAAGCTGATCTTGGCAGAGGGTCATGGGAGGCAATGGGCATTCATGCAGAAGCCGAGGTCTGGCAATGCAGAACGGTTTGCAAGATCAGGGATATGGTATTTAGAGATGGAAGAGACCTAATAATCCAGGCACCCTCAAACTTTTGCATAGGGTGAATCATTGTAGTATCAGAATGGACCACTAACAGAGAGATTGCCTCATGGACATCACAGCCCATTCTCAATAATGAAGATCACCTCCCTGCTCCTTCATAATTGCCTGACAGCCCCATCTCCACAGCAGTGATTGCTTACATAGAAAAGGGCCACTAAGAAAAGGGCTCATAGAAAAAGGGCCCCTGTTGTATTTGCAGCTGTCTTCCTGCAATATAGAGCCAGAAATAGGGTTACCAGACACCAAAGCATGGAAAGGAGGACAGGGAGGTACTAAAAGGAGGACATTGGAGGACACATGGAGAAAATGTAGTATTAATGTAATATTCTTGTTTTTAGGGAGCCCTGGAATGCTTCCCCCTAAAAATAGGGTGTTCCAGGGCACTCCTGCATACTTTAAACCCTGTAAGTAAAAAGCCAGACAAAATCATGTATTTTTAAAATGTCTGCCGGCTGGAGGACGCAAAGGTAAAAAGGAGGACATGTCCTCCTTTTGCCTGACATCTGGTAACCCTAGCCAGAAAGGAGAGAACTACCATGATGTTAACTTGAAGATTTGCACGGACTACAGTGTGAGAACTTCCCAGATTATCCAGACCACCAGTAACCAGAACTTGACCAGGCTGTGCAGAACATTTTCAAGTGCACGTATTAGTAATGGTTGCTGCCCCCATGTCCCCCTCAGCGCTCAACAGGGCCAAGGGTGGAGTCAGAAAGGTGCCGGAGGCAGGACCAGAAAGGTGCTAGGGGCAGGGCTCTTCTTTTCCTCACTGACCCTACCCCATCCAGCTGAGAAGCAGGGCCAGCAGGTCGACAGGAGCTGTGCAGCAAGGCCAGCAGGGGGAGCAGTCATGGCATCACAGGGCCAGGAGCCCAGCATGCCGCTGTGTGTAGGCCTGCGTGCCTTAGGGTTCCCAACTCTTGTTGTAGTGCTATTTCCAGTCTACTACAGGTACAGGAAGCAGAGTGGCTTCCCTAGGATGCTGTTAAATGTAAATGATCTGGACATCTCACCTGTGAAAATTTAAGATGGGTAGAAATAATCAGGTTATTTGATACAAGCCTTTCACAGCTCAGTCTGTGGTGTTTTGGACTACCTAGGGTCATTGGGGTTGTCATAGTGATAAATGGGAGAGTCGTTTAGGTGCTAGGAAAACCTGTCTGTCTCCTCTCTCTCTCTCAGTTCTCTTTCAATAAAGACTGCTTATACAGCTCTGAGTATACTGTCCTCCTTGTTGGATTATAATTAACCTTAAAACTCTACATCTGGTGACAGAGGATGGGATTTGTGATGGAGTGGCTATCCCCAACAACCCTGGCAACTTTGGAAAACCAGAATACAATGTAAGAAGCAAAACTTTATATTACTGCTTGCATGGGGGTTGGGTTGTAGCTGTGAAAGCCGATCTGTTTGCCTAAGGGCTAGCTGGCTATTCTGAAAACTGCTCTGCCTGCTGTTAAGAGAAGAGACAAACAATAACCACAAGAGGGCATCATGGCTTTACTTACTACAACCTTTGAAGCATATGATCATTCGGTAGATTCCTGGCAGACATATACAGCCCGATTTCAAAATTTTGTAATAGCAAACAACATAACTGATGAGAAGAAGATACCAGTTTTCCTAACGGTCATTGGAGTTAAGACTTATAATTTGCTATGTGATTTGCTTTATCCGGAGAAGCCAGAGCAGAAACCTTAGGGGGACCTAGTGAAAGTTCTGGGAGCACATTTTCCCCCAAAGCCACTAGTAATTGCAGAGAGGTATAGGTTTTACCAAAGGAACCAAGAGGAAGGTGAATCAGTTGTACAATTTGTAGCAGCTCTGCGGAAGCTGGCAGCACACTGTGACGTCAAGAACATGTTAGAGGAAATGCTGCGTGACAGGCTGGTGTGTGGCCTGCACAGTGAATCAACACGAAAACGCCTATTGACTGAAGATCAACTCACCTTGCAGAAGGCTGTGGAAATTGCAGTCTCCATGGAATGTGTCACCCAAGACATGCAACAGATCGGGGTCAGTGTCTGTAAAGTATCCCTACAACCTGCCCCCAGGGCACCGGGGAGACACGAATGTTACTGGTGTGGGTAGCAGGACCACCTCGCATCTGAGTGCCGGTTTAAAGAACTACTGTGTCAACAATGTGGTAAGAGAGGGCACATTGAACTTGCCTGCAAACAAAGGAAGGGTGAGCCAAACAGAAGAGGCAGACCTGAGAAAAATGGGCCATTGGTTTGGTGGCCTAAGAGGGAAATTCTGCATGCAGTAGAGCAGAATACAGGTGATCATAGTGAAACCCAATTGAAAGATGAAGATTCCCTCCACGTTTTGTCTAAACAGCTGGCCCACGTAAATTCTGGGTAACACCTGTGTTGGAAGGCAAACCTATATGCATGGAACTGGACACTGGCGCAGCAGTTTCATTAGTTTCTAACCTTGTGTATGAGAAGGACTTTAGACATCTGCCACTTGAGCCAACAGTAGTTGTTTTGAAGACATATACTGGAGAGACTGTTCCCCTGTTGGGTACTATTGATGTGAAAGTAGAACTCAATGGACAGACCACAAAGCTACCACTGTTTGTGGTAAAGGGGAATTACCCAGCCCTAATGGGAAGATCTTGGATCCGGAAAATCCAACTCGATTGGTCACAAGTGCATCAATTGACTAAAGAAGAAATGAATCTAGCAGCAGTACTAACAAAACATGCTGCTGTTTTTGGTGAAGACTTAGGTATTATGAAGGGAATCACTGTGAAATTAAATATAAAGCCTGATTGCCAATCAAAATGTTTGAAGGCCAGGATGGTGCCATTTGCCATCAGACCCAAGGTGGAAGAAAACTTGGAGCAGTTAGTCAAAGAGGGAGTCTTGGTGCCAGTTACTCACAGCCAGTGGGTGACACCCATTGTCCCAATAGTGAAGAAGGATGGCTCCATTCGGATTTGTGGAGATTTCAAGGTCACTGTCAACCCAGTGTTATGTGCAGAACAATATCCTCTTCCCCGCATTGAGGACATCTTTGCAGGTTTGGCTGGAGGACAAAAATTTAGCAAGATTGATTTGAGTCAAGCGTACTTACAGATGCATGTTGAAGAAGAATCTCAAGAATTGTTGACAATCGTAACACATAAGGGGTTGTACAGATACTGCCATTTACCTTTCAGCATTACTTCAGCCCCAGCTTTGTTCCAAAGGGCAATGGATCAGATTTTGAGTGGTTTATCAGGAGTACAGTGCTATCTGGATGACATCCTGGTCACGAGCAAAAATGAGGAGGAACACCTTACGAACTTGGAAGCTACTCTGCAAAGACTGGAAGAGTATGGTCTACATGTTCAAAGAGACAAATGTAAGTTTTTCCAGCCCTCAGTTGAATATTTAGGACATATAATTGATGCTGATGGTCTCCATAAGTCTCCAGCCAAGGTTAAGGCTATTGTGGATGCTCCGCTACCTCAGAATGTAAGCCAACTTCGCTCTTTTTTAGGCTTATTAAACTATTATGGCAAGTTTATTCCACAATTAGCAATGCTCCTAAAACCCCTACATGAGCTTCTGGGGCTGAAAAAGGCCTGGAACTGGACTGAAGCCTGTGATGTTGCATTTAATGAAGCTAAACGCTCACTGGAAAACTCTAAGGTTCTGACACATTTTGACCCATCCTTGCCCCTACAGTTGCCTTGTGATGCCTCCCCTTATGGAGTTGGGGCTGTATTGTCACATATTATGCCTTCTGGTGAAGAGAGGCCTATTGCTTTTGCTTCACGCTCCTTGACCAAGGCAGAAACTAGCTATGCCCAAATTGAACGTGAAGCACTGGGCATTGTTTTTGGCGTTCGGAAATTTCACCAGTACCTGTGGGGAAAGAAGTTCACACTTCTCACTGACCATCGACCCCTGACATCAATTTTGGGGCCACACACAGGCATCCCACATTTGGCTGCTAGTTGGATGCAACGATGGGCATTGGTACTTTCTGGATACACATATGAAATCAAGTACAGGCAATCCTCTTTGCATTGCAATGCTTATGGCCTTTCAAGGCTACCCTTACCGGCACACCATCAGGATCTGGGCCAGGAAGGAATCTTTGACTTTGAACAGGTGGAAAACACACCCGTCACGGCTTCTCAAGTGAAGAAAGCAACACGGGTTGACCCAGTACTCTCACGAGTTATGGATTTTGTGATGCATGGAACGTTCTTACCAGACTCTCAGGTCTCTCCTAACCTCCCTCCCTATGTGTCTAGGAGGACAGAGTTATCGACCCAATCCGGGTGTTTGTTGTGGGGTATGCGTGTCATTATCCCACCTTCATTAAGACCACGTTTGTTGGAACAGCTCCATTCAAGTCACTGTGGCATAGTGCGCGTGAAAGAAATTGCACGGAGCTATTTCTGGTGGCCGGGCTTAGACAGGGCCATTGAAAAAATGGCTAGAGCTTGTACCTCATGCCAGAGCGTCTGGAACGCACCTCAGCTGGCACCTCTTTACCCATGGGATTGGCCCGAAAGGCCATGGCAACGTATCCATGTTGATTTTACTGGCCCATTTGAAGGATATATGTTTTTAATTGCTTTGGATGCCCATTCAAAATGGCCAGAAGTTTTGGTAATGCAGTCCACTACTACGGAAGCCACTATTCAGACCCTGCGTGGCTTTTTTAGTCATTACGGTCTTCCAGAACAGCTGGTGAGTGACAATGGACCACAATTCGTTTCTCAGGATTTTGAAACTTTTATGAAGGCCAATGGAATACATCACATCAGGTCAGTACCGTATCATCCTTCCACCAATGGACTTGCTGAAAGGTTTGTACAGACTATGAAGCAAGCTCTAAAATCTGCAAAGGGATGTTCACCTCTTCATAAGCGTCTGGACGACTTCTTGTTGTCCTACAGAAACACTCCACAGGCTACAACGAAGGCATCTCCAGCTTTTCTTATGATGGGACGGCAGTTGCACTCTTGCTTTGATTTGTTGAAACCACGAGACACACGGCAAGTGGTTCAACGCCAACAGCAGGACCAGGTCAGCAGACATTTACCAAGAACAAAGGGCTGCACCTTCGGTATTGGACAGCCAGTTCTTGCTCGAAACTATGCTTCAGGAGCTAAATGGATCCCAGCAACGGTCATTGCCCAGACAGGACCTGTTTTCTACTCTATCCAGACAGCGAGTGGCCTAGTTTTGGCGACGACATGTAGATCAGCTGCTTCCCCATCATATCCACCCAGAAGATGCATCTCCAGCAGACATATCTGACTTCACCCTTACTGATGATACAACACCAGAGCATGAAACTACTATTTCTGTCTCTCCTGCTCCAGCCAACCCTTCAACACCTTCAGCCTTCCTGGACCAAATGGACACAACATCCTCTCTGGTTCCAGCTACTTCCCCAGTACCTGTGATCCCACCACCACCAATACCACCTTGTGGAGTGGGCGCACCAGAAGTTCGCCGTAATCCACCTTGCAACAGAAGGCCTCCTAATCAGCTGGATCTTTAGCTAGTGGTGACCCCCTCTTCATGGGGCAGAATAATTCCCCAGGGGTTCGCCGGAGATGGGGCAGTCTACTCTCATCTCCTAGTTTAGTTCTTATTCTTTCGGGGGGGGGGGCTTTATTCTGGGGGGGTGTTCATTAGAGGGGGAGGAATATGTGGTGTTTTGGACTACCTAGGGTCATAGGGGTTGTCATAGTGATAAATGGGAGAGTTGTTTAGGTGCTAGGAAAACCTGTCTGTCTCCTCTCTCTCTCAGTTCTCTTTCAATAAAGACTGCTTATACAGCTCTGAATATGCTGTCCTCCTTACTGGATTATAATTTCCCTTAAAACTCTACACAGTCAGTGTATAAATCTCTCATTACAGACTGCTGTAATACTCCGTTATTACTGGATCAGAGAATATGTGATCCAGAAAAATACCCTAATGAAAACCAACAGATTGATTTGTCTATGTGTTTACATTACAAACATTGTACAAAAAGCTTGCAGTATAATTACCCGTAACACATACTGTTTCCTGAAAATTATTATATTAAGAAAAACCTTATCCAGGTATTTATATGGTCTTCACCATTCTTGTATCTAAGGCCCACCACTATCATTAGTGGGGATTTTATCTTCATCCCAACCCAGTAAGGCAGGGAAGCAATTATTCCCATGTCACAGACAAGTTATGAGAAAGAGAGCAGATTAACTGACATGCCCAAGATCACAAGGTTTCTGTAGCCAAGCTAGAAACTGGACTCCTCTATCTCAGTCTAACACCTGTTCACAAGACCATCTTTCCTACCACTATGACTCACAGAGTCCATAGGTGTGTTACCAGCAGAACCTCTTGAACTACAAGTAACATTAGCACCTTCCAGGCAAGAACAGTTTGAAAAAAGCCAAACAAAAACCGTCATCTAAACTCAAGCATAGACAGGGCCTAAAAGAGGCACCAAGGTTATTTATGACTCAGAGGAATGCTGTGATAGGTGTCCTAAAATCAGGGGAAATGTCTTGCAGTCATTGATACTAAAAATAACTGTGTGAAACCTGTTTCCCTGTGTATTAGGCACAGGACCATTACTCACTTCCCGTTTCATAGCTTTCTGATATTTCCAAATATCAAAAGGAAACACCTTAAACCTCCATTCAGGAGAAGAAATTATCTGGCAATGAAAAACTATAGCCCATATTTTGCACTTGGTCAAACTGGCATGCTTGGGGTAAGCACAACAGAAGTTAAAGAACTGCCATGAAACTAATTAGAAAAAACAGGAGAAAGAACAAATTCAAACATCTTACAAGTGGTGGGTTGTTAACCAAAAATGCAATTAGCCACGTGATCACCTCCATTCACATTTCTTCTTACCTCTGTTTACAGGGCGGGGGGGGGGCTAGAAAATCAGAAGATGCCACCTCCAACACCCCCACTAAGATTAAATGTTAGCTCTTCCTTGACTCCACTATAAATGTCCAGCATCTTGTATTTCCTGACACCATCCTCTCTTTATCTCCCTGTTATTTGCATTAGAGTTCATTGCACCTTTGGGTGTCAGATGCCTTACAAAGCTGTGTAATAACAAACAGGACAACACACTCATTCCACAGCAGCCAGACCTTTATGTTGCTGCACCCATTTTAGGTACCACCCAAAGGAAAGAAAAAAAAAAATCACTGCCATGCACAGGCAGCATGAAGGGCTCTCAGGCTGCCTCCACTTCCAAGAGGGGAGAAGAGCTCTGTATAGGCTGGACAGCTGTCTGTGAAAGCACAGACAAGGCAGATCCCCACCAAGGGATTTCCCTAACACCCCCCAGTTGTTTGCTAGTAATAGTGTTATACCAAATTAGTGAGCACCCCAAAATCTACCCCCTAATTTCAAGTGCTGGGGAGAACACTGCCCCACCAGCTTGTCTCTGGCCATGTCGGGAGGCCGCTGCCTGCTAAAGCTGCAAGAGGAATGAGAAGGGGCCGGGTTGAGTTTCCTACCTCTCGTCTCAGTGGTGGAGCTGGCTGTAGTGCACATTGCAGAAGAGGAAGCCCTCCAGGTACACCAAGTACAGCTGAAAAACACACCATGGGGCATCAGCTCCCCTCCCTGCACAGACACCCCGCCCTCCTGCCACCCAATCCCCTGCACAGCCCCCCAAACCCCTGCACAGCCCCCCCCCCACAACAGTGCTGCCTGGGAGCAGGGGTGGGCCAAGCAACTGAGTTACTCAACCACATAGCAGCCCCCGAACTTCTCCAGCACCTGCTGGGAGAGGGGGATGCTGAAATGCATCATCCTCACACCATCGCAATTGTGGCCCCACATGGGAGCGCGTGGACAGGGCAGGAAGTCTCCTTCCTTGGGGGGGCAGGGCAGCCCCTCACCCTGGCATGTGGGGGAGGGAAGGAAATGGAGGCTGGTCCCTCCCGCCAGGCTGCTCTGGGGACTCCCCCTCTCCCTGCTCCTGCTCCCAGGGTGGGCTGCAGTGTTAGGGGGATGCAGCTGCTGCTACACCAGCAGCTCGTTTCTCCCCCTGCAGTTGATGGCTGGCTGGCTGCTTTACATGGATTTTATTTATTCCCTACTACACCTCCCTCCCCCCCCAATTTTCCCTGCACCACACCTTGGCAGCCTTAGCACACACTTTAAAAGCTCCAAAGGGGCAGCTGTGTTAGCCTACTTCAAAACAAACAAGGTGTCCTGTGTAGGATTACCAGATGTCAGGCAAAAGTAGGGCTACCAGATACCAACAGGAACGGGGCTTGGGTTTCTGGGGCTCCCCTGCAGCAGCGCAGACTGGTTACGTCATCACTGCGGCAATGGCATGGCCCCCATTTTGGCGCCCCTCAAGCATTGGCACCCCCTGCAATGCTTACGGCACTTATCGTGTTGCGCCGGCCAGGGACATCGCTGGCCCCAGTAAAGACCCGGGGCACAGGCACAGGCCACACCCCCCTGGGCCCAGGCCACACCCCCGTGGCCATGTTCCGGCGTCCAGGCCCGATAATTCATTGGGATCCTGCCACCTCCATCCTGGCCCCAGATCCTTTGGCCAATTTTGGGGCCAGGTGAGGCAGGTGCCGCTGGGGGTTTCCCGGCCTTAATGCTCAGCCAGGCCCAGGGCCGGGGCCTGGCTGGGAGAGGCAGGCGCTGTGGAGGATGCCCCGGCCAGGGTCCCCAGTCTGGGACTGGGCAGCCCGGACACTCGGAGCACCAGCACCAAGACTCGGGGCACGTGCCAGAGACACCCCTGGCGCCAGCCCCAGATATCAAAGCCTGGCAAGGAGGAAAGGGAAGCACGAAAAGCAGGGGCATCACTGCCCCGGGGACGGATCCGGGGCACGGCCCCAGGCCCCACCCCCGGCCCACAGGCCACGCCCCCCTTGCCACTGGCCATGCCCTCTGGCCAGGGACAGGGCCAGAAGCCACTGCGTGCTGCCGCAGGTGGCTGGGCCCGCATCCCCAGCCGGGGCTGGGGCCGGAGCGGCCACTGCTGCTGTGGGCGGCCGAGCCCCGGATCCTCAGCTGGGGACAGGGCTGCCACGGCCACGGGTGGCTGAGCCCCAGATCCCCCACTGGGGACAGGGCTGCTGCGGCCGTGGCCATGGGCGGCTGGGCCCTGGATCCCTGGCTGGGGACAGGGCCAGGAGTGGCCTCCACGGTCAAGCCCTGGATCCCCAGCTGGGGACGGGGCTGCCGCGGCCACAGGTGGCTGGGCCCCGGATCTCCGGCCCAATTGGGCTGGAGACCCGGAGGGGGCTGCCAGACCTAGGGCACTGGCGCTGGGATTCAGGGAACATGCCCCGGGTGTCCAGCACCAGCGATGCCCCTGACGAAAAGGAGGACATTGGAGGACATGTGGAGAAAATGTAGTGATAATGTAATATTCCTCTGTTTTTAGGGGGCCCTGGAATGCTTCCCCCTAAAAAATAGGGTGTTCCAGCATCCTTTAACCCCTATAAGTAAAAAGCCAGACAAAATCATCTATTTTAAAATGCCTGCCAGATGGAGGACATGAAGGTAAAAAGGAGGACATGAAGGTAGAAAGGGGGACATAGCCTCCTTTTGCCTGACATCTGGTAACCATAGGCAAAAGGAAGACATGTCCTCCTTTTTATCTTCATGTCCTCTGTCTGGCATGCATTTTAAAATACATGATTTTGTGTGGCTTTTTACTTATAGAGCTTAAAGTATGCTGGAATGCCTCAGAATACTTTCTTTTTAGGGGAAGGTGTTCCAGGGCCCCCTAAAAACATAAGAATATTACATTAATACTACATTTTCTCCATGTGCCCTCCAATGTCCTTTTTATACTTCCCTGTCCTCCTTTCCAGGCTTTGGTATGTGGTAGCCCTAGTCCTGTGGCACTTAAAGACTAACAAATTTCTTTGGTACATGAGTTTTTGTGGGAGAAAATCCCACTTTGCCAGATGCTTTGAAGATGGGGGTGTTTGAATCTTTACAACTGCTTTGATTTGCTGAATCTTAACTTTAAACAAAATCACTTATATTACATTCTCCTGGGATCATCTATAAGCAAAGTGTAATAAGTTTCTCAATATGTGACCTAATTATAATTGTTCTTTTAAAGTTTTGTTTCCTATCAGAGCTAAATGTCTCTGGCTAAAAATAACACTGGAAACTGCTCCAAGTTTCAATTCAACTTTTCAATATCATTCAAATTTAGCATCTATGTTAAATTTGTTTTAATTCCACCCCACCCCCCCTGCAACTTATAAAAGTTGTTTGTTTTGTGGAACAAACTTCCTAGAAATAAGATGAGCAGATAAACTAGAAGTCAACAAAATGACATTAGATTACATATATTTATTTTGTGTCACAGTCGCTATGTACTGTTACACTTACTTACTTACAACTCTTTGGAGTTGCTGTAACAGTGTGACCTGTTCCCTTGACTTACACTCCCCTGCATTGATTTCCTCCCATTCTGTATGCTTCCCCATCTTCAAAGTGTCTGATGAAGTAGGATTTTTTCTCATGAAGGCTCATGCAATAAAGAAATTTGTTAGTCTTTAAGTGCTACACGACTCCTTGCTTGTTTTACTCTAAAAGCTGTGCAGTATACAGGGCTAGAAACAAGGAGTCTGGTGGCACTTTTAAAGTCCCTCCCACCAAACTCCTTGTTTGTTTTGCTGGACTAGACTAATATGGCTTCCCCTTTGGAACTAAGTATAGGTAATTTATTGAATACCTGAAAAAGCATAATAGGTTTGAAGGGTAAGAACAAAGCCTGGCTTCCAAACACTGCTGTGTTTTTTGGCACATTCATGTTGGTCAAACTAATTATTTAAATTATGGTTCGTAGGAAGGTCTGAATGAAAACAACAAGGAGTTGTGTGGCACTTTAAGACTAACAGATTTATTTTTTGCATGAGCTTTCTTGGGACAAGATCCCACTTCCTCAGATGCTTTGAAGATGGGTGAACTTACAGAAAGGAATGAAACTAAATGCAAGGGGGTGTAAAACACAGGATCAGGTCAAGTTCACCCATCTACGAAGCATCTGAGGAAGTGGGATCTTGTCCCATGAAAGCTTATGCAAAAAATAAATCTGTTAGTCTTAAAGTGCCACACAACTCCTTGTTGTTTTTTTACTGGACTAGACTAACACGGCTGTCCCTTTTGAAATTCACAAGGTCTGAATGAGCAGTCCCTTCCCTGACAGCTAGCTAGTGAAGAACTGGAAAGTGAGGAGGAAGGCTTCAGGATCAGATTATGTCTAGGAAAACGCAGTTGTATGGTAACCCTATTAACTGAATCAGGGTATCTGCATGAACAATAGCCACAAAGCATGGAACCTGAAAGAATGAAATAAGAGAAAAGAGGTGTCCTGTTAAACTTGTAGGGACCCTTCAAAATACCTCTGTTATCTTATTTAAAGTCTGGGCTAAAGAAACTGAAATGAACTATGGTTAATTGGGTACCAGGTGCAATACATAATTAACTATACAAAAAACACCTTCACATGGCCTTCGCAACTGTCCAGTAATTGATAGCAACATCATTTGTTTAACACATATTAAAATGTAAACTTTTAAAGGGCACATTGCTAATTGCTGCCTGACCATGTTAGAAATATGAGTCTAAACACCCCAGGGTTTAGCCTGTTTGTAAGTGTCTTAAGCAAATGCTTTCAAATGTTTTGTTACTGTTTGGCTGTAGTAAATTGCTTATTATTTAGGTTGGGGGGGGGATTAAGGCACTTAGAATAGACTAGACTAGACTAGACTAGACTAGAATAGAATCATAGGGTTGGAAGGGACCTTGTTAGGGTAGAAGAAGACAGGGTGGGGGAAATTCACAGATGGAAGTGTGACAAAATGGGATATGTCTGGGCCAAATGCTCTGCTCCATTTTATACTGAACCTTCCTTTTTGGATTAGGGCATCCATTTACTTCATATGTTGAACTTGTGTTGAGCCATGACAAAGGCAAAAGTTATTGTGATCTATCCCAGTCACCTATGCTGCCCTGAAAATGTTTTTGATACCTAGTTGAATGACTATAACTGAGAAACAATGACAGACTAATTTAATGCTATCAAGTTTATGTATGAACTGCTGGCCCATTCCCATGGAGCAATGGACTGTCTACACTTGGCCACATGGACAAAGGGACAGAGACTGTATTGAAGGAGGAATGCTGGGGTGACCACAACTGGCACAGGGAAGCAGAATATAGAAGAGAGGAAGAAGGCAACAAGGTCTCTGCCTACTGACAAGACCAGACTAAGACTAAGACCTTGTGTGCACTACAGAGGTTTGTCAACAGAAGCCAACTTTTGTCATCAGAACAGTAGAAAATGAGATAAACATGGTGGGTTTGGCATGTGGGGGGTAGCTATTCAAGATGGGGCAAAGGATTTGGGGTGGGTGGGTTAGGGGATCACTGCAAACGATTTTCCCGTGATGCTTCCCCTGCCAACATAACTCTCTGGCTTTGCTGACAAAATAAAGGCTCATTTACCTGCTCGTCTACTAATGTGGTCTATGCCATCATGTGCAAGAAATGCCCCTACACCTTATATATTGGACAAACAGAATGATCGCTCCGTAAGAGACTGAATGAGCACAGAGCTGATATCAGAAATCAAAGAACAGAGAAACCAGTTGCTGAGCACTTCCATCTTCCTAATCACTTGATGATGGATTTGTTAACGACTGTCGTTAGAGCTGTACCTGGGACATCAAGACTTCAAAGAGAGACAGCTGAACTCAAATTAATATGCAAGCTAAATTCTGTGAAAGCAGGACTGAATCGAGACTATGGATTCTTTTCCCATTACAAAGGGTAATTTGACTTCAGGCTTCCCATGGTTTGAGCCTGTAAACTGCTCTGATTTGCTGTTACTTTATGACCTGATCCTATGTTTTACACCCCCTTGCATTCAGTTTCATTCCTTTCTGTAAGTTCACCCATCTTTGAAGCATCTGAGGAAGTGGGATCTTCTCCCATGAAAGCTCATGCAAAAAATAAATCTGTTAGTCTTAAAGTGCCACACAACTCCTTGTTGTTTTTTTACTGGACTAGACTAACATGGCTATCCCTTTTAAAATAAAACCACCCTGACAAGGGGCATAGAACTTTTTGTGACAAATATAGATCAACAAAATGACTCAGTGTAGATGCTATACATGGTTAGATTGCCATAAATGGCTTCTAAGAGATGTCTTACAGTGTCCATTCTGATCAGTCTTGTCAGCAGTTCAAATTCCTCTTCTCAACAGGTGTACAGGCACCTGCCGTTCCCCCTTTAAAGGACTGGGAATTTTTAAACTTCATTTCCTGTTTGTTTGGTATGGAGAAAACTCGCATTGAATCCTCCCACCTCACTATGGATGGCAGTTTCCATGCAGCAAATGCTCTCCCACTTGGAGCATTCTAACTTTGCTGGATCTGTGAGGAGAGGAGGCTGTAGAGTCCCAGCCCCACCCCTGCCATAGAAAGTTCAATACTATGGTCTGATTTCTTGTGGCATATTGGATAAGGTCTACTACAGCTGGATGCTGTACAAGGATAAAGTTGCTGAAGCAGGCATACCAGAAGGCAAGGAAGTCAAAATGTCCGTTTGGGGGTCTGCCAAAGACCCATTAGACACTAGAGGCGAGCCTCAGCAGTGACCCCACATCCACTGCCAAGAGCCCGATTGATATTTTGGAAGGGCTGAAGACAGTAGACACTGGACTCAACCCTGAGGAAGAGGCCATGGGCAAAAGAAGTCAAGCTGGAGGATAAGATGAACCAGGGGACAGGGTTTTTCAGTGCCACAGGGAGCCAGGACATCTTGACCCCAGAAGGTCCAAGTCAGGTCCAGCCCTTCAGCTCTGCTGTGCTTGATGCAGGAGAGAGGAGATCTGGTAAGTGATATTTTTCAGTTCACACAGCACTGATAGATGAAATACAGCTGTCTTTTGGGGGGAGTGGGGGCAGGAGGCAGGGTGGGTTTAGAAATGTACATAAGGAGCTGTATCTGTGTGTGCTTCTCATTCCCTTGTGCAGCCACACAGCGGGACGGCACAGTGTGTAAATGCAAGCTGAGATTTCATGGAAATCCTCCACAGAGATCTCTAGGAAACCTTACAGGAGGCACTTGCCAGTCCTCCGCCGAAGCTTTCTTGGAACAGCTGCTTTGCTCCTTCCTCTGTTGTAGGAAAATTTCCCATACCAATTAGCAATCACTCATACAGGGATCAATGTGGCACCCTGGCAACCAGCATACGGACCCAAGCTGAAGCCACATTCATCCAGGAGATGTAACCTTGCTTACCCTCAGGAGTAAAATATTGACTTCAAATGACCCCTGCCTGGAGAAAAACCACCAACACCCTTTACTCCACCCTGCACTGCTATCAGTGAAATGATCCCAGTGATCCATAAGCACCTGTGCTACCATAGAGAAGTACTCCTTTCTATTGATGTATTCAGGAGTAAGATTGTTCAAAATCAAAATTGGGATAGGCATGCCATCTAGCATCCTTCCACAGTTATGGAATCCCATTGATGAAAAGCTATCCATTATTTCACACATTTCTAAGAGTCACAGTATTTTGTAGCAGAATGCGATTAGTTGCCCTGGACATTTTTGAGAACATAGCTCCAGCAGTGGATTTCCTGACTCTGAATTGATTAGCAACTGATTGGTAGCAATCTGAAGTAGACAGCTCCCACAAGACAATCACTACACACTTCTCCACTAAGACAGCAGCTCCTGTTTTGTTGTTCTTGTATTGCAGAGCTGGGGCAAGCTCCTCACACAGTTTCAAAAAGGTGGATTTGTGCATCCTAAAGTTCTGCAGTCACTGCTTATCAACCATGCATGCATCACAATATGATCCCACCATTCAGTGCTTTTTTCCCCACCCCAGTACCAATGGGACAGTGTGGCAAACTGTTCCATAAATGCCAAAAATAATCTGCTATTGTTTCGTTCCATGGCACACAGCAGGGCATGCACTATGGATTCCTGTTCAGATCTGGAGCACATGATATACTGCATGATCAGTTGTGTTGTGTTTTTAACACTGACAACAACAGAGGCGGGCTATGCAGGATCCAGCTTTTTAAGTAGAGATGGCTGGCAACCTGTAAACAGGGGCTGGTGGTGCAAAATGTAGTTGGAAGCCCATGGAATGATGGGACAGAAAAAACTGCATCATGAGACATTGATCCCACACCCATGATGCACTGCGATCCTATTTGCAGAAGGTGGTGAGTTGTGCAGTGCACTGATCTCACTGTTGACACTACAGCACCAACATGGGATGTGCTCTTCTGATAGAAGGAGTGCTGTGTGAACACAATCAATGCAACTATAGTGACTTATGATTATCAGATAACTTTCATGAACAAATCTCTGTAGTGGAGACAAGGCCTGTATTTGGGAGAGTTTGAGGACTTACTTTGCAAGGATCTGTAACTCCCTAGTACTTTTTAAGAGTAGAGTGACTGTGGGAAATTCCTTTGCTAAGCCTGTGTTCTTTGCTTTCCTGGCATGTTGTCCCCAAAGGGATTAAACTAGAAGCAAGTACCCATAGTGAGCTGGAATTCAGAGGTAGTACGTGTAAGCAACAAGGAGGCACAGAAGGTCTCAGGCACTGGTTCCAGAGTCTGGAATGCATGGATGGCCCAGTCTCTTGTCCCAAGGAAGGACTCAGATACAATATCTGAGTCAGAGAAGATGCCTCAGAGATCCAGAGTTAAGAACAATTACTAAACTGAGTGCTGACCACTGTTCTCTCTAAGCTGTGTGCATGTGCACGCTCACACAGGTCATGAAACCTGTGCACACAACAAAATAAAGTGCGCACAAAAAAATTCAGTAGTGCTAATATTGGTGCTCAAAAAGAAATGTTTTTGCGCACACAAAGAAATTGTTCGTGCACGCAGTCAATGAGTAATTAGAGGGAACATTGATCCTGGCCCTGGCGGCTTAGAAGCACATAGGATCTAGAAGTTGGGTTCACTTACAAGACACTGGTGACAGTCTGGAAAGTGGGCTGGAGTAAACTATAATAGAAGCCACCTCAGGAGCCCAACTACTGTAGCAGCTTGTCCCTTTGGTGAATCGTATGAGCAGGTTCATCAGAGCTGGCATGCCTTGAGGCAGGGTTAAAACTTCTCATGAAACCTGAGGTTGGAACTGAGAATTGATATTGGGGCTATTGCAGAAGACGTCATTAACAGACCGTCCACATCTATGCTATCTATCCCTTGGCACCTTCTATGTGCACGTCTCTGCTGTCTTGCCAGTTACCCAAAATCATACACAAAAACTTAACTCTGGACTCACGCTGATTTTTGTTGTGGTGGTTTTTAAAAAATGTGTAAATATCACATTATGGGCTTTGTATGCCCAGGATTTAAAAAGAATATTTTTAACCCACTGTGGTCAGCTGTGACTTTGTGTAAATGAGTGTTTGCTATGATTTGTTTTATCTTCTAAACCATTTGTTCCTGTATTTGAAAATTATTTTAGAGCTAACATCTATTTTTACTGTTTCTACAAGATTTAAAGTGGTATTATTAAAATTTCTGCTACAACCCCCACTCAGAAATGACCGGTTACTCAGTAGGCAGGGCTTTGTTCCCTCAGGCTATTAACCAGCCTAATCAGCAGTCACTTCTTTCTGTCTTACATTCCCTCAGGGCACTTTGTGTGTCAGACGCTTATATTAGCTCAACTGATCCAAGCAGAAAACAGGGAAACATTGATCCTCTACAGTTACACTAACCACTCAGACCTAAGCTGATTGTGCTGAATCCTCTAGCATTTTATTCCCTCAGCCCTCTCCCTACCTTCCATTTTAACCACAGAAAAGGTTTCAGAATTGGGATGGGAGAGTCCAAAGCCACTGGCCCTATTCATGAAATGTATGGTCACTACAATCAACTGATGGAACATTTAAATCCCCCAGGTTTTTACTCAGAGAAATCTTTAGTTTAGTCACACACAATGTACAGAAATGATTTTGGATGACAAGTATTCTCTTTGGGCTTCTTCTGTGGACCTGGAGATCTGGGTAAGATTTTGGAGGGGAAAAATCTAATCAGTTAGAATCCTTGATTCAGGTAGCATAATCACAGGTGCCCTCTCTTACATCAAACCAGACGCTGTGACTGTGCAGCATCAAAATACAATCTGCATTTCAATAAGTAAACAATGCCCTTCAGGCTAATTATGTTCTCTTCCAGTCTGAGAGTCAGCAGCATTGTCTGTGACTGTCATGGATAACTGGATGTTGGAAGAGAGCCACTATCACTTCCCTAGATTAAGAGCCTGGGCAACAGAGCTTTTTGCCTTCCGCCTCTAATAATCAAGATCCTGCATAGAATATCTATAAAAACAAGGATTTTTTTTGTTTTTGGGGGTGATCATTTTGGCCTGTAATTCTCACACATATCGCTGTAGTTTCAAGTTCCATTGTCTCATGGGTGCTGCATTTACGCGGGGGGAGAGGGGGGGTTAACAGACAGTTGCTCTGCCAGGACCTTCCATTTCCATCAGTTCTGGCTAGGGTTACCAAATGTCAGGCAAAAGAAGGACACGTCCTCCGTTTTACCTTCATGTCCTCCATCCTGCAGGCATTTAAAAAATGCATGATTTTGTCTGGCTTTTTATTTACAGGGGTTAAAGTATGCTGGAAAGTCCTGGAACACCCTATTTTTAAGGGGAAAGTGTTCCAGGGACCCCTAAAAACAGAAGAATATTACATCAATACTCTATTTTCTCTCTGTGTCCTCCAGTGTCCTCATTTTCCTATTTCCCTGTCCTCCTTTCCATGCTTTGGTATCTGGCAACCCTAGTTCTGGCGTACCTGCCTCTGCATCTCAGAATGCTTCAGATGAGGTAGGACACTCTCCCATTTGTATGATTAATCTTTCAGTTAAGGTTGTTTTGCTAATACTGGGAAGGAGGCCCCCTTTACCTATTGCAGCAGTGTATGAGAGCTCGAAAAGTTCATTAGCCAGCCAGGGAACAACACTTCCAGAACACACGCTGACAGGGCTGGTCCATCCATAGAGGCAACCTCGGCGGTTGCCTAGGGCACCAACATCTAGGGGGCATCACAGGGCTGGGCTGGATCCAGCAAGCCCATCCTGCCCTACTCCGCAGTAGCAGGAGCTAGGCCCTAGGGTGGAGCAAGGCCCTGGCCACAGAGGGGCACTGCTGCCAACATTTGGCCCCAGCTGGGAGAGAAGCGCTTGTGGTGGCATTGGGCCACAGGCAGGGAGCCAGCCCTGGCCCAGGGAGTGGTGCCGCTGCCATGATTCGGCTTGGTAGGCCGTGGAGTGCCCGCCTGCCACCTGGCAGGTTTGGAGGGGGGCCCACCATCCAGCTCAGGTCACAAAGAAGGGGGGCATCAAAATCACAGACACCTAGGGTGCCAAAATACCTTGGGCCAGCTCTGCACACTGAAAAGGGTTGCTGCAAACTGCAAACACCAGTGTAGGGAGCACATCTGGGATCAGCTGTGAGGTTGGAGGAAGTGGGACCATAAGAATGTGAACTGGAGACTGGGAGCAGCTCTGGTTGTGTGAAGTATGGCTGTATAAGTCCTCCTGTTAACTCTCCTTGGGCAGCTCCTGGGGCTTCCTAAAAGACACCCAGGATTCTTTTGGGAGAAAATGGAAGAGTGCAAAGATGGCTTTAATTCACCTTGGGTCAACATATCTCCCCCTTTTTTCCTGGCTCTCTCAAAATCCTAGCTAAAGCTTTTGCTGACATGAAAATCCCGGCTAGTCTTCAAATTCATTAAACCTGAAAAGTGCCAGTCACCAGAGGATCTACACACAAGATGTTCAGGCTGCCCTGCCAGAAAAAAAATAAAAAAGATTCTTCTCCTCACAACCAATAACTGCAAATAGCTTGTTCCTCATAAATCCAGCATAAATCTTTTTGACAAGTTACATTGACAAGAAAGCTTTCAGCCAAGGCTCAACTATTCCCCCTCAATAAGTGTATGAAAGGAATGCGGATTTACTGGGAACAACTCTGTGTTCTCTCAAATAACTATTTATGTTTGCAATGTAAGCTCATCAGAACTAAAACCTCTGACATTCCAAGGTGCAGTCCAGACCAGTGAAGGGCTGCGTCATCCCAGCCCTAGCAACCTTGAATGCCTCACAATGCTTTACTGCTGTAGTTCCCACCTGGGACACTCACAAACACCTTGCCAGCATGCAGGTCACAGCCAAAGTGTCACCCTAAGTATGGCCAGTGTTCTAGTTCAGTAACATTCTAGCAGACACATTAGCCATACTCTGGCTTCAACCAGCCTTAATTATTACTTTCAGGGTGACTCCAACACAACCACAGTCCTGAACATTACTGCCAGAAATGTGTGTTCTGTACTGCCCCACCCTTGCCTGGACAGTTCAGACACTTTAGGTCCATTGTCCCTATAAGGGAACAATATATCACAACTTGCCAGCTTAAATGGAGTTAACCACAGACTCCATGATGCTAAAGAATAAAACAAGTTGGTTTAACTACCAAAAAAAAAAAAAAAGAGAGAGAGACAGAGATATTGAGTGTAAAGTAACAAAGCATTAAAGTCAGAAATGATTACAAGAAAGTAAAGATACAACACTTTCCAAACTTAGACTCAAGCAGGTTTAAGGTGAAATTCTTACAACAGGTTTTCAGTAGCATTGTTAACCAAGTTTCAAGTCAGGAACTGCTCTCAAGGTCCAATGGCAGCTTCTTTGGTCTTATTATGAGAAAAGAGAAAGATGAACAGGTAGAGATAACTTGAGGTATTTTTGCCCCTCACTTTCATAGACTCTTCAAGAGGAACTTCAAGAGGTCATCTAGTCCAGTCCCTGACATTCATGGCAGGACTGAGCATTATCTAGATCAGGGGTGGCCAAACTTATGGAACTCAGGAGCCACATAAACTGATTATTAATCCTTCGAGAGGCGCACTGAGGCATATAGCCATATTTTACCTACTCCAAAATTACTACGTTTAAAATTCATTGCACACTTTAATTTTATTATAAAAAGAGGGCAAATATTGATCCTACTAAAGTCAGATTCTAATAATTATTTAAGGTTACCATGAAAACGAGGCCTACCTCTACAGTAAAAACTTAGGCTATGTCTACACACAGTTTTGTTATTTCGAAAGAAGCTATTTCGAAATAAC